>VZRZ01011485.1:731872-803513 GCA_013398175.1 Climacteris rufus | reverse complement strand
TCCCCTGGGCTGGCGCGGGGTGGGGGGGGGGTTGGTTCTGAATGAAAGCCAGGATGTTGTTGTATCACTTCATTTCATATCAAATTACATTGTCACATAATGATATAATTGCAGAACACAAGCAGATGCAAATGTTATAGTGCAATAAAATGTCACAACTGAGAACACTGTTTGTAATTTCATTTAAAAGTTTGTGTTTCAATATGAAAGTTTGTACCACAGTTGGAATACGACTTTCAAGATGTCTATACTTTTCTTTAATCAATGTGTTTTTATTTATGTTTTAGAATTAAGACAATAATTTAAAGTATCAGTACCTCAAGTGTCAAAAATCCATGGGTTGTGCTGAGGTCTCCACTCCAACATTGGGAGTGCTTTCCTCAGGAAGGACTGGTTTGGAGGCTGGGGGACTTCCCAATGGGAAAGGGAGATGCTGTCGTGAGTCACTTTCAAATGTATTTTGTGTCCGACAAATCACTGCACCATAAAATGCATTGTCATTAGTCAAATTGACCTTTATTGAAAAAGAAAACATGTAGTGCACTATGAAAAATTAATTTGTGTGCAATGCAAAGCTATAAAGAGAATTTATCCTTCTTTTTTCTTTAAAGTCTATGGACAGAAAACTGCAAAAACAAATATTCTGTAAAAAGCAGAGGCCCCAAATTCCCTTTTACAGTTTTTTAAGTGTTAAGACTTAAACTAATATTTCCTTTCAATTGTTCTTCTGAATGATTTCTTTTAATTGATGTGACTGCAAGCAAAAAACTTTTGACTTTACAGATATTTTAAAGGATATGATCTCTTTAAATTTTTCTCTCACCATCCTGTCTGCATTCATTACAGGCAAATCAATGAAAATTGATAAACCCATGATGGAAAAAAGGAATGTATTTGTATTCATTACAGGGGATCGGAGATAATAATAAAATGAAATGTTGTTATAGTGAGATATAAACCCAACCTAAGGAATTGTTCAATATGTGAATAGCTAGATACATTTCATTACTGTGATATGGAGCAGCTTGATAGCGGAAGCCAATAATTTAAAAAGTCTTGAGCACAGGGTTATGCTGACTATCCAGTTCAATACGTTAATTGACAATAAATCCTGCTTGCCTATAAAAAGCACTTGACTAGTCATTTTCAAGATGGTCATGATTTTTTATGATGCGGAACTTTTAATTTACAGGGATGATAAAAATAGATTTACTTTCAGCCACTTGTATTTGATTTAATTACCTAATCAACTATAAATCATCTACTATTGAAAAAGTAATTTAACAGAGATGATATTTTGTCGTCATTTTTTTCTTAAGTAGGAGAGAGTCTTTTGTAAAGGAAGGTGAAATAGGCTTTAGAGGAATTAAAAAATTCTATCCTTTTTAAGGAAGGGTTAGAAGTTCAGAGTCTAGAAGTTTTGATTTACTGAGTGAAGGCCTTGAGTTTTAGAAAGACCTGTTTGTGGTTGCCTAATGTCCTGTTAAGAAAGCAGACAGTAAGAAATCTCTCTCACAAGAACTGACAGGTTACATGAAGAAATCTTAACAACTAAAAGAACATGGAGATTAAAAAAAGCCCACAGTAATACTTTAAAGGAAGCAGCATGAGGTTTAGGAAAGAAAAGATAACTATTTCGTTTTCCATGTACAGACAATTGTATTACAGAGGAAAACTACATACTGGGGTAAAATATTTCATTCTATAAAACTTAGGCTTCTAAAGTCTATCTTGAAAAACACTGTGAGTCTCATAAATGCCATTAAGCAGAACATGGGTATGACATCCTCAAAACCATGTTTACACAATGCTGATAGTGCTCAAGATGTAAAGCTTTCCAGACAAAAAGTTTTAGGAATATGTTCAGAGAGGAATTTTTGGTCAAATGAATAACAGGTGTCACAAAGGGACTCTGAGATTACAAAGTAAGAATTTATTGTAAAATTTTTGCTGTTTGGTATTCTTATTTGACATTATTTTGAAAAAGGATAAGCACCCAAATTCCCTATAAACATATTTCCAAAATGTCTAAGGAGTGGTGTGAGGAAAATGAACTGCACATTGCATGAGGAAAAAGGTAGTGTGATAGTGTGGAATTACAAAAATAATAAAAGTTAAGAAAGTACAGAAAGTAAAGATAGGAGCAGTCATGTCATTAACATTATGAACGAAGAAAAATCAATGCTAGAAAATATCTCCTGGAGAATTTGGGTCACTTTATGAGTTGGGAATAAAGCCAGCTTCTATAATAAGGGTAAAAGAATAATGTGAAATAATGAAAACCAAGCTGGAAAGTGGAGATTTGAGACTGAATTACCCTGATAGCTAGAAGGCTTTATTAAATTTAAGGAAATAAACAGAAAGAAAACTATGTATGTTAATAAAAATGTGTATTTTTGTTATGGGTAACAACAGATTTTAAACAAACTGAAGAAAAGGATACATTATAAATCCTGTAACTCTTTCCAAGGAAACCTTAGGAACTTTGCATTTTAATTTTCACAAAAAAGTTTTATTCTGGGAAGTCCACAGTCTAATTCACAACCAATGTGAAATTAAATCTGGCTTCACAAAATTGCTCAGCATTACCGTAGGTAAATGAAAATTGCCATATTGAGTTAGACTGGAATTCTTTCATCAAATGAGGCTGAGATGCGGTACTTGGAAGGCAGTGTAAGGAACCTTGAAGAGGATGATTAGGATATAGTTTGCCTACATAGAAATGTTGTTTCTTAGTTATTAGAGGTTAGGTTACAGAGACATGAAGATGATGTTCTATCCAACTGTTCAGGACTTCTTTTTAACCCCTCTGTTACTCAACTGAGTGTTAGAATTCAGGGGGTTTTAGAACATTTATTTAGCACAACTACTTATATATTCAGCCAGGGATGAGCTTGTGAACTCCCAGCCTTGTTTCAGCTCCCATCAACTGATTTGAGTGTGGATATTAACTTCTGAGAACAGACTGATGTCTTGATGATATGTGTTGGTTGACTGTGGCTTTGCTCAGTGCAAGAAATTCTAAATGGAAGCTGTCCTGAGGTCATGCCTTGTGTCTGCTCAGAAAGGGACATGGCCCCAGCCTGGAAGGAGCTGATGGCACAAATTGCCGTCACAGAAGACATTCCAACATTTCTATCCAGAGTACAGGTGGAGATGGTGACTTAAGTGGCCAGGTCATGTACAGAAGTGTGACTAATCTGGATGTGTCAGACTTGCTGCAAATGGGTTTATACATACCTAGTTATCTACAGTGATGATATACATGGCATTTTCTTTTGCTGGAAACCTACCTGCACTCCTGGAAGTGTCCAAGGCCAGGCTGGACAGGGCTTGGAGCAACCTGGTCTAGTGGCAAGTGTCCCTGCCCATGTCAGGGGGTTGGAACAACATGCTCTTTAGGGTCCCTTCCAAGCCAAACCATTCAGTGATTCCATGATTCTATGACATAAAATCCTTGCACAAGATGATACTAACAGGAAACTGAAAAGATATGGAACCTCCACACCTTTTTTTTCTTTCTGTTGTAGTTGTGTCTAGCTATTATGCATGTAGTTCTTTTATTCCTGTGTGATTAGCAATAATTCTAACATTGGTTTGCTCCAGGAATACTCAAGTTTATGAACTGGTCATGAATGAAGTCCATTTGACAAACATACAGACCAGTCATTAAGTTTCTGAGTACTTTCTAGGGGAAAAAAAAAAATTGACTCTTCAAAATTGTTCTTTTCAGTGGCAGATGACTGCTCTTTTGGCCTAGAAAGTCACCTGGATAACAGAAGTGCAAACACAACGTTGTGACTCTACTTTTCACGTGCTAAGTCCTGCCAGATTTCTAGTGTGAAATTTAAACACAGACAGCAGCCCCAGAATAAATATCATGATGAGCAGTATGCATGATGTGACCAACCTTTGGAATATTGAAGAATACTTTGTTCCCTGATTTATTTGGTTTGAATGACAAGATTTTGATAGTAGAGAGGGCTACAGGAGTGGCTTCAGTGAGAAACTGCCACAAGATTCCCCCATGTCCTACAGAGCCAACACCAGCTGTTCCAGGACAGGCCTGCCACTGGCCAAAGCAGTTATGGTGGCAATGCCACTGGAATGACAGATTGAAGAAAGAGGGGGAAAAACCCCTGGCAACAGCAGCTGGAGAGAGAAAGATCAGTGTAGAAAGAGGTGGAGGATGTGCCTGGTGGAGGTGGAGGATCTGGTGAAGTCCGTGGTCCAGCCAGGGTCAAACCACCACTCTCAGGCAAACACTGGGCTTGTACAAACACAAATGATGCTTCCAAGTGTCTTTAAAGGTGATAGTGTCTACTCCAGAATTAACTGGCAAGAAGGAAGAGACAGTGTGGTCTCTTGGTGGTTCAGACCGTTACCTGTATCCCTTTGCCTGGTTTCTCTCTTAGTTCCCTGGGAGCTCTTGTCAAAAACCAGAGAACGGCCAAATAGTTTATCTTACGCAAATCATCTTCCTTTAGTGCATAATAACTTTCATATTAACTAGGATATAGTCTCTGAAAGGTAAAGGGTGTAGCAATGGAGTGCATTAAAGGAAGCAGGACTGGGGTTGCAAGAGGAGAACAGGAGTTTAGGTTCACACTACTCGGAGAGACTTTGATACACTCACACAGGTGCATTTTAACCAACAACCTTCTGAATTCATGTATATGAATATTTCTGAAAGCTTTGCTAAGCTTCCCTTTCCCTTTCCACAGCTTAGAGAAGCTGCTGCCCTTCCCGGAACAGGGACAGAGCCAGAGCCATGCCCAGCCTGGGAAGAGCCGCTACAGAGTTC
Organism: Climacteris rufus; assembly: GCA_013398175.1. NCBI lineage: Eukaryota > Metazoa > Chordata > Aves > Passeriformes > Climacteridae > Climacteris > Climacteris rufus. The sequence continues at coordinate 798,709 of VZRZ01011485.1, read as the reverse complement.
CCATGGCAACAGGAACTCCATGAACGCTCCCAGAAGTTTCTTTCCCTTTCGATATTTATTTTGCATTTGCATGCTGTATCAGGCTAAATGCTTTAAAGACAAAGCTTTGATTAAATTAATCCTGCTTAAATTACTTTGGAAAGGTAGAATAGTAGAAAACAGCAAAACAAAAAGAACACAACATCTGTAATTACTTTGGTGACTCGTTGTTTTGATGTATCCAGAGGGAAACTGGCTTATATGTATTTTTTTTTTTTGGTATAAAATAGTCATTTTCTTCTCAAATGTGCTATGATAAACACCAGTGAAGAGAGTTTTATCGCCTATAAAACTGATGGTGGTGGTATAATGTATAACAATATATCTGAGTCCTCAACTTTTGAGATATTTCCACTGAGAATTCAATTTTGTCCCAATGTTCAAGGACCAGTACTCAAAGTTACACCAGAGCTATGACAGTCATTTACATTTAGCCTTATTTCTACTCTTCCCCATCACAATCTTAACATGGGTATACCTATCACACATCCTCAGGCAGAAGTGTTACAGATGGGTTTGAGTTTCCTTAAATAAGTGTAGGTCACAATATTTTCATCTTTTTAACTGTATATTTCCAGGTATTTGATCCCTAAAGGTATTTTGCTACCAGATAAGGGCTGTGCTGTGGCTGCCGCCATAGAATTAAGGCAAAGTTTTGCTGAGTTTTTTTTCTGAGAAGGAGTGAGTCTGTTCCAAGTACATGATTTTCTTTTAGACTGAACTAGGTGTGAAATGAGATAACTGGTATTTGTTCTAACATAATAAATAAATAAATAAATAAGCTAATATTTTTTTGACAGAAAAGAAACTGTCAGAATTATTTAGGAGCTGTTGGTATTAACAGCAGGGTAGAAAGAAAGATCCTGTTCATTATTATAAAAAGACACTGATTGCCTTTAAATAAACTCAGTCCTTCCTAAAGGCACTAAGTAAAAGCTATAACTTCTTTCTGTTTTTACTGTAAATCCAAGTATAAATTGGGAATTGCCCCAGACAGCAATTCCTTTTGTTTTAGCCTTTTAAGCCCTAAAAGGGTGTATCTTTTTCTTCACTCTGTTTGCCAAAACTAGTGATTTATTATTTTTCACATAATGATCAGGATGTTCTCTGAACAATCATTTAAAGTATTTCCAGGTTTCTTAGATTCCCTAATTCCCTCTCTCAGAGCAAGATTGTGTGTCACATCTGTAGTGCTCCTAATGAGTTGCTAATGAGGTTTGCAAATGAGGAAGCACAGACAATGGGGTGGTGGCGACAGGGGGCTGATCTAGAGCAGGTTTGGTGAGCAAGGATTTGGCACTTGTCAGAGTTTAGTTCGTGCTTCTCTTCCTGCACTTCCCTTAAAGCCCTGGGCTTCAAGGGAATAGGAAAGATTCCTGGCTCTATGTCCTGTATTCCACTGCTTTGTGGATCCTACCTAGAACGGGAATCTTGCAGGTTGCATCCCTAAGTTCTGCAGCTGAAAAGAGAAAACAAATCCTCGCCCAAGAAGATGAGAATGCCTGATTTAACAAAATCAGTCACACATTCAAAATTGATGAGGATCACATTTTGAACTGGGAACAGATGGAGAAGTGCTGAGTTTTGCCTTAGTGTCTATAATGCTTCTTATGCAAGAATGTGTTTTTATTTCTTATCATAGTTCACTTGAGTCTTATAATTCTGGTAAGATCCCCCATAAACAAAACAAGGCACTTCTAGAGTTTACAGTGTCTACTGATTTCCTCCTCTGAAAAACAGTGAGTCTGACTGCTCAAATGAAATATGAGCTAATTAAGATGGAAGTATTTCATGCTTTTCATTACTTATTTTGGTTAGTCAAAGTAATTTAACCCACTAAATCTGAGTTATCTTTCTACACTAAAATTGTGAAAGATAGTGCAGAGAGTAGATTAGCTGGTGAATTCCCCACTTCCCAAGAAAAAGAGCAAATGTGAAGGGCTCAAAGAGTAAGGAGTTGATGTACTTCTGTTAATTACCTGTTTTGTATTGGCATTTTGGATCAAATTAACCTTTTGCTGTGTGTCTCCTGTGTAAAACGTGGGAAGCTACATTACTGTGGGAACAGTGCATGGTCTGTTGTCATTACAGAATGTGGCCATGGACCATTATTCAACATTCCTGCAAGTTAAGAAATAATTTTAATATGCTTTTCCTTACTGCTTAAGCTGCTTACTTACCAAGTTCAATCTTCTTTATAAAAGAGAGTCTTTATTTGTGAAAGTATTTATACAAAGAATCCTGGTATTATTTTATAGTGACTTTCTGAAGAACTAGACAAGTCTATTTGAAGCTTTTCTTTGGTATTAACTAGACATTTTATCATAAGTGAGCAAGGCGTTTCTGGTTCACTAGTCTTTTTTGCTTTCTTGAATGCACTTCAACCTCATTCACAGTTCAAGTCTATATAATCTTTATGCCTTTCATACTTTTAAATCCTCCACAGTGTTTTCTGTATATCTGACTCTTCTAATATCCACAGAACTCGGGTCTTAAAGCACTCTCCTGAGCTTACATAATTCTGCACTGAGGGTGAAATACACATTTTCACCAATCTCTTTACTGCTCATAAACAAGGGCAATGTTTTCATTAATACCAACATGTCCTGACCTCAGGTTTACCCTCTGGAACCCCAAATCCATTCCTTACAATGAAAATAGGAACTGTAGCTTGGGCATTCATTTATTCTTGCTCTGAACACCAGTTATGAACCTGCTGCCCAGTTTTCTTGGTTTGAGTGTGATGTCAGTTTGGTGTTTACTTTCTTCCTTCCGATGCTTCCTCCTTGAATTTTAAACTAAAAGAGATTTTTTTTTTTTTAGTAAATATGGAAACAGACATGACAAATGCCTGTTGGGTGGTAACTTTGGTTCTGGATCAATAAAAGTTTATCTAGCCCCGCTCTGGGATGACTTTACCTATTTCACATTGCACAGCTGTGCCATGCACAAAACCATCTGGATTTGTTGGGAATGGTTGAATATTCTCTTCCGTGGTGCTAGGTCTGCTTGGTGTATATGTTGCTTGTGATAAAGTATGACTGTAGCTACAGTAAAGTCTTCTATAGCTGAATATCTGTCTTGGAAAATTGTGGATGTTTACCAAGCCCCTGTCAAGCTTCACATGCTATTTTTCAATTTTTCATGGAGTATAGGGTGATGCAATAGGAAGGCCATGGGCCACAAATGTATATTTAAAAAATGTATTGCAGGGTGCTTTGCAAAGTGTTTGGGCTGCTGCAGAACGGCCTTGCTTTGGTGGATCAACTGGTTTGCAGTCATTGCAAATGAGAATGGAAGTTCAAGATGATCTGCAGTGGGTTGCTAAAGCAATAGCAGAACGAAGCTGTGTTCTCTGCTCTTACAGCTCAAGGTGTCTGTCTGTTCTGTCAGCTCCCTTTGCCTGGTTTGCCATTTATTGTAACAGAAACCTGTTCAGCTTCAGGGAGCACCATCCGAAAGCAGCCAGGACTCCTCTTTTGCTATGCAGAATGTTCAGCAAATCTGTTACCCTCCATCTCCCACCCAAATACAAAATTCCCTCTCTGAGGTTGGAACATTGTGTCAAAGCAGGAAATCCTCAACTAGATTGATTTATAAAGCTAAAAAGAAGACATCTTCTGCCTAGGCTCTGAGCAACAGCTGTGTTCCTGGGGCTATGCTTTCCAACCCTGAAAGCAAAGGGAGCTTTGAATTCACAAAGTCTTCAGCGTTATCTGCACATCACCCTTCCAACCAAGGAATCAGAATATTTTAGCATGCTTTCAAGGCCGTTATTTTTAAAAATAATTTTTGTGACTTTTATCTGCTTAGTTAGGGAATTTCTTTTTTTTTTTTTTTTTTTCTGGGGTCTTCAGTAAGGCATTGCCTATGCTGGTGAACCTCTGCCTTGGAATATACCTAGTAACCTGAACTTTCTGATTCCCCTCTCTTTGAAAATTACTTTTGCAAGTTTTATTATATAGGTTGAATAATTTTATAGTTTCAGGCTTATCTGAGTTGTGAGTGTGCCCCAGCTTTTCTCCTCAAGCCTTGCTCAGGAAAGGCTGATGGCCAAGCTCAACAGGCTCTTGCTTTTGTGGAATCATGCTTTTTTCACATGCAGTGTGTGGGACAGTGAACTTTCAGAGACTTGCTCATTATCAGGACTGAAATCACATGGATTGTTAATAAAAAAAAAATCAAGAAATATTCAAGTAATATGGATCTAAGCCGTTGTTACATGAGTCAGATGAGATCAGTCTTTACCTGGACTTCAGGATGGGAAGTCCCCTGCAGCCCTGTATGGTCCAAGATGCTTTAAGGGAACACGATCTCAAAAACCTGACTAAATACAAAATGCTGAACTGCTTACAAGAATGGAACCTACTTAGGCAGCAGCTCTGAGAGAGACAGTGCTGTGTTTAGTCATCTAGTATGGCATAGATTTTTCCATCACCTTTCTATCTATATTTTGAAGTCCTTGTCAAAATACAGGAACTTTTTCCTGTACAGATATTCGTACAGCTGTAGAGAGAAGTGGAAAAAAGCAGAAATGGCATACAATTATTCGGAAGCTTGCCAAAAACCTTTTTATATTGCAAAGTACTTCAACAAAAAATTAATCTTTTCTGCTGTGATTAGTTTTGTCATTAAGTAAATGAAACTGTTTTGGCTTTAGGTTTTAAAACTGAAATGGGAATAATTTTTCTCCTCTCCCACATAGCAACTGAAATCAATATGAATGTTTCTAACCAAACTGCCTCGACTCATTCTTGGCCTTACCCCTTCAGCCTTTTCTGCAGGCACCTTTAGTTAGCTGAAAGGCAAGAAATAACTAGAGAGAACAGAATAAACACTCACAGAGCTTTTTCTTCTGTCTCTTCTTGTATACTGTATTCCTGTGATAGTATTTTTACATTTACTTATCTGAAGATTGCCCTCTGCTGCATTAGTCATTCAGTGAAAATTGAAATATTGGAGCTGGTTATTGTTAGCTAAAGAAAACTTTGGGTTTAGTCAGTTTATTTTTCAGATCATTTAAAGGAATCCGTGAAGAATGTACTTTTACTCCAGTGAAGAGCATGTTAATTTTGTTTTAGGCTTTAGGGAACTTCAGATTATAACTTTGAAACTATATGGAATTAAGACAAGAAGGGCATGCAATAAAATATCTTAATTGTCCCACATTTTCAGGCAGTAGGCTCGATCATGTGTTTGTGTATTACCTGCTCTTTAACAGTCACTTGCTGGAGGAGAGACATATTTGTTTTATAAGCCACCTGTACAAATACAAGGCTATTAAATTGCCTTCTGTGGAGAGTATGTCACATTTAGAATCCAAAAACAGGGAATAGAGTTTGAAATGGATTCTTCATCCATATAGTATAACTCTGCTGTTTGGCAACCCCATGTGAAGCTCTCACAACACACCCTGGGTGTGACAAATGTGAGAGCAGCAGCTCTTCATCACGTCTGTCTCAGCCGTGGAGCCCTGGGGGGCCTTCCAAGGGCCTGGACCCAGGTGGAAATCAGGGTTGGGAGTGCAGAAGAAGCAGAGCCCTCTCCTGCCCTTGCTCTGCCTTGCAGGGGCAGGACCATGGTGGCAGGAGAAAATCAGCTTTCCCTAATTGTACAGGGATTTTCAGTGCATGGCTCAGTTACAGAGACTGGTCCTAAAAATTAAAGTGGGTTTTTCTGTTAGTGTGGTTGGAGTCCTTCTTCTGCTGAAAGCTGCAGTAATGTGTGGGTGCAGCAGCCTGCCTGATCCCTCAGCTGCAACAGTCAAGCATTGGGCTTTGCCTTAAAATATCTCAAGATAATGTTTTCAGTATTGATTACATTAATCTGCAGTTAGCTTTCTCCTGTGATCTAGTAAATCCTGAATCTGCCATTCTGTATCATAAAGTATTGCAGAAAGTCTGGGAAGATGAGGACTTTTTACTTTTAGAGTAACAGTGTATATTCTCTTATTATTTTTTAATATAGACCATTATTTGTAATTATATACATAATGAATGCTATAAAGAAATGTCAGTATGGAGCACATTCTTTCATGGTTATTACGGTTATATTTTCTGCTGAAAATTAGCCATCTATGGTGTGATGCAAATGCTTTTGCAAAGCTCACTAATGCTAATCAATGAGGAAAAAAAAGTAATCATTGAATGCTTTGACTTTGGCCAGATCTTTGTGTGTTTTCCAGCCTTTAATAGGCAGCCAGATTTAACTGGTGGCTTAGATGATGACCATGAAAAAAGTGGGGTGGGAAATATTATCAGTGACCTCACTGGTTTGCACTGAGGTTAACATTATTAGCTTTTTATGTAGTCTGATAGAAGACACAGTATCAGAGAAATTACACAAGTGGTGAGTTCAAGGAGTAGAATGTGCTCTCCTCTAGATCACTGCAAAACAGCTCACACAGAAATTAGGAAGCTAAAGCAAATCAAGCGCATTAAAGTACTTCAACTAAGGAGTAACGAAAGTGTCCATCAGGATTTCAGTGTGCTTCTTGAATAAGATAGGGTGAATTTAATGAGTGACTTCAAGGAGTAATAGGATAGTTACGTCCTGAAAGTGAATGGAGATTAATTCAGAATCTGGAATTACAAGAGTTGTAGGAATTAACAATCAGCTGCATAAAAAAGAATCATCTGCAGTGGATGAAGAGACCATTAGTTCTTTGAAAATGTCTGGTATCTGAGAAGACTGTTAACAGGGAGACCTTATTAGAAATGATTTTTTCTTGTGAACAGCAGAAAACGAAGTCTGACTTCCTACACTTCTTTTTTGCATTTTAAATCCCTTGCATGTCTCTATTACAAACACTTTTCTTGTGTGCATTTGCCTTGTATTGCAACTTCCTTTTCTGGTTCCTTCCAACAGTGCCCTGTCCAGCCCCTCACTTTGCTCAAGAACCTGCTTCCCCCACTTCCCCAGGAAGCTGCTCCTGTCCCCAGCATTGCCCCTCCAAGTCTGTCCCTGTCTGCGGTCCTGACAGCCCCTGCCTCCCTCCACACTTCATTCCAGTGTTTGGGGAAAAGCTACCTGGGTATTGATCAGGAGCCAGCTGCTTCTGACAGAGATGAACTGTCCTGTCTCTGCTTTGACAGGGTCTAACAAGGTCTCTTTTCTCTACCCAGATGACAAGCTTGGCTAAAACTGATCAGGGAGGTGCTAAAAATACAGAGAGTAGCTGAGAGAGAACCGTAGCTCAAGGACATGCGGTGTTACTGGATCAAACACCCGCCTCTACCCTTTGCTAGGGAAACCCTGGTTCACATTCTGGGTCCAAGCAGCATCTCAAACCTACAAGCAAAAAATGGATAATCAAGGCCTGCTCCAGCAGCATCACACTTGGCAGCCCCTGTCACCAGGGCCAGCCAGCTCCCTGGGGCTCAAACAGCTCCAGGAGACACCCAGGACTCCAGTCCTGAGCAACTGCTGAAATATGTTACAGACTCCTGCTTTTAAACACATCTGTGTCACCACGTGAGGCATTCTCTGGGAAGACAACAAAACCCTGTCTGTCCTCTGTTTTTGGATTAGGCTGCTCCATGAGTGCAGGTCGGCTCACCTGATGTGGACTGTTGTGGTTTCAAGCTCAGCTGGAGATGAAACACGACACAGCCAATGGCTCAACCCGATTTTTCTTTATCCTGACTCCAGTGGAATGGGGAGAAGAATCAAAGGAAAACTTGTATGTTGGGATAAGAACAATTTAATAATTGAAATTAAAGTAAATACAATAATAATAGTAAATACTACTACTAATAATAATGAACTTAAAAATGTGAAAAACCAAACAGATGATGCACAGTGCAATTGCTCACCACGTGCTGACAGATGCCAGACCTCCCTTCCCAAATCCAGATCACACCTGCCAGGTAACTGCCCCCAATTTATACACTGGGCATGATGCTCTCTGTTATGGAATACCTCTGTGGCCAGCTTGGGTCACCTGTCCCATCTGTGCTCCCTCACAGTTTTGCTTGCTTTGTTTTGGGGTTTTCTTGCCAACCTCCTCATTGGCAGAGCATGAGACAAGGAAAAAAAAGTCCCTGACATAGATTCAACACAACTTCGTCAAAACCCAAAACATCAGTGTGTTACCAAGACTATTCTTATTCTGAATCCAAAACACAGCACTGTACCAGCTTAACTGTTCCTGAGCTGGAATCCAGACACCTGGTGAAAGGATTTTGGCTACATATGTGTGTGTTGCCACAGCTCAGCACTTTTCCCCTCTAATTCTTATGCACACAGAGGTGTGAATTTGGGGTGTATGCCATCCTTTCCAGGATAGCACTTGGGACCTGCTGTGTCCACTCAAAGTGACTGAGCAGATCCACAGGTGCCAGCAGCAAAAGTGCCCTGTGGGCAAGGTGAGTCTCAGCAACACAACAAACCTGAATTTCCATAGGCTTGGTCAAAAGAGGTGTTTTTAAGAGGGGAGAGTTCATTCTGTGAACTCACAACTGGTTAAAAGATAGAAACAAAGGAAGGACATAAATGCTAAATTTTCATGCTGGAAGGAGGTTATTAATGAGGTCTCGCAGGGCTCTGTGCTACACTCTGTGCTGTGTGTTTAGGGAGAGTTTCTCTGAGAAAGTTTGCTTGATGTAAATTTATGTAGGACAATTTAATCTATAGCAGACATGGAAAAGTTACAGGAGGATCACTTAATATTGAGTTATTGGGCAATTAATTCAAAGTATTGTTTATAGAAAAGAAAGTAATTCTAAGTTTACTTATGTCATTATGGGCTCCAAATTAAACATTGCCACTCACAAAAGACATCTTAAAGTCATTGTAAATCGTTCTCTTAAGACATCAGGTTAGTGCTGATTTGCTGCCAAAACACTGAGTAGGACATTAGGAATTGCTAGGAAATCAAAAGAGAATACAACAGAAAATATCCACATGAGATTAGATTAAATAAGCAAGGACAGCTATACAGCTCTGAGAAGTTATTTGGGAGGAAAAAAATTTTACATTGGGGTCCATTAGTGGTCTGATCCAGGGATTTTCTACATTTCCTGTAATCAGAGACATCTTGAAATTTTCCCATAAATTAATTCCAAATGATTCTCTGTGGGATGAAAGACAAGAAACAGGAAGATCCTGTCTCTGTTCAGCCATCAGCTGACTCCTGATTTTGTGTGAACAGTTACACATTTCTTTTTAGTTTCTGAAGTGAACTTAGCCCTCTGACAGCCAACATTTCCAGTCTCCAGACTGTGAAAACAGACCTGTTATCCTCCGAGAGCTAGATTTACATAAATTCATGTTTTCCTAATGTGAGCATTCTTTGGCATTTCTCACAGGTTTAAATTGGCAGAACTTTTCTGTCTCTCTCACCAAGTATTGCAAATATTTAAAATTTGATATCACAAGCATGTGAATACCATGCTGTGTTCATCCTAGATAACTAAATGTTCTTAATTTTTTTTTTAATAAGGGAAAAAATGTTGAGTTCTATGAGGACTATTACATTAATATTTGCAGAATAAGTAAGTTGGGTTGGTTTGCGTCTGCTTGGAGTTAAATAACAAGAAAAGATCCAGATTTTTCAAGCATACCGTCTTTGACCCACTTACTTCCATGGGAAGCAATCACCTCTAGAAATAGTGCTAACCTTTCTTTAAAGTTGCAGGAAAAAAGGCTAAGTGGTTTAAAGCATTTGATGTATAAAGTAAAACATTCATTGTAGCAAGGTCCCTTATTCCCTTTCCCTTTTAGCAGCAGATTTTCTTTTAAAAAAACACACACCTTTTTACTCATTTTTTTCAGTTGCATCAGCGATGGTATTATCTGCTCTTTTCTGGGGAAAAAGGAAAAATAACTCAGTAGTGGCTCACGTGTGCAGCTCCTGTTAGAACTCGGTGTTGTTTCCTTGGAGGGAAGATGAGACAAAGGCTTGGAAAAGTGGGGAGAAGAGTAGCAGGGACTAAAGCAGGTGCTGGTGTGGTCTGGGAGCTGCTCTGTTTGCCAGGAGGAATTCCTTCCTGGCACTGCTGGGGCCTCCCCTGTGTTATTCCAGCACAAGCTGATGCTGTCAGCTTTCCCTGTCGCTGCATGCACGTGAAACCCTCGCTCTTTACCTCTTATTACTGTGCTGGCAAATGCAGTTAAACTGCAAAATGTCACCATTACCAGGCTCTGTTTCTTGCGGGGTGGTTTTATGCTCTGTCTTCATTTGGAAAATGCTTTGCTGGCAGATATATATTTCTCTCCATAAAGCATTCGCAGCAATCTGAAAAATAACAGTTTGATCCATGGTGCTGTGTCTAGCTGACAGTGCAAAGATGAGATTCTGCCACGTGTTCATGCACTATGCATGAAATGCAATTACTCAACCCTGAATGTGATCAGGGCATTAGGCTCCTCGTGTGAAATATTCCCTTGTATCCTTAGTGATCCCGAGGGTCTTGTTTGATAACTTAGAAAGTAAGATGAAGGAAGAAGAGCGTCTCTAAAATAGGTTTGTCACAAAGGGTTAAACAAAAAGCTGATTTGCCAAGCTGCAAATGGGTGAAGGGATTTACTGTAACATTTAAAGGCAGCAAAGAAAATTTAGGGAAATGTGAAATCATGTAAAACCAGAACAACCCTAGAGGAATAATAATATTCAGAAAGTCACAGTGAGTACAAAACATGGGTTTGGGTTTTTTTTCCCCTTTCAAAGCCAAGAAAAATGATGGGAACTGGGTACCCCAAAGGCTCATTTCTACTGCATAACCATTCAGATAAGACTTTGAAAAAACCCCACCCATAATCCCCACATCCACCCAGGAGAGCTCAGTGCTCAATAACACCACCAACAGAACCTAAAGGATGGCTGCTCTCCTCACTCCTGTTGACTCTGATTTCACATTAATGGAATGAGCACAAAGACTCGGAGCCCCTGCCTTCATGCACAATCTATTCTGTTTCATCTTGTCCTGCTGACATCCTGAACCCCTCACTAACATCCAGGCAGTAATTGCCTCTTCGACTAGGGAATGGCGACTCTGGCACATGGATCAGACCTTCTCTACTAGCATATCTTTTGGATTTTAAAAGACAGATAAATTTAAAAGCAAACTCTCAGGCCAGCATCATAACACAGTTTGCTCCTTTAATAAATACTGAGTTCATCTAAATATACTATTTTCAGCAATTCTGATATAAAACCAGAGAAAAGTCTTTTTCTGTGCCATGTAGATTAAAATGCCAGCCAAATGGGATGCTTAGTAATACCATCAGAAAATGCACAAGGGTGAAGACAATCATGGCAAACCCAAACAAATTATGCTATATAAACTACTTTTTGGATCCCGGATGCTGGAAAAATTTAATTCTAGCTAGTGCTAGAATAATTTCAGGATTAAGAAGAAATATGTCAGTATAGTTATTTTCAGTTTTAATATGTTAACCAATAGTTTCTTCAGATCCAGATCAATAAATGAACTGTAATAAAACTATGGTGTGCATGCCAATTGGAACATTAAGGATAGTGACTGCAAATCCTTGAAAACAGTGGCTGTCCAACTAAAATATTATCAGTACATCAACATCAGCAGTATGACAGGCTGAAATGCTATCCATCATATTAAGATAACAAAGAATTATCAGATTAATATACATTTTAGCCTCATATTCAGTAATGCATTGGATTTATATTGTTTGGGCTGACTTCTGTGAATATTCAGGCAAGTAAATTTAATGGCAGTAATGTTGCCGAAACAGTAAATTTTAGTGACTATTAGAGAATGTTCATCAGGAAGTTAATGTGGAACTTGGAAGCCTGAGTGGTCACAGTGGAAACTGGCTGCCAAGAACTCTCCTCACCCAGAGGAGAATCAGAAACAATAGGATAGCAGATACTCATAATGTACACTGGTGGTGCTCAATTAATAGACTAAAAATTGGAGAGGGTTTGGCAGATAAAGCAGGGCTGAATAAATTACAGAACTGTAACCTGCCAACAGACCAAGATGCAGAATTTGTTTAATAGTTTCCCACTCCAAAACATCCTCACAGCATTTTCACCAACACCATCCTGCACAGGGCCAGCTCCTATCCCTGAGAGCCTTCCTGCTGTGCTGCACCAGCCACAGCCAACCCAGCCCCAAAGCTGAACTTCAGTTTAAACCAACTAAGTTCCAAAGGCCCAGACTGGACCCAAAATCTCCCATCTGTAAGATGAAGTTCTGTAGGTCACAGTGCTCTTGCCGGGCTCTCGGAGGACAGTTGTCAGCCAGCACCACAAGCGGCCTCCACAGTTATTCATGCTGGCCGCCTCAGCTAAAGGACTGATGAATATGCAGACACAAGGCCTCCTTTAATTGTCCTTCCTGAGGTACATTGGAAATGAGGTGGCAGAGCGAGAGTTCTCGCTGCTGCTCTCCTTTGTTTGATTTATGTTGTAATGGAAATCATCATCTCTGCAGCTTTTAATCCATAAAACCCTGGTTCCCCTGGCCGTGCTGAGGTCTGAGTGCTTGCACGTGTGCTGCTGCCTTCCTGTGCCAGCACAGGGCTGTGGGGCTCGCAGCTCCTGCACAGAACCAGCACATTTGGCATGGACAAACCTGCTCCATCTGGGAATAGGAAACAGCATTAAGCCAGGATTGCAGAAAGTTTGTTTCAGTTTTCTGTTTTATTATGGATGTGCTGTTTTGAAATCCATTAATGCATTTAAGATCTGTGAAGACAGGTGTATAAATAATTTTGAAGATGTGGGACTTAGTGGTTTTGTCTCTCTAAATCCCAACTGCAGCAGTGCAATAGATGGCCTTACCTCACACTTGTACTGCCAGGCACCTGCTCTCCAAGAAGGTGTGTGAATATCCAGGGATTATCTGTGAGGATGTGTGGTAGCAGGTCCATAGAGGAAGCACATAAATAGAAAAAGTGCACCATGCCTTTTGTTGTCAGAATGACACGTCAGGTTTCTATATGTACAGGTGTTTATGCAAAGCAATTCAAGAGAACCACCCATCTATTTGGAAAGTCTAAGCTGAGTGACAAGCATCTATGGCCATCCAAACTGAAGTTTCAATGGAACACACAAGTGAACATTTCCAAATGTGCAAAAAGCCCAGAACAGCCCTCATTAGGTCCTCATGGACAGAACCTTGACTTCACATCTCCTGCGAAGACGGTGACCAGCACACTGTTGATGCTGACTGCAGAGCAGCGTGATGGGGATGTGGAGCCTGAAAACAAAGAGGTGCTTTATTATTGTATAGTGTCAAAATTACTGTGCAGTCTGGGATGATAACCAAAAATGCTATAATGGGTTTTCACTCTGTTTCCAGGGGTCAGTAATCATACCCTCTCTTTTTTTTTAATGCAATTTGTAAATGGCTCCATCCACTACTGCTGACATGCCACTTGTCCCTGCAGCACTAATGCTGCCATGCTGATAGTTCAAATTTTCTGGAAGTGGCCTTAACTCTTAGTGATTGACAGGAATTGCTGAGTTCCAGGAATGCCAGTTCAGCCTGAAAAGATGTGGAAGGAAAGAAAGAGAAGCTATAGAAAAAATCTGAGAGAAGCTAAAAAAAAAAAAAAAAGAAAAAGAAAAAAATGGAATTAAGGAAAGGATGCTCTGCTGCTCAAATCTCACATTAGAACTGAAATACAGCTCAAGGGCTTTCTGTAACCCTCATTCAAAGTTACCAGATAGATGAAACCCGTGGAATCTTTCAGGCAATATGATGCACTCACCTATAATATGTTGGGATATATCTTATGCTGTACTTCTCAAAGTAAAAATGTTTTCTGGAAATAAAAATACCTAAAAAGAAATTGAAATCTTGGCATTTGTATTCTGAGACTCACTAGATGAGCAACATTTTGTACCCACTGGACACTGAATCTTTAAAATGTTAATGATCATAGAAGATGTAAGGGAAGACAGGAGCAGACCTAAATGATTTGGACTCTAAACCTGGTTTAATTTGTTTCAATAGGAAAACTTATGCACACTTCAATGCACACACTCTACCAAGCTGAGCTTCTCTCATGGTGTTAGATTTGTATTCACAAGATGTACGGTTCTCTTTCATCTGTCAGAATTTCTGAGTGTCTGCAGTCTAAAGACTCAGGAGTTGTGATATTTCTGTCTTGGTATGGGTTAGGGTAATCGAAATTTGTGAAGATTAGTATAGGTTTATCTCAAATGACATTTATGGATCTGATCTATTTAGTAGATGCATTTATATAAGCAAGTTTATGACTCTCCAAAAGCAAGAGAAGAGTTTAAGAAAAATGGGGAAACCAAATTCTTGCACTTTGTAAGCAGGGAGGTTTGTACCCACGGGGTGTGGCACATGTCAGATATCTCTGAAAAACTTTAATTATAGGTAAGGTACAGGCTGTTTAAGCTTCTTGTGGATCACAGGATTTATTACTTTTATCAACAACCACACTGGCTTGCAGTCCTGTGGGCTATGGCTGAACAGAATGGCTGGCAGGGCACCTTTGAGTTAATTGTCACTGTGGGTTTGTCTCAGAAACACAGTCATACTTCCCCCTTCTCTGCTATGTTTAATTGTTTGTTACTCAGAGGAACACTTCTATCTAACTTAGGCACTAAACATTTTAATATGCTGAAGGTTAACCACTGAAAAAGTGAAGTTTCTTTTTTAATGAAAAAGGAAACCCATATCTGCTCCTCAGGAGGGCTTCTCTCCAACAGCTAACATGTATTAGCAATTATCCTTCAGAGGAAAAGCTGTCTAATTACTCTATTACCTCAAGTGCAGAGCACTCACCTGGGAAGCCACCAGATCAAGGTTCAGGTCCCATCACTGACTTTAATATTAATTTATGACTTGGCATGTGTGTCTGATAATCAAATAATGATCTGTTTTACGGAGCTAAGATGGATGTAGATTGGATTTTAGCTTTTTGGAGACTACTCTCCATCTGAAATAGCATCTCACAGTTTTCCAAACTGTTGTCTTTAGGGTATGAGGTGTAGGGAAAGATGTTATTCAAGCACTTCAATAAAGCTAAGTATAACTTAATTTCAAAAAACATAAGCAAGAAAAAGCTTGGCATTTCTTCAGATATTTGCATAAAATTTAGACAAGTGGTCTGGAAGTTTGCAGTATTTTTTTTTCTAACCGATCTCGATCTTATTAAAACCAGTCCTCTCTTCCTGTTCCATTTACAAGGAAAGTTACTATATGTAAGTGTTATGCTATTTGTTATTAGTTTGCTTGGGAGTTCTGCTTTACCTGAGGAAACAGAGCTTACAGATTTTTCAAAGCTACTTTACTTTGTGCATGGACAACCTTGTTACTTAAACTTTTTTTTTTTTTTTCCCCACAGAGAGATTCATTAGCCCTTGAAGACTTTCTTCCTCATGGTTCTGCCTGGTGGTTACAGATTTCCTGTTGACCTGTCAGTCTTTCTCCAGAGAGAAATAGGTCTGTCTTCCCCCAGTGAGTCACGGGCAGTGCTTTCACCCCTGCTGCTGTTGTTGTGTTCATCTGTTAACTTCACAGTCGTGGAACGGAGTTGCCATTCAGGTTTCTGGGGTGTGATGTGTGCTTGGAGAAAACAAGGGGAACAATCCATTTGCTCAGAAATATTGTCAGAAACATTTAGCTTCTATATTTAGCTATGAGGAAAATTTGAGTAGGGCACAGTGTAAAGATTTTAGATCGTAATTCCCTTGGCAGTAGGACTTGGGGACAATGGTTGTAAGGGGAAAGTCTCCTGGACACTAACACGATACAAACATAAAATCAGTAATCAATACAGAATAAGTCTTGCTCCAATGGGGCTGTCCTTTCCTTCCTACACTGAGTTAAATTTCAGCAGTATCCTGTACATCCTGATATCTTGTACAAGCTACTATGAGGTGAGTGAAGGTGAAAAAATGGGCTGCAATGGTGATATCTATAGCTTGATATTTTTAAAGCAGTTCAGGCAGTTAGGTACTTTAAATGTTTAAATGAAAGGCAATCTTTAAATGAAAGGCATATGTTCAAATGTTTGATTACTGATATTTGAAAGGCAAAATTCTTGTTTATTATATTTAAACCACAGGCAATAGCCAAGGCATTTTCTCCCTTTTTATAGTTACAATGTTTAATTATTAAAAAAGGAATTTCAATAAGTTTATTAAAACATAAGAAGGTCAGGTATTAAAAGAGAATTACATCTTGCAGAACTGTAAGAAGTTATTTTGTTATTTATACAGTCATTAATATTACTGAGCAGAGTTGCTCCACAAAGAACAATTTGATAGTCCAAGCAAATTCCTTTTGCTGCTGACTGCTTCAGGCTAAAGCAGTCCTGCTTAAGTGAGGGCTTGAAATGGCACATGGAATGGCTTAAGAAAACCACAGCCACCTACCTTCTTTGGCTGTGTGACTGGGGTGGTGCAAGGGCTGAAATGGGCAGGTGACCAACAAACAGAATAGCTGAGGCTGCTGAAGGAACTGGCTTCTCCCTTCCCTGTGAGCTGATGGGCTTCACCAAAAGGAGCTGCATCAAAAGCCACAAGAGTTTATCTGTTCTACTCATCTTATGTTACTGACAGAGACTGAAGCCTGAGCATACACATAATTAGTAGGCATTAGTAGTAATTATGCAGTCAAGTAGTACACAAAAATAACTGAGACTAAAAAAAGTCCTGTAACTGATAGGAGAATGTGCTGAGATGGCACATAGTGAACTGACTAATTGTATGGAGAGAAAGATCGTGAATCATCATCTTTAGATTCAGGTTACCAGGCAGATAGAGCTCGCTCTTTGGCTGAAAAGTGTACTTTTTGAAAAATTCAGATGAAACCAACAGGCTTTGGATTGTGTTTACTACTTTAATACGCTGCTTATAGGAAGGATATTGAAACACAGCACATCTAAGTGCTGTAATAATACTCATTTATCTGATTTTGTTCATCTGGATGTCACAATACATGCTTACAGGTAAGAACAGCTTGCAAAAAGGCTTTCATAAACCACCTTAAACCACATAGGAGTGCCAGATCAGTTGTAAGTGAAAAACAGACAAACAGACCCCAAACTCAGAAATTCAAATTAAGCATTCAGTAAGTGTTTATCTAAATAAGATCTACTCCAGAGTGGTAAAACAGATCTATTCAAAGGAGAGCTGTAGTATTTGATGTCCATTGCACCCAAGTCTACAGTGACTATTAACCAATTTTTGCCGGAGATTACATAAGAAAAATACATAAAACTTACAGTAGGAAGCACAGTGAGTCATCAGTTACTTTCAAGAAGAATGATGTTATTTCCACATAGTTATGACAAAATTAATTTTAGATTAATGCTTTCTATAAATAAATGATATTTTATATTAATATTGTTCACCCAGAAGCAATTTATGCTTTGCTGGCACTCCCATGGAGGACTGTCAGCCAGCTGTGGCAGATCTCATTGTATGCCTGAACCACAGAGGATTATAAAATACAGAGAAACAATTTGTAAAAAGAACATGCATCTTGACCATCCTGCCCTCTTATCTGCATTCAGTCAACTTCAAAGGCTCCCACCAGCTACAAGAGAAAGCTTAAATCAGAAAAAGCAGAAAGGTGAGGCACAGAGATTTTCAGATACCTTCAGCCTCCTCCACCAAGAAAACACTCCTTTTTCTTCAGTCAGAATGAATTACGAATTATATTCCAGAAGAAATGTTAATTATTCCCTTCCTTCAAATTTATCTTCTTCCCCACAAAGTTTAGCAATGGTTTCTGCGAGAAGCTGAAGGGTGTTTTAGTCTCATCTTCTGTCTTGTTCCAGCTCAATCAGGTGCTCACAACACACCGCTTGCCTCCCCAGCTAATCCTATCCTGGGTCAGCTCCTCTACTTTGTTAAAGCTGCTGATCTGTAAAGTCACTCCTCTGTTGTGCCTTGAAGGATCTTCTGGGTCACCTTCTTTTATTTCACAATGTGTTTGACAAGACAAGTTTGTTTAAGGGCCTTTTCCAGTACTAACCACATGACTCAGGTTAGATCCAGCTCCTCACTGCTGGGTTTTATGCCTTGGGAAGGAGTTGCACTTCTGTAATCTCAAAGATTTTTTATTTTTTGTACCAGGAATGGCAGAAAAATACCGAATGCTTTGATAACTCTTTCATCTTTTATGATCCATATGTAAGGACCATGACTGCATTATTGCAATGCATGAGAAGCTTCCAGCACCACCAGTGTTACATTTCCACAGCAGGATGGCAATGGTTTTTCTGACAGTGTAAGCCACTGCAGCTTAAATTCAGTTAACTCTTTTTTAAAATGTTCCCTAAACTCTGCAGTTTTCACAGTTTTCACAGTTTTTACTTTCAGAATGATAGAATCAATCAAGGTCAAACTGATTTTCATGACCTTTGTTTTTCACTTATAAGACTCATTTGTTTAGTGGCTCTGGCTGGACTGCTGATGCACTGCTGTGCTTTGGTTATTGATGAGAAATCTCCTTTTGCAAACACACATGACAAAAGTATTGTACAAGAAATGTCTCCATTATTGGCAGCCCTCTGAAAAATATAGTTTTGAGACTTAGCTGTTGAACATCATTGTAAATTTATGGAATTTTTTAGTGCTAGTTAAGCCTCTTTAGCTTTATGGTTAGTAGCTCAGGTGGAAATTGCAGAAGCAGAATTAGCAGAGATTCACCCGGATGGCAACCTAAAATATTTAGCCACTGCTATGTTCATTATCTTTACGCACTTAGGTGGATGTGCTGGAAACTCATACTGTGTCACAGTTCTGTTGCTGTGTTGGTAATTATTGGCTGATTACATATACACGCTCTTAAATGCTCCCCAGTGTTAATGCTGTCCTCCTAATTACTAATTAATTGAACTTTAAATGGCTCATAGGTTGGTTTAGGTTTGGCAAAGTTCCCAAAAGATTGCCTGCAAAGTTCATTTTTAACTAAAAAAAAATTTCAGTTGCTGACATCCTCAGATAAGTAGAGGTTCTCTGCAGAATAGAGGATCTTCCTGTGACTGGTAGGACCCAGAAATGTCATGAAGAGGTTTTTTTTCCTTCTTTTTTCAGATTTCCATTTCTTACACATAGACCACCCTGAAGCTGAAGAGAATGTTATTAAATTTAAATGCTTTCCTTCTTGTCTAAGATGCTGACTTGACAGCAACAGAAAATGATTTTGTCTCCTTATCCCTGCAAGTCCTGCGTCACTCCGAGAAGACACGGGGATCAGCATCCAGGTCGGGGAGATACCTTCCCCTCCATTTCCAATTTGCTTTTTGTGTTCTGCGGAGTGCAGCTGCAAGGTGATGGTACTCATCTAATACTTTAAGAGACCAGTGCAGGACATTACATGTTGCAATAACAACACAAAAGAAGGACACGGACACCTGCTGAGAGCAAAGGAACAACTGCCGGCAGACCCCGCCCATCTTTATTATATCTGTGTCTCAGAAAGCACAGTGGATTGGAGGAGCAGCTTCACCGCCCCTCAATCACACTGGTCAAAGGAAAACTCCATCAAACTTCTGTGCTCAGGAGAAAGGAATGTAAATAATAAGCTAGCATTACAATAACATGGCTATGTTTACAGAGAATGTGTGAGAATCAGTTACAAAAGAATGAAAACATCCAGAACTGCAAAACTCAGAGCAACAATTACATGATAAACACGGGATGGATTTGAAGAGGATATCTGGAATTAATGTGCTGGTGGGGGCTCTAAGCAGCCTGCCAGGCCCAATGTTCATTCTCTAATCTGATATTTGCTGCTCCCATTCCTTAGCAGACCGCAGGAGCAAGTGCCAATGGATCAGCAGAGGCTAGATATTCAAACCCTCTCAAATAATTTTAAATAGCCTTGCCCGAGTTTCACATTGACAGCAAGCCAGGTGGAATTTTCCATTTTCCTTCTATCTTTCCAAATAGGAACAGTCCTACTTTCTTTTGACTCTGGTTTTATATAACTAACAAAAATGACAGATAGCTTTGAATTTGGAAGATTACATTGGCCTGTTCTGAGCTGAAACGTTCTGTTATCATTGACGTATGTGTTTAAGTGAGCACTGAGGTGTGAATGGCCATCTGTCCGGGAAGTACGAGAGATCCTGATTACTAAAATGAAACCACAAGAAAGCTTCGTGCTTAGCAGCAGCACTAAAACACAGAGGGAGAGAGAGCCTTTCTCACACTGTGGGTATTTATAGTAGGTTGGTGATTATAACTCAGCAATTGCCTGGACTCCCTGCCCCATATTTTCCTAAATATGTTCACTCTAATTTTTTTTATTTTTTTTGCAAACATTGAGCTTTCTGTATTTGCATATTTTGTAAAAGCAATCAAAAAGAAGCACTAGGTATTTTCCCTGTCAAAAGTAGCTGTTTTCTGAGGGGCTGTTGTGCATTTTCACATGAGGAGTTGTTCTCTTTACAAGGCTTTTAGCTAGAACGTGCTCTGACTATGTTTGAATTAAGATTGCAACCTACATTCCCACATGATTGTTCTACAAAAGGCTGAAGGCTACTCCTGGGTGCATCTTTTCCTCCTGAAAATCTTCCTAAGGAGAGGCCTTGGAGAAAAAAAAAATCTATAGAAATCTTGATCTTTAGAGGTTTGCTTTATCTGATCCAGCTCCGTTTTTGACTATGAGTGACAAAGGTTCCAGCAACCACTGCAATTGGGTCAGAGTCTCCCACTAATTTCAGTGTTTCAATGAAAAGCTTCTTACAGAAGATTTTTTTTAAAATTACACTTTCTGATGTGAAAACTGCTAGTTTATGAAACAATAATTTTTTTTGGACAGTCACTTGTGATATTTAATCTTATAAATTAATCACCATGTTGGCTGCTCTGGTTGGTTTTTGTGGTTCTGAACAAGTCACCTGCCACTCTGCTCAAACACAAGCTGGCTGTCTTTTTAGAGCCCTCACATTACTGATTTGAACCAAAGCAATTTTTCTTCATTTCTGCATTTGCATTTTCCCTTGTTTCTTGTAATTACTTTTCCAATATGAATATAGTTATGAAGATACATAAAGGATCAGTTTTTAAGCAAAGCTGGTGGATTCCAAAGACTTTACATACAGTTTTTCTGTGTTCAATTTAAGTCACAAAATATAAACATATAAAGCAGCAGATACAGATATGTCATGTTTGTAGGTAATTCTCTACATTTTCATTTTCATTAGAGCAAGCTTCCTCGTAGCAGGGCTCTCTCTAAGTTACCAAGTCTCTGTGGAAATCTTAAGAGATAATTAGACAGCAGCATATAACTGCAATCTACTTTATTTTTTTACTTTACAGTTTAAAAAGCACCTAAGACAGAAAAATATGCAGGGAGCCAATTAAAAGAAGAGAATTTTTTTTTCCTTTCTGTTTGTTTGGTAGATCGTTCAGAGAACACAGCAGCTTTGTACTCTTATTTATTTATTTATTTCGAGTGTAATCTGAGGAAATGAACCGTGAAACACAATTAATGAAATAGCTGTGCTGAATCACATAAACTGGTGTCTGCACAGCTGCCACTCATGTCACAAATGCATCTCTCTCCTAATGTCCACCCGGAGAGCCATTAGCCAGCCGCTTCTGTGGAGGGCCTCCTGTGCTCCCATTTCAGGCTGTAATGGAGCAGGGAGCTGCCTGAGTGGCCTTACCACGCTTTTCCCAGCAAATATAATGCAGAAGAGAAATGGCTGTTACAGGAGGAGCGTGCTGAGGTGGGGAGGGGAGCGTGGGCAGGGTGCAGTGGCTGGAACAAAACAGAGCCTGCATAGAAAATATCCAGAGCGGTGTCAGAGGATGTTCAACCCAAGGTACAAAATGACTGCCTGTGGTCTTGATATCCCACAGCACTCCTAACACTAAAGCTTTTTGCTTCTATGTCTATCCTTAGATTACTTTTATTTCCTTTAATGGGTGTGTATTCCATGCCAGCAGCAGAGCATCAGGGAGGAAAAGCCAGATGTGCTGCGAGGTCTGGTCTGAGGAGGCTGACCCAGGTCATCTTTGCTGAAGTGGCACAATGCCAAAAGCCTCCAGAGCCTCAGGATCCAAAATCTTTTAGCTTGCTGAGGAATTAAGGGGTGGCAGAGGTTGAAGGACACCTCTTCTCTCAGCATTTGCCAAGCTGAACACTCTCAGAGCTGTGTACTGTGTCACCGCTGATAGCAGTTTTATCAAGCTGAATCTAGTCTTGCTCAGGAGGATATTAATAAATTATCTGGTAATGAAAAATGTGAGAGGAACCACACTCTTACATCAAGGCCTGATGATTACTTTGATAGATGCAGTGGCAAGATTTTCCTGACAAGGCAGAAATGAAAAACATGACACATAGACCTTTAAGGGTGACCTCAGAGGAAAACGCATGTTGCTGAATGGTACAAAAATAGAACAGGAAAACAGAAGCTTGAAGGGGCTCAATGTCAACAGCCAGACAGATGGGCCACACTGATCAACTGATCTCTGAGGTTAGCACAGAGGGAGAGGAGCCCTACACTGGGCAGGACAATAAACGTGGCACAGGCAGCTTTGAAGGAGCATCAAGTGTTAAGAATTTTAAGAGTAAAAAGAAGAGGAAAAGTTGAGGGGAAATAAAAAAAATAAGCATTAAAAAACAGTGAGCTAATTGGGAAATAAAACCAGAGCATGTCAAGAATAAAACTGCCCACTTCTTATGCAGGTACTTTAGAAACAATCCTAAAAATAATGAATGAAATTGAAGATGTCCCTGTGTCAGTTTAAGATTTGCAAAGGTGGGTAAGAGATCAGGTCACTTTTGGAGATACAAATTGCTAAAAATAAGGATTATCAGAGCACAGGTGTTACACATAAAAGTGTAGAGAAGTTGGATGATATTGGGGTGTGACACTTGAGGGATCTGAGAGTTTTGTCTAGTGTTTAATTCTGCTAGAGTTCCTGTGAAAATGTGCACAAACCGCTTTTATTTTTTCTTCCATGTACTCCAGGTGTTACTGATGCTGTGTGACTGACATGCAAAATGTTCCAGTGTAAATTAGAAATAGCACTAACACTTCAAAAATGTGTAACAGAACTTACCATGATGGTAAACTGACCAAAAATACTGGCAAAGTGGGACAAGCTTTCCTGTATTAATTCCTCTAAATGTTTGTACTCAAACCAAATTTCCACGTGTCTTTGTTTACAAACCTCTGCATAGTGTAAAAAGAGAGAATTTGATGTCCACCTGTCCTAACCCCTGTGTATTTGGCAGGTCTATTTGGAACTTACATTTTTGAAAAGAAAAAGGTAGTTTGTAAGCTCTGATTTTGGAGAAATACTCACCCTTCCAGAGAAGTGACCCCTAAAGACCACAAACAGACAAATCAATTGAAGATAGGCAGTAAAAGTCGAAGGTGCTGATGTGATCTTTAAGTGCAGGTGTGGATTAGAAGACATTTATAAATTGTTTTTGAAAGGAAAGGCTTGGCAACCATGGGGGTGTGTGTGGGGAGGTGTTTGGGGTTTCTTCTCATTTTGTACTGCTGTAACTACAGGGCAATCGCTTGCCAGATGTCAGGGAGGTCTAGCATCTGATTTTGAAGAGGAACATAATAGATGATCTACCAGGGAGTTCAGCAAACATCACATATAGCTTTAAACTGTCATTACAGAAAAAAAATCCAGGAAGGTGACATTTGGTGACATACTGGGTGACATTTGAAATGACAGCACTTGCTTTAAGATGTAGCATTCCCTCCTGCTGTGAATCAAGGGAGTCTGTACTGTGGCTATGACTTGTTTTATTGATGACCCTAATTTCTGCCAAATGTAGCCAAAGAGACTGCACAGAGCCCTGTCTGTAGCATCCAGGGAGAATTGGTGCGGTAGGAGAGGGCAACCAGAGAGCATTTGTTATGCACAGCATGCTCGGAATGACTTAGCTCTGAAAAGGAGTTATAGCCTCTCCTGCACTACTAAAGAGTTCAGTGAGGGAAGAATGTAGAGCAGCAAAAAAACCCCGCCCCGTTGGAGGACTGTATCACAGACTTCCTGGGATTGCAAAGTTCCACGAGCAATAAAAAGAGCAGGTCAGTGTTTGGGTTTCACCAACCCCCTGCTGCTCTCAGGAGTCATCAGTAAGTGCTCACCTTCTAACACATGTAAATGAGCTGAATCCTTGCTTCTGAGAGCTCTCGGAGCTATGGGGAAACCTGGCTAATTAGCAACTACCTGCGTTCTTGTTGATGCTTCCTTTCTTGTTGCATACCGCTGAGGCAGAGCTTCTTTTGATTGCTCCTCACTGCTGCCCATCAGGGTTGAAAGGACTCCTTGCAGCACTGTGATCCCTGGAACGAGGCCATCTTTGGGTGGGTTTGGACTGGAATCGACTGAAAATCCTTGTGAACCTGAAAATTCTTGTTGGGTTTGGGGTCTGTTTTGGTTTTCCCTTTTGTACTGTTAGAACTACAGGGAAGAGCAGCTGGTTTCAGAAACCCCTTTAGACTTACATACCAGTTTTGCATGAGGAAGTTTTAATTTCTTGAGCTTTCTGTGTAAGTTTGAAGAAAACTCTAATGTAGAACTTGCAGAAAATCGTCAACAACTGGGATGTATTATTCCCATTATATATTGTATCATTACTCAAACCAGTACAGGAAACAATTTTATGAATCAGAATTAGACTTCTGGGAAGATATTCTGCGTCATTTGTTATCAATATTATTTTAGATGCCATTAACTGGCAATAAAATTTGGATGCAAGTAATTTTAATTGTTGAGTGTTATATTAGCACATTCTAATAATAAATATGTTTTTTTCTGGTGTTAAAATGAAACTGCTGTACTTTAACAATTTTGTTAAATTCAAGAAGTGTTTGATTTACAGTCTCTGAGGTAGACGAAGGGACATGAAGCAGTGGTTAGAGGTAGCACTGTAGCCCTGTGAACAGCAAATTACATGCCTGAACTTTGCTTTTAAAACTCCTATTAGTAGAAAACATCCTGTAGGATTTTACCCTGTGTAGGTGAAACAAGTACATTTCTTTCTTTTTTTCTTGTAACTTGCTATAGAGTCTATTTAATGTCTGAAAAAAATCCTGAAGCTCCTGCTCACTAATATGAATGGGTTAAAGATCTATCTGTGCAGCACAACAGCTGTAGGGCTGAGAAATGGCACAAAAGCCTCATATCGGTTCTCTCCACAGGGAATGAATTTAAACTTCATGAGTTCAACACTCCAAGAACCGGTCTCCATGAGGAATACAAGAAACACCTTAACAGATTAGCCAGTAGTCTATCTAATTTAGTGTCCCATTTCTCAAGGCTTATAGAAGAGAAAATAATTCTGCTTTATGAAACAAGTGAAGAAAATATTTGTTGTGGGGGAAGGGAGGAACAGTGTAACTTCTGATCCCAGTGGTCAGGGAATTTGGATGGAAAGGAGCAAACCTACATTCCTAACATTACTGTTTGGATAACAGTGGTTAGCTTGGATAGGGTCTCCCTCCCTCACCTTTCCTCTTCTCCCTCCCTGATTCTGCATCAGGATACTTTTTATGAGGAAAAAACACTAAAAAGACCTTATATAAGAACTTTTGAGTTTTCAACAGGTTTCTTCTTCACAACCAAATTTCTAGTAGCCACAATTAACCTTGCTAATAGCCATTTTTTTTCTTTTTTTTTTTTTTCTTTTGCTAGAAAGGAATTTATGCAGTGTCTTTCAAAGGTTTCCCTGGTCTTTCTATCTTCCCCATGGAGACCATAGAGGGCCTTCCTGGTGTTAACACTACGAAAACTTTCTTAAGTTCTCTGTAGCTCTTGACCTTAATAACATTTAATGTCAAAGAATCACAGAGGCTGTTACAGCTTGGAGATTACCACTGAATGCAAACAGTGATATTCATGAAGTGGCTGAAAGCTGATTTTGTTTAGACCATAAGTAACTGCAGGACTTTCCTATCAAATGTTTGTTGGTTTTACTCCTCCTGAAGAGTGATCCTTCTTTTTTCTTCGCAAGTCTTGGCTTCTAATTGTTGTAGCTGCGATAAAATAATGAGTAGACACTGTACATTTTGCATCTCTCTGAAGATCCATCATGGCCAGCATGAGAAAGGAAATAATAAAGCAAATTCTCTTGAGAACCTGAGCTCATTATCACACGACTGCTGTGTTTGCCATGCTTGTTTTCCAGTTGTTCTGATATTCCAGCTGATGAGGTAGGACTGAGGCCTAATTTCTAATTGAGTGATGCATCAACAGCTTTCTCTTCTTTTTTTTTTTTATTAAAATGTTTATCAGGTGTCCTCAATTATCAACCAACTCAGAATTTTATCTGGGTGTCACACTGATGCTATTTAATTTTTTAAATGGTGATCAGGAGGATGTGATAGAGAAGAGGTTTATTAAACTTGCAGATGTTACCAGCCAGAAGGAATCTGAATGCTGGATGGCAGGAAACTGAGCCTGATGGATTGGTTTTGTTACAGATACATGGCTCTAATGAAGAGAGGCAAGAGCAAAGTACTGGGTTTACACAGGAACAATCAAGTGCCTAAACCTAGGACAGAAAACAGCTGTTTAGGTGGAAATTTAGTGGGAAAGGATCTGGGGCTGGTGATCCAGAGAGGTTTTTCTTGTTAGCAGCAACATCAGGAGTTTGAACCCTCACGCTGACCTCCTGCTGCCTTGCAACCATGGATCTGCTCCAAAACTATCCAGTTGTTTTTTGTAATTCATTTTCAGCAGGGTCAGCAGCTCAGCTGACAGATGTTGAGTCACTGGAGCCATGAGAAAGGGCACAGCAGGGACAGGCAGACAGTCACTGGCATCACACCTTTCAGTGCAAATGTCATCCTGAGTAAGTTTCAAATAATGGTGAAGCTGCAGGTTTTCCATGCTGGTGGCACATGGGACAAGAAATTCCAACTCTGGAAATGAAAACTTAACTCAGACGTTCAGAAAAGCTTTTCCTTGATTGTGAAATGTTGGAGTAGGGTGGCTGGGGAGGATGCACAGACCCTGACTGTGGGTCTTCAAAAGTCTCAGATAGACACACAGCTGTTGGGAAACACCATGAAAGATTTTCTGCCTGCAAGCAGGGAAACAAATTTAATTGATCTCTGGGGGTCCCTCCCAGCCCTCTGACTCATATCCCTTAATTATTTGTAGTGCAAAATGAGTAAAATTAAAGGTTTTTCCTAAGATATGAGGATTGAGTTTTGCAAAAATCACCCTTTTATTGTTCATTGCTTCAGTGTAGGCAACTGGATTAGCCTTCTTGTGTTTGATCAGTGTGGGGGAAAGGGAGGGAGGGAGAACATTAATCATATCAAATTTCTCTCTCAGCATTTTGACAATAAGATGGCATTTAGGAAGAACTTGGGTCATACAATATATATCTGTCTGTCATTAAAAGAACCACTTTCCAAGCAGTTTTATTAATCATAGAGCTTACTACAAAAAAGTGTCAGTGTGACCCCACCTACAGCATTAGTCCAACAAAGATATTCCTGGTGGTTATCTTTATCTTGGTATCTCCCACTAGAAGATGCCACTTTTGAATGAACATCCCTGTCTATTTCAATAAAAATTGAAGGACTGCTTTTCAGGTTTTTTTTTTTCTTTCTTTATTTCTTTTTTTTTTTAATGACAACTGTGGTGCTATTTAGTATAGGATTATGTTTAACTGTTCATTTTAGTGTCTGAAATGACTGGTGAATGTTGAGGAGAAAGGAATGGAGAAATTCACAGTCACTCTCTAGAATATTTTATACGCACCCAATCTCTAGTCTCATTTAATTATCACAATAATTTATCATAAAAGTTATTAATTGAAAATGTTAATCCTTAGTGAGAAGACTTCTTAATCTTTGAAGCTGTGTGGTTTCACTTTGAAACTGTGATGGAGTTTTCCTGCCCTCTTTGCTCTGTGTCTTCATTTTCTACAGCTCAGAAGTGACACTAAAATTGCCTCTCCTTTTTGTGTTTTCATTTGAATAAAGAACCAAGGGAGCTATAGGGTAGGAGTAAGGGCTCTTGAAGTGTATATGCCACTATATTTTACTTCTTTATATCTACCACATATGTACCTTTCTGAAATTAGAAGTTTCTGAAATTAGAATTAGACTTCACTGATAGGCCCACAGCACCAAGTTCTTTAGTGCTTGCTAGGAGAAGTCCTGCTCTCTTAGCAGGAATAATTGGCTTGGATAACTGTTTGGATTCCATGGAGACTGATGCCTGGCTGGAATACAGAGGCAAAATGATGCTGCAGAAAGCCCTGCAGGACTGTTTATTCCCTTTTCAGACAAAATTGATAATTACTGCTCCTCGTGCTATAGCACATCACTCTTTTTAATTCATCCAATAAACCATGCTTTGCCTTTAATTTTTTTTCCATTCTTTTTGCTAGTGAATGAACAAATATATTTTCTCTAGGTCATACTGGTATTATTTCATGACATTTTGTCTATGCATCTCCTAAAACGAGTTGAACTGATGATATTCAGCACAGATCAGACTCAGATATTTTAAGCAGTTTCTGATAGAATTTGGGAGGTGGACAAACTCCATCAGAGGAGATTATTGGTATGAAAATCCAGACAGGCTGCAGTGTCCTGCATAATAGTTACAGCAGCTTTTTGCAAAGGCAATAGGATGTAGCTGATGGCAAATAGATCCCTCAATCTATGAATTTTAAAATGCAATATGAAGCATAAAACAATATATATCCAGGAAAACCGCAATTTATCTGCACTTTGTTGTCTTAACTCATGCAAGGACAGCAGTGTTACATCACATAAAGAGGAAAGTTTGGTTTAGTATTTTCTTCCCTGAAATCTCAGACCAAGAAGAAAATGTTCTTTAATGAGAATGGTCCATGTAAATTCATTATGTTCACTTAATAAATAAGATGAGGAAACATATCTATATGCTTATTGCAGTTTTATGAATGTAAGGTTGCAGTAAAACTGTGACCTTTGACACTCTTCTGAATTAAGTTAAACTAAGCAAATAGGGCTCTGCTTTACTGAAGTGGATTTTTTGAGAATATTGGTAGAAAGGGACTAAAGATTTCTCAAGGATGGGACAGAATTAAAGCTTGCAGAGATTTGGGATATGTGTATTTTGTTGGCTGACAATGGAGGTATTGTGATGGAAAATTGGTCTTTGTCTTATTTTCTGTTGAGGAAATTTCACTTTTCATGCAAACCGGAAGGTTAGATAACTCTGTAACTGAGTGTCTGCAGCATTCACCTAGAACACAGGAAACCATTCCAAGTAGTGCTGTACCTGCAGCCTGCATGCTTCAGACTTATCAGTCTTTCCTGCAAAAAGAATTCAAAGGGAACTACTTTCTTTTTTCTAGAGATGGAGTGAAAAGCTAAACACCTTTTTTTTTTTTTTGCTGTGCATTAGTTAAGTAGGAGCTCTCTTTCCTGACAAGCCTTATTAAATAAAAAAGCAAAGATAAATGATAACTAATCAAGTTATTTTAATACTCTCTATACAGCAGCAGCCATATGCTGTATTGAAGCAAGTAAGAAAATGAGTTATCTGTGCTTTTGGAAGAGGATTCTTGCCCTGGGAAGCTCAGAGGTGAAGACATACATAGTGTGACCCTAACAAAAACAGCACACAGCATTTCCAGGAGCTGTTTGTGCTAGTCAAGGAAACATTCTCTTTTCTGTGTGTCTGAGAGACAGAAAGACAGGTGAGTGAGTCCCAGCGTGGTGGGGAGCCAAGGTCCCCAGGAAAGGCACTGGAGGTGTGGAGCAGCTGGAGGGCTGGGACTGCTGCACCCATGGTGGCAGCCGGAGCAAGGGAGGAGGATTTGTTTGTTTAGGCACAGGCTACGAATTTACCTCTGCCACTTTAGTTTAAAGAAAATAAACTGTGCTTCTGCCCACAACTACATAATTACATTGTACTCTAATATCTCTCGACTTCAAAATGACAGCTAAAGCAGATTAAAGCTGTTTACAGCCTATGGGAAGTAGTATGGTGGCTGCTGGCAATATTTCTTTCTCGCTCAGTAACCAAAGTCCGGTCATAAATCTATATTCTTCTTCAAGGAGGAAGGCTGTGATTAAAGGATTCCTCCTACAGCTGTGGCTTGGTGATAAGAGCTTTATGTTCAGACCCTCCTAAGCGACAAAAAGAAAAAAAAAATCATTTTTCATTAAGTTAGCTACTCTAATTTGGATGGGAGGGGGAGAAGCAGACAAGTAGTTTGGTCAATGACTTACTGTAGACTTGGTAGAGAGCATTGTATACAGTATTTCTAAGCAGCAGCTGGGATTTGAGAGATAGACTACAGCCCTTGTACCACCTCATCTGTGCCCCTGCACAGCGATAGTTTTCTCTGCAAGACGGATATTGTGAATTTAAAGAAGTTTCTTTTTTGAATACTTGTTAGCTGTCCTAGCCCTGTGCTGGAAAAGGAGGCTTATCCACCCAAAAAACTGCAGGCAGCAGCCTGTGACTTGTCCTGCAAACCAGGAAAAGAAATCCTACAACTCAGAACTGCTGAGGTGCCTTTGTCTTCAGCCGAGGCCTTCACAGCGTAACTGTGGGGACACAGGAGGGACTGCTGGGGAACCAACTGAGAGGACTTGGAACAAAGGTTTGAAATGCTCCTGCAGTGCTGCCAGACATCCTTCTATCAGGCAGAACTTCACAGGAACGCTTTTGTTACACCTTTACCACTAGAAAAACAACATGAGTGAACTGAAAGCACCAAACTCAGCAACCCAGAACGCAGCAATTCCAATGCATATTTTGCAGGGTTTGAGCGTTTCTGATGACAGAGCACAGCTTGATTATAGTAGGGAGGCTAATTAAATTATACACCAAAATAATTGTGGGAATAATATGATGCCTGGTAGAAGAAACAGGAACAAACTCTAATCCCTCAGTAACTCAAGACATGAGTTATCTCGCTGTGGCATATGCCCCCAGTTATGCTCTTTAACTCAGCAATGACAAAGGGTGCAGTCACAGATCCAGTGACATGTTTTTATATTTTCTTAATTTTTAAATTACAGTATATTTATATTGGAGTCTTTTGCTGGTACTAAGTTTTCAGTGTTTAATTTGCATAATAGTGCTATGCAAAATGGGATGAGGGTTAATCAAAGGATTTTATCACTCTTTTTAATTATATTCATTATCCTGGAATAAGATGTAAATTTTAATTTCACCTTGTTAGCTAATGTTTTTCACCAAAAGTTTGGATTTGCAAATCATCTGGCATTTTTAATAGGAGCAGATGCTAGTGATTTTGAAGAACCTAAGTGCCTCAAGTATAGTAGACATTGTTAATTTGATTGATATGCAATTTAATACAACTTAGCAATTATTAATGCCATTTAGCATCAGTGTGGATATTCAGAAAGGTAGCCTATAAGCAAGAAGAGCAATGCTAGAAAAGAGAAGGTTGTTTCCTCCCCCCAGATCTGCTTCTGAATAGATGCTCCTTCTAAGCTCACTACTGTAAACACTCTTTCCTTCTCCCCGTCAAATTTTTAGTCACAGCTATCACCTGGAAGGTTATTTTCCAGAGGCATATAGTTATCTCACCTTCAGAGAGGCAAGCAGTAAACCCACTCTTAGCCTGAAGACATTTACCAACAGTGTTTTATATGTTACGTTTATAACTCTTCCAATCGCAGGGAAGCCAACTGAAAAACACACCTGCTAATGGAAAAGGACTATTAAAGCACTGCTGTGCACTCACCTTGCACTAAGCCAGCTGCACAGAGCTGGGCCATAAATCACACTTAAATGATTACATTCCACCAGAATAACTGCCCAAAGAGTAAACTTCCAACCAACACGGAGACTGTGCCAGCAGGATGAGGCACCCACTCCTTTGCAGAACTCAGGTGTGTACCCTGGGCTCACGTTAAACAAAGGGAAAAGGCCTTTTTGGTACGCTGAATTTGGCTGACTTCATGCTGGGCTGGGTTCAAGGTCACTGTTTTCCAAGGCTCAAGCTTCCTGCTGCCAGAGGGTGACTCCTGCAGCAGGGATGGGCTGGGCTTCCAAGCCGGGGGTAGAACTGAAGGGAGGGGGTGGTGGCCAAGGCAGTGCCCTGAGCTGCCCCGCTGGTGATGGAGGAACCCCTACACAGCAACGCTGTTGTGTAGCAGGGGCTGGAACTCTGCCATGAACTCTTTAAACCGCCCCACTGAATCTGACAGGGCTTGTCCATGAGGAAAGACAGTGCAGTGATCAGGAAGTCTCCACTGAGCTTTAGAAGTCTTTAATTTCCATCTCTGGTCCGAGTGCTGACTTCTGTGAGAGGCTGGGGCTGTAAAGGTGTCTGTCGAAGTGCGGAAGGATCAGCTGGTTGCTTTTCTTTGCCACATTCCTCAGGAGGCAGGTGGATGTGCTGCCCTTTCTGCCTGGCTAGGGGGCAACTAGAATGGCCTAAGTCTTTAGTTGTAGTGGATCAAACCTTTGTGTGGCAAACACCCCACCCTAGTACGGTGATCTGTAGGAGCTGCAAAGAAAAGGAGGGTGTGGATGCTTTAGCCATTGCTTTACAAAGGGTACCTCCGAGGAAAGTGGTGGCTGCACTGTGAAGAAATTAGAGGGCTGGTGGGAAATATCTGCCTATTCCAGTGCTCTTGAGGATGTGCAGTGGCAACACGGAAAGTGAAATGCAAGAGGGCAGAGGGTGCTGCTGGAATCTCTGTGAAGCCTCAGCTCTGTTGAGTAAAGCTGGAGGAATGCAAGTCACCGCACTTGCATTTTCTACCTAAGAGACAACAGTTTCTACCCGATGACGCTTGCTGATACCACAAAATCTGCAATCATTAACAGGTGAAATAGTTTGCTAAACAAAACCAGTTTTTTCTTCACTAACATATTTCTTCATAGTCTGTTATCTTTGCAAATTGTAAATAAGTGCTTAATAGCCGTCTGTTTAATGCTTTGATGGAATTGATCTGAATCCACACGGGGCTTGATCCAGGCACTGGCAAATATTATCTCAGTTTTGTTGTTCTTCAGCCACATTCAGGAGGAAAATTGCATGCTCCTCAGAAGTTATTTTATGTAGAAAGCCAAGCTGATTTCTCCCCTGCATCCCTGGGATGCAGCTCCAGCTAGGACTAAAGGCCTGCTGATGCATCAGGATTAGCAGAAGTACGGAGTCTGAGACACGCTGCTGGAGGAAATCACGAGTCTCTGCTCTCCTACTCCCAAAAATATCTGAATGAGCACAACCTGTATATCCTGAGCACACATGAGAGGAACAAGTCAAAGTATTCAATGTGAAATGAGAAAGTTTAGTGGAGATATGTGAAGCTTTTGGGTTCAAGGAACCAAACGCTCATAGCAAGCCTTAAGGAAAAAATGCAGTGTGTGGGTCCCAGGTGAATACTCAGAGCAAGTCCTGCTGCACCTCAGATTCTCTTTTACTATTGCTTCTCAACCCCACCTTTAACTCTCCTTTGTAACTGCAAACAGTACAATTGCATTTGCTCTGGCTTTTTTTTTTTTGGTGGGCTGTTGTCTCTGTCACACCCAAGTAACGATTGGTGCACTGACCTGGCAATGTCAAAAAAGGGGAAATAATGGAATTGTCTAATAGATGTTGAAGCCCAAACCCAAATGTAGGATGGATAGGTGAAATTTTGGTTTTTAAGTATGAACAGGTACTTTTTTGCATTATGCTTCAATAAAGCATTTAAAGATAGTCATGAATAATAAGTAAGTAATTTTATGCTGAATGACTGCAAAGCGTAGAAATGTTCCCTCTCTCTCTCTTTTAAGTGTAAAAATTTCTTCCACTAAAGGCCATATATTCCTTTCATTCCTGAGATGCAGCTTCTATTGATGCCAGTTTATGGTCCTGAAACTCTGGCTGAAGATTAAGAAGGAAGGCATGAGAGAGACCTTTATGGGTTTTTGTCTTCTAACAATTTGAATCAAATACTTTCCCAAGAAAATGTGTTTTACATGTATTTTAAATTCCTTCTTTCACAGTAATGTCTCTTTTTGTAAGAAACCTGCATTTTGAAAATGTTGTGACATATTACATTAATTGAATATACAGCCTCAGAAACTGGGAGCACCTTTTCAATTGCACTGAATGCATCCAAGCAGGCTGGAGGCTCTCTGCATAATTTCCAAGAGAAAGAGGGGAAAAAAACATTTCTCATTAAAAGCAAGATCAGTAACACAAGAAAGCAGCAGCATTACCATCTTTTATCCATTAAATGAACTCCTGTCATTGCAATTCCATGAGTTTGTGAAAGAGAAATCTCAATCTGACAGGCTATTCCAGTTTACAGTGAAGTTCTTGATGTCCTCTAATTATAGACCTTCTTCACAGTTATTATTTTGAAGCACAACTATGACATTAAGAGAGTCACATGGAAATGCAAGCCTTCATTAAATAATTATGTCCCTCTTTCTAGATATTTCTTATTGGTTTTCATTTTATGACACCTCTGCAGTCATATTTTTTTTCATTTGACGATACTTTCTGTCTCTGAGATTACTCTTTCCATGCAGGGGATGCAGGAGCAGAATACACACACCTCAGTTGCATTTCCAAGACTCTTCAGTCTCCTCGGGGTGGACACAGCGAACTCTCTCACAAAAACACTTTTTAGGGCAGTCAGTCAGGTTCAGATGCTTTTCTCATCCAGTTTCAAGAAGGTAAAGTTGGACTAAGAAGGTAAAGTTGGACTAACAGGTCACTGCTGCCTGGCAGGGTGGTCCCATTCCTGTCCTGACTGGCACTCCCACTGCTTCTCCTGTGCTGGCTCTCACCTCCTGCCCCTTTTTGATCTCAGGGGTATCCCAGTATCAAAAGTATCCAGTCCCAGTAACAATGCAGAAATGTGTGTGGGTATTTGACTGACTTGGCCAGAGGACTGACTTGGTGCTGGTGGCTGCAGAGGCTGCTGTGGAGCACAGAGAGGGCCATGGGAAGAGGAGCAGGGCCAGAGGAAGGCAGCTCTGACATGAATCTCTCCGTAAGGCTGGCAAGCAAAAATCTGAATTGTGCTTCTTCAAAGGATGGGCAAGACAAATGATATCTCAGCAAGATAGTTATATTTTAAGCAGTGTTATCTAAATGAAAAATAACCTCCAGCCTGTGAGAGCTTGGTAAGAAGAGCTTCAATTTTCGGTATGAGCTTGGCAATGAATGAGCTGTTTAGAACCTTATTGACAGCATTTGCATAGACATGGTGCTTGTGACATTGCAGTTTGTCACTTGCTGTGTACACCTCGTTTTTTCTTTTAGATCTGTGACAAAGTAAAATTATGAAGTGTTAAGTTTCCAAAGCTTATATTAATGATGGGTTGTGCAAATTCATCTTTGTACAGAAGGGTCTCCTTAAATACTGAGAATGCAGAAAACTAAAAAGCATTTATGTAGGTCCCTTCCCCAGTTCCATCACTTAGTTAAGTCTAAACAGCCCAAACCCCTCTAATACACTAGTAAGAATCTCCTGCATAAAATATCATTATTATACACGGTGTAGCTCCCATTTTCCCACTTAAACACAAAGTACTTGATTCCTTTACCCTGGTATTCCTCAGCTGCTAGAAAAGTCACAAAAACATATCTTTTTTTATTGTTTCATGCACTGCCTAAACACTATTTCTTTTCAGCTCATTTTTTGTGGTGAAGCAGCATCACCATCAGCAGTTTTTTGTAGATGTATAAGAGGATTTTTTATCAGGAAGGTTAAAGAAATGAGGGAAGAAAAGGAAAACAACTACGAGAAAATAAATCTGAGTTTGTCTCATCGTAACAGATTTTGTTGGGAAAAGACCACATTGTTCTTTTGCACTCGGAGTCTAAAATCTGAAAACATGGGGTGATGAACTCCAGTGAAAAAGCTGCTGTTGGCACCAGTGTGGATGTTTGGCACAAGGTTGCTGGGACATACTGGTGGATCTTACTTGAGTCCTATGTTTATAAAATGCTTATGCTCACAACAGGAAAGATGTTATACTGTACAAGTAAAAATTATTATTATTTCCTTTTTCTGGAATCTGTGGCTGTGTTACTTCAAATTTTTTAATCCTCAGCAAAACAAACCTTTCCTATTAGTGAAATAACCTCTGGATTCAGGCATGGCAGGGCTTGTGCATTTGGAGCACCCATTCCTTCTCAGATTGCTTCACCTGACATGAAAGTCTGTGCCAAAGGGTGGATAACTTTTTCAACATCTCTGTTGAAATTATTTGAAATAAAAATAAAATTTCTAGTGTTTAACAATATAAAATCATAACCTAATTATTTATAATCCTTTTATATTTATGATACTATATTAATAATGAAGAACTCATTTAGTATTAATATGGATGTTCTAAGTAGTATTTCCCCTGTAATTTATTGTTCATTAATGTATCATTATTAGAAAGTATTTCCCTCTAATGTTTTAGTGTTGCTATAAAACTGAGGATACAGACAAAGTTGAGATAAGAATTTACCTTTGTAGGTAGCTAAAGACAGAGTGAAGGTTATTTTCATATACTGATTTTGCAATTTGAAAGGGATAAGTGAAGAGCAAAATCTAATACTTCTTCACATGTGCCTGACATTCCTGGTAGAGACACAAAGTGAGCAAACCCCATATTGACCCTGGAATGAATCAGAGCTGTAGAACATACAAAATAGTGCAGCAATTAAATTTGCATTACAGTTGATATGCAATAGCTCCTAATATCAAAGAAAGTTATTGAATTTAAAATTGTTTTTATTTCCTTAGAATTTTGACCTAATATAATCCCATCTTTTAAGCAAGTGATTTGGCTAATTTATCTCACATTGGTGTCCTCTTTCTTTCAATGGAATCCACTTTATCATATTTGTGAGGGACTGAAAAGAAGTCTTCATTTATTTTGCAGTTCTGTTGTGGCCATACGCATGTTTCAGCAGACTATAATAGTCCTGTGTTTTAGAAGATTAACTGAAATACAGAAATGAGTATTACTTTTTCCTGCATTCAACTTGTTGTTCTGATATTGCTGCAGTTTTCCAAGACAAATCCCCTACTGCTAAGCCCTGGGTGAGTGGCTGTGTGAGCGCAAGTTAAATCCTTCCACCTTTAATGGTATTATTTCCGACAGGTTTTAAACCTTTCCAGCTATTTGTAGTGCTCTTTTCACTACGTGAGGAATCACGATGATTTCCTGTCATGAGAACAATGTTGCTGTCCTGGGCATCTCAGCCTTTGAGGGTCAGTAAGAGCTGTGAGCAGTGGTTGCTGCAGAGACCAGGGTGTTTTATAGGGGCTGTGAAAGTGCTGAGGAAGGTTTGAGCACAAAGCAGCAACACCTACGGCAGCTGTGGGAGCCAAAGGCAGCTCCCCACAGGAACAGGAGCTGTGAAACCTGAGAGGTCAGTGTGTGACCACAGCCTGTGGGACAAATCCATCGCTAATACCCCTAGGAATTGTCCATGCTGTCATTTGAAACAGCACCAGAAGTACTCTGAGTGTGCTAAGTTGAGGGGGTGCAGTTTATCTTGCCAGGGTCAGGTCCTGGTTCCATGTTTGTTCTCCACACTGCCATGGATGTGTGGATAATTTAACATGCCCTGTTGGTCAGCGGAGGCTTCCCTGTGTACCTCCCAAGCACTGCCTTGTAGCAGGGGATGTTCAGGACCATGCTGTATGGGAAGAAGCCTCAGGCTCCTTTTGACCCCAGTGGCTCTCTGGAACTTATCCGTGCTGTTGACCCTTCAGGTTATCTGGATGTAACAACTAAGCTGCAGTCTTAATAATATGACTTGTAAGGGATTTGTCAAGCTCTGGCCATGCATTTGTAAGCGTGCTACAGTTGGGACACAGGAGCACACAAGGATCTCACAATATATTCCCAGCAGAGAAGAGTTTCATGTCTCACTATAAATGACTTATCAAATGACGACATAGCATTTATATCTGCGTGGAGTTCAGTATGAATGGTTTGTTAGACACTTACACTTTGTCAACAACCTCTACAAATGCATTTACTTTAAGTGTTGAACACTTCATTATAAATGGCTTGCAGAACATATCTATAACCTTGATAACTCCATTCACTTTGTTAGTAATGGCTCCTTGAACACTTAAAGCATAACAATAGCCAAAATGCATATAAATATTTCATTGAGAATCTATTGTTACTTATTTATAACATGCTCACCAAAAGCATTACAGGATATTTATTAAACATTTATAGATTATTTTTGCTACAACTAGTATGTGATATAAATGCATTATTCATCTCACAGTAAATCACTGTTGGGCATCCCTTAAAAACAAAGTTGTACCAAGAGAATTTTGGGTCTGTAGAATTTGAAGAGATTAATTTTAACCATGTGCAATTGAGATTCAGCTTTGTGTTTATTTTTGTTGAATTCAATGAAAGAGGAAGTAAGTAAGCAGAAAACCAACCCTCAGTAACCACAGACTGAGTGAGGAAATGGCTGCCCTGAGCCCCCTGGCCATGTGCCATGCTCTGTCCTTAAGATCTGCCAGTGATTCCACGCCAAACTCGTGCAACTGCAAGCATTTCTTTTGTCACAGCTATGCTGGCGCGTTTGATGGCATATTTTCTGAAATTCAGAATTTGGAACAAAGGCTGTTCTCTGTAGCCATAGTTTTTATTTGATCTGAATCACTTTTCTGCTAGTTTCCAGTACCCCAACCTTGTTCACTTCCTCGAAGGGTGGGCAGAGTGCACAGACTGTTGTGTGCACATGAGCACGTGTGGGTTTGTGAATTCTGGCACAGCAAATGAGTTTGGATACGTGGAGTTTTCTCCAATTCTTTATCAGATGCCTACAGTCTCCAGACAGGAATCAGGACACTCTTAAAATTGCTCCTGTTTTGCAGGGAGGCTAATCAAGGATTTTGATTCAGGTGGCAGTTGTACAGCGGTTTAATAATGCATATGAATAGTTCCTTTTCCCTGTGTAAAGTTGCTTGAATATTCAAGTAAGTGCAAGAACCCATTTCATGTTGGTGACAAGACGCTATCAACATATATCTTAGTATCCTCTGACACAGCTTTCTTTAGCACTTTGCTATTCAATAACTGTAAATAGATGGGGTAATTTAAACTCTCACCTAGCTTTCAGGAGAGCTGGATTCCCCCAAAGCAAGAACATCATTTTACTGAAATGACCATGGATCTATGAAAGCCACAGAGTTTTAAACCTGTTAAATTATTCCTTGTTGTTTTTCTTTTAATGTATCTATCCATCTAGGCTCAAGTAACAGTTCCTTATTAATAATACCTTTGTGTTACAGGTTATGTCTCCTCTTTTGTTCTAAATTATTGCCTATTTAATTAATTTTCCTCTAATATAAAGGGAGGATATAGCTGAGTGTTTCTGCAAATGGGGGCGTGTAAGTAAAGAACAAGGATAATATCTCAAACTCATTTTCTCCTGGTCTCGTGATGTTTGCAGAACATTTGATTTGTTGCTAATATAGCTGGGTACCATACTACT
Source organism: Climacteris rufus (assembly GCA_013398175.1). Classification (NCBI taxonomy): domain Eukaryota; kingdom Metazoa; phylum Chordata; class Aves; order Passeriformes; family Climacteridae; genus Climacteris; species Climacteris rufus. The sequence continues at coordinate 759,293 of VZRZ01011485.1, read as the reverse complement.
TCATTTTTTTAGGGGAAGATGTTACAATATCTATGAAGTGGTAGAAGTATCTGCTTTTATTTGGTACTCAGTCTCTGTTTCAAGCTCATGTAAATATGCTGCAGATTTGATTGTTGTGTCACTGTCATACCCCTACAGCTCCCAAATCTCATGGAAAGAAATGGAGAGAAGAGCACGGGGTGTGTGGGCCAAAGGGAGCACGAGGCAGAGTCACCTTGACACCACACTCTGACCAACCTATGAGTGCATTTGCTCTCTCAATAATGTTTAGTTTGCAGTTCTGCAATTATTTTGTATTCTTGACTTGATAACATACATGGAATAAAAGACCAAAACGGTGGAATGAAAAAAAACCCACTTTCACTGAGGAGGGAAATTCAGTAAGCACATGGTTGCACAATTTGTGCCTTCTCTGTACAGCGACAGAAACTCCATGGATATGTTGGCAAAATGTGCAGTGCCATGGCTGTGTCTGAGGCATTGCTGCCTTCCCTCAGTGCAAGGACAATCCAGTGTAACTTCTGGAGGGAAAGCCACTTCTCCATATCTTTCTTCACTTACAACGAGACTCTGGTCCCCAAAGGGCATCTTGGGGAGGTGGGGCTGGACTTGACAGCATTTTCTCACTGTACTTTATTATTTTGAAGCTTTTTTGGTTTGGAGGTGATATTTGCTTAGCAATTCTTCTCACATACTCTTTTCTTAAGCATGTAACAGAAGCAGCACTTCATAAGAAATCTTTACTTTGGCTTTCAGTATTTCAAGCGTCTGTTTAAGTGTTTGTATTTTGGATGTGAGATTCAATATGAATCTAATAACACAGCCTGGCACAATTTGTTGTAAAAATCTATTGGTACAATGACCACTTTTAACAGGTGTTGTTTCTTCAAAAATCAGTGAGTGCTGTTAATTTTTTTTTGGCATTTTCAAATGCTCATTAGTGTCTTCCTCAGGGGTCTAAGACGGTCATTATTAAAGAATGAGTTCTCAAGAGAAAAAGGCTCTGCTGCCAGAAGCCAAGTGACAGAAGTTCAGTAGTTGCTAGGCAAGTCACTTATTGAGGTGCTGCATGGATAAATTAGCTCTCAAAGTCTTAAGCTGAACATGTAAAGAACACAGATGTCATGTGGCATATTCTCCAGAGGTTAAATTTAGGCTCCACTGCCAGTTTTTAAAGGAAGGAAATGTCAGCTAGCACAGAGCTGAGGTTGAGGGTTTGTTGCTTGTGCAAATTCCACTGACATTGACATTAACTGACTCTGGAAGATAAACTATGGATCTGCTCTAGCTGTCCATGATATCCTCTGTATTGCTTGTTAGTTCTCCAGTTTGTTCCAGCACAAGACCAATTTGCTCCAGTTGACTTGACAAGCTTTTGTTTTGTGCCTCTTATTTCTCTGGAGATAATTTATAATCCCAGCTACATCCCTTGTGTGATTGCACAAACAGACAGGTATTATTTGTGCTGTTTGTCAGCATTGGGAAGTTACATAATATTGAAGCAGTAAGTATATAAACCTAGGTTTTAGCAATGTGAGATTTAGGTGTGAGTGTCGTAATACAACAGAGGTGTTAAATCTCAGAACAGTCATAGATATTTTCTTTTTGAAAATAAAGTTTTTCAAAGTCAACACAGAGATTAAATTGAAAAAAATCCCCTTTTTTTTTTCACTTAAAATCTTGCTTTGTTTTTGCCTAAACATAAGGTATCTATGGGTTTTGTTTAGATGGAAGAGTCTTTGGAAACTCCTTTTTAGACTACACAGAGTCATTTTCTTATAAAGGTGACAAGTAAACCTCTTAATGCTGTTTTGAACTCGCTTGAACCTACTGCTTGATCCCTTCCTTTTCTGTTCTGGGCTTTGTCCAGCTCCCACTTTAGTCAGTGGGAGATGTTACATTTACTTAATTAGGAATTGGACCATGCCTTGCCACCCCCACCAATTGCTGTTTTAATTGAAAGCATCCCTAGAGCTGCTTCCATCAACGGTGTTCATTTGTGTGGTATTCTCAGGAACAAATCACTCTAGTTGTTTAATTAATATACCCCCTCTAGGAGTGGCTGGGGGCAACTTGTGCTGGGTCCTGTGCAGCAGTGACATGGGGTGAAAGGCTTGCTGTGCTCGCTGTGGCACTGTCACCAAGCCAGCCTGTGTTCATGTACAGATGTGTGTATATTTTCTGTATTCTTCCATGTTTTTTAACTCTTTTGCTCTGGCTTTCATGGTTTCTTAAGAGACCTGGCCTGTCTCAAGCAGTACAATCCCATTCCCCACAGCCAGGCTCGTGCTTTGCCTGGACACAAAAAAGCAGCAGTGGCATTTGAGTAAGTGAGGAGGGACAATTCATATTAAAATGAAACACTCTAGTACAGCAGCTATCTGGATGCAGCTGCCTCTTCCCCTCAGTCTGAACCCCACCAAAAGCAATTCGAATGTTGCTTTTCATTCTCATAGGTAATCACAGACCCAGGGCTGTAACCCAGCAAGCAGCAAGGGAGGAAAACCTATTCCAGTCTCCACAGAGGTCACCTTTTTGATAAAAGCACAAAACAGCTAATTAAATTAATGTAATAATTGTACCTAGCCAATTACCTATTTCCTACCTGTACTGTGGTCTTAATGAGCTGAGTTAATGAACTATAATGTAATTAATACCTGGGGAGGGAGGGGGAGGAATAAAAGAAATGGTAGTTTTCATATATGGCAGGGGGGAAAAATGTTCAAGATTGTTGAAAGGAAAATGTTTAGTGAGGAAGGGAGCTTTCAGACTTGAGTCCTGCTGAGGCCCTGCCTGGAATTCTGCACCTGAGAAACATCCCTGTCATTGCAGAAATGCTTAAAAAATACTCATTAATGTTTTTCTGAGACCATTCTTATAAAATATGTGAAGGAGAGAATAATAATTGAAATGAAACTGCAGATGTAAGGTGTCCTTGAGGAGCACCTTTTCCTAAAGTGTCCTGCAGAAGCCTGATCTGCGTCTGTGGTGTATCACAAAGGCTGTTTGGTTTGGTCTGATTTTGCCTTTGGGTTTGTGGCATATTTGGACATGTCCTGGCCAGCACACCAGGCTCCCCGTGGGAGCAGTGGGAGGTTCCTGGCAGACAAGGACCTGTTCCAGGGCTCTGGCTTTTGCATCCAGTGGGGGACAATGACACAGGTTACTGAACCTGGGGATGGAGCTGCATGTGGAGACTGCTCTGCTAAAGTACCAAAAGGCATAGGGAGAAAGTAAAATAAAACTGAGACTCCTGCTGTGAAAATTCAGGATTGTTTTCTCTGAATTAAGTTATGCTGAAGGTATTAGGGAGACAGTGCAATAGATTCATTAACTGTACCATTCCAGAGCTGCTGGAAAGCAATTCACATTTCAACTTTAGTATCTTAAAATCCAGCACTGTTTTTAATTATTAATAGGCTTCATGCTATTATCATTTGCTTGCACATATACATTAATCATTACATGGCTTTGCTAATTTTTTGTTTTGTTCAAAAATAAATAAATAAACTGTGACAAGATGCTCAGAGTCCTCAAGAGAATATGTTCCCCTCTGATGGGCAAGTAACATCTGCGGGCATTTCACTGGCTTAACAGCGTGTCTGTCAGAAACTTGGTGATTCAGAAAATTTACTAGCACTCACCTAATGATTAATTAGCCTTCTCTGCAAGGAATGGGGTCTCTTCATTATGCACATTGTCACCAAGAGTTTCATCTGTTTGCTGTAACACCTATGCTGGAGACTTAATAAGTGGAATTCCAGTAGTCAAGAAATTAGTTAAGATTGTTTTTGTGAGCAGAATCGGCGTTCAGCTCTAAACATTTAAGGAAATCTTCAAGGATTTAAATCAATATAGATCCGTGTGGTATTCTAGAAAAATTGTTTTGTATGAATAAGAATACTGTAGGACACTAATTTTAACTAAAATTAGTTGTCTGGAAATACATTATAGTAGATCAGAGACAGAGATAGAAATTATTTTTACAGAAATAATAATTCATCTATTTGTAACATGGACTCTCTGAAAATGTTTTTTTAAAGACAATCTCATTTGTAAGGTATGTTAAGCGTTCCACTTGGCAAACCCTATGTACTGTCTTCTGTTTCATAAAGTCTTCAGCTGTGAGTATGGGGTCTTTAATGTGCTGAAGGAAAAGGTCAAACTGACACTTCTAGATTTAAATCAAAATAATTTATCATCTGCACACAGATAAGGCAAAAATTTGTTCTTGTGGGTGAATACATCCAAATCTGGCATGTTTCTTGCGAAAACCTATCCCTTGTTAACTATCACCCCAGGTTAAACTGTGTAACTTTTAGCAGGTCACTCACATCACCTGTGTGTCGGGAGCTCCCTTAGGATGGATTGTTCACACCTGATGGGAGCCCAGCTGGCCGGGGAGCAGACACATTCGCCGGTATCAATGGGCAGGAGAATTGCCCCTGACTTTAGCTGAGGCAGCAGCTGAGCCCGCTGAGGTCAGGGCAGGGCAGGATTACAGCAATCACAAGTGCGTATTACCCTCCGTCCCGGAGCACATCCTCTGCTGCCATGTCCTCTGAGGAACAGGAGGGATTGCAGGAGTTCTGTGTTTCTTTTTGAAACACTCTGATAGATGATTGTTTGTCATCTTACCTTCTCCCTTTCCGCTCATCGTGGGGGGAATGGGGTGAACGCCCATTTACAAGCAGCACCAGCTGCAGGAAGAAGAAAAATATGTCCGAGGTAGGTCTGGGGCTTTGGGGGGATACTTTTGTTGTTGTTATTATATTAGATGATGCAGGGAAACATTTCTTTTGCTCTGCTGAAAGGCTTTTTATCTACTTGGTGCCTGTTTATACTAGATGGGTCCCCAGCCAGGTTCGCTGCTATTGACCACGTTCTGGTCACTTGTAGTGGTTTCCCGTTCCATCATTCCCTTTTATCCTTCTTACAGTAGCATCAACCAAGCAAGATGAGGACATGTTTTAGTGCCCCTGTCTGTAGCCGGGGCTCAGAGGCACAGGCGGCTCTGAGTGACCTGTCCGGGTGATGCTGTAAGGAAAGAGGGAACCCAGTGCTGAGGTACGATTTGACAAAGTTACTCTACCTCGTCTCTTTGCTATCCAACCCAAAAATCTCAATTTCCTTGGAAAAGCACAAAAGGAACCGCACAGCCTCTGTAAGAGCATCCCTAGAGCCATGAAATGACCTCCTTGATGGAGACCAGAGAGGGCTCGGGACATCCTCTTCGCTCCAGTGCTACAGTGCTCCTTCCTTCCCCAGACAGCCTAGGGAGCTGTAGGGGAGGCTTAAGCCTGGAAGAAGACTCAGACTTGTAAGGGAAGCTGAAGTGGTTGAAGAACAGATGCATGCAAGCTGTGATTCACTTTTCTAAATTAAGTGCTTAGTTTACTCTTTGGGTTGTTTTTGTTCTTGAGGTTTTTGTTTGGTTGGGTTTTTTTTTTTTATTGGTTGTTGTTGTTGTTTTACTTTGGGTTTTTTCCCAAAGGTTAAGATAAAATCATTCTCTGCTATAAATTTAGTGTGTTCAAGTATTTTCATGGCAAATAAATGTTAGTCTTGAAATGGGTTTGTTTGCAGGAGAAATCTGTGGTGCTGGTTGTAGGTTTTTTGGTGGTTTTTTTTTTTCCTCTACACATATCCAATAAGGAAGCAGAAAAATTCCATGTGACTTGCATATCTAATTAAAACTATTCAGCACAGCTTGAATTTACAATTTTGATTTCTTGCAGTAATCTGCTTGTGAACAATCTAGAGGCAAGGAGTTATTCATAGAAACTGTTGAGTAAATAATTTTCAGATAATGAAAACATTCAAAAAAGTCAAGATAGTTAATTAGTGAGCAGAAGAAATTAAATTAATTGAATGAATAATTCATAATGAATTATTTGCCCAGCTCTATTTTACATAGTGTGGAAGGTCTGAAGAAGAGCCAGTGTTTGAATTACCTCCAAACAGAAAACCACATCTCTATTTCTGCTGTGTTGAGGTTATTTATTGATGTGTAAAAACAAGCTGGGTGAGCCAGTCTATTTAATCATCTTACTCTTTTTGCTCTGTAACGTGAGTCATGCTGGATTTGAGACCATAGATGCTTTGCTTGCAAATGTGCATTAGGGAATATGTGTTACAGGGTTCTTTGTTTTCTAAAATAAATTTAAATAGTGTGAGAGAAGCATGATTAGAGGTGAAAATGCTCTGTAAAAGCTATAAATTAGGTATATGCTACTGTAGTAATGGCTGCAGTTGACATATGTCACAGCCTTGGCAAAACACGCCTGGATAATTTCATTTTGCTACTGAATAGAACTGTGTCCAAAAGATACTTTGCTGGAGTTGAATTTGTTTGCTTGGGGGTTGGAGAGAGGTTTGCTGGTGGTTTTTTTTGTTTTTTGTTCCCCTCTCTCCTTAAGGATTTCTTAGTTTGCTGCTTATCCTTTGGCAGGCAGGGAGGGAATTTGTAATGACAATTAAATAGTGAAATATTGGAAACCTAAATTAGTGTTGAAGGGCTGAGTGGGGTTCTGCCCTAAGACCCCGTGGGCAGTGAGTGATTAGAGTTTACCTGTGCCCTTTTCCCCTTGTTTTGGTCCCATGGTATTATGGAGAAGCACAAAATCTTTTATCACAGAATGGTTTGGGTTGGAAGGACCTTAAAGACCATCTTGTTCCATCCCCTGCCATGGGCAGGGACACCTTCCAGTATCCCAGGCTGCTCCAAGCCCTGTCCAGCCTGTCCTAGGACATGTGCGGGGATGAGGCAACCACAGCTGCTCTGGGCAACCTGTGCCGGGGCCTCCCCACCCTCACAGCCAAGAATTTCTTCCTGATATCTGATCTAAATCTACCCCTTCAGTTTAAAGCCACTCCCTCTTGTCCTGTCACTACAGGCCTGTGTGAAAAGTCCTTCTCCAGCACCCTTGAAGCTCCCTCAGTTACCGAAGGTGCTCTGAGCCTTCTCTTGTCCTGACTGAGCACCCCCAGCTCCCTCAGTGTGGCTGCGGGGCAGAGGGGCTCCAGCCCTCGGGACTCTCTCCAGCAGCTCCACATCCTCATATTGGGGGCCACAGAGCTGGATGCTCCCGGTGGAGCCTCACCAGAGCAGAGGGAGAATCCCTTCCCTCACCCTGCTGCCCATCCTCTTTTGATGCAGGATGTGGGAGGGGTTTAGGCTGCCGGTGCAGACGCTGAGCTTCTCATCAACCAACACCCCCAAGTCCTTCAGGAATACGTAACAACACTGGAAGGGCTTTCGAAGTGATTTCTACTCCTTGAAAAGCTGTAAGGACAAACCCAAACTCTGTGTTTCGTTTGAGTAAATACGGAGAAGTGAATAATCCAATGATTAGATAGGAGCCACTTCTACTTTGAGTTGTAACTTCGGGTCTTGAGGAAGCCTGACTTGAGGTGGAATTGCATCGTGCAGGAATGATTCTCCTACTCTGAGATGACTCTGATGCAAGAATATCTTGGGAAGTTTGTTCTTCTGTTATCATTTCTGCAGTGGAACAGGCACAGATTAAGTGATCTGTTGGCCCACGTTATCTGTGGTACGAGTGGAAATGACTGAGGGTTTTTTATTTGAAACTATGGATGTGCAGGTAGAGATAAGATAATTACAAAGCAGAGTAATACTATCCAGCACCACCCAGTATTGTCAGATAGTCCTTTGTTCAGTTTTCTCTGTAAAATGAGCAATGTTAAATTACAGTTGTAAATCCCCAGTACGTGTAGGTATTGATAATATATGCATAGGCATAAGGAAAGGAAGAGATTGCAAATTTAGTCAAGTATATAAAAAACATTATTTTCTTGGGTACTTGAAAATGTTGGAGGGATTTGAACAGCCCTGGAAAAACCACACTGTGTTACAGCAGATGGGCATTTCCAAAAATGACTTTCTGTTTGGGTTCAAAATAATTAAAGGTAGTTCCCATTTTACCCAGAGTGACTCACTCATGCCACAGCATGGACAGATGCTATGCTAGAATTACATCTGCCATTTTTCTGCTTTGCTGTACTTCCCATGAATCTGGTTAATCCAACATTGGGCTTCCACTAAGGAGCACTGCTGGGTTAATTTTGGGCTAGTTCCTGCAATATTAGAAAAAATTATTCTGATTGTGAAGTGCTGAGATATTCTAACTGAGGTAAAGGAACTGAAGTTTAGAGTCAGAAAATTCAGGCCACTAATGGCTAAAATCAGGCCACAAATGATCCTTATTATGTTTTATTTCTATATACTTCCAAAGGCAGTTCTTTATTGCCAACATGCTTAAGCCCTTGAAACCCTTCCTAAGGCTTCCCCAGGACAGGAATCAGGCAGCAGGTGGGTTCTGTTATCCATTTACTCCAGGTCATCTCCACATTGGCAGGTACAGGGCACGAGCTGATTGGATAAGAAACACATGCTCTGAGTGCAGGTGGTTGGAAGGGATGTGGAAAAAATAAAAAAAAAATCTAATTGTAGCTGGTTGTGTTAGGGAGCCAAAGCAGGCTAGGATTTAAAAGAAGAGGTTGTTGTGCATCACTGAACAGCCATTTAGATTTGACTGCAATAGTACAGAGTTTGTCATGGTGGTTTAGTTAACATGTGCAGTTTTGATGAAAAAGAAAGTGTCTTTGATCGCTCTGCAGAGAGAACAGTTTATGTTGGAATTGTGCAGGTAGCTAATTCTGTAAGGTCATGCTGTTCAGTGCCCCCCTCCACTGCAAAGTTGCTGAGTGGAGCAAAACAAGAAAACCCATGGAACTAGGGGGAGAAAAATGATTAAGATGTTTCAAAGAAAATCTATTTTCTTTATGTTCAGGATTGTGGATTCTGCCATCCTGTTTCACAGGATTGTTGCCTAAGATGTCATTGATAGCTCAACAGAGGGAAAAATATGCTAAATTGCTTTAGCCAGCACAAGATTGATCACAGAAGATTTCACACAGCCCTTTTCAAACGGTAACAGATCTTGTGTTGTAACACTTTAGAGAAGGATGCTGTCTTTGTCACTTTTAAAATGCCTTGTGTGCTGAGGCAGAGGCCAGGAGGAGGAGCTCTGCAAACAGATTTTTCTGGGTCCCGTCAAACACATCTGGAGTAACTGCACTGCAAGTTCCTCATGCCAGCCCTGGCCAGTAGCAGTTGTGCCATGGACACTTTTCCTGGTGTGGACACCAGGCCTACTCCACACTGAGAACAGGCTTCCTGCAAGGCAACAAATAACTGTCAGATGGTGACAACCGTATGTTGTTGCCAACTTAGCCAATTATTGGTTAATGATTTAGGGATGCTAACCATGTATTTGAGTAAGATACCACAGAAGGATAGAAGATGTCGAAGTGAGAGGGGAAGGTGTCATTGGAGGAAGTTTTAGAAGTTACTCTCTTTTCTGATTGGATAAAAGACATGTTATCTACTTCTGAAGATTGAATTTTCTCTCAGTCATATGCCCTTCTCCAGCAGTTATGCACCTACTACTACTTCTCTGCTCTTGCTGCAACTTTTATGTACTGATTTCAGCACTGCCTACCTGTCCAAACATGCTTTTCTCCTGTAGTGCAGAGGCACAGAACTCTGATTTTTATGGCATGCTGAATCCTGAATATATGGTAGGCATGAAAATAGCAAATGGGCCTAAAAAAACCCCACTCTGCCTGCTGATGTCAGTCCTCTCCACTTTTCTGCCCTTTGTAAATGCTGAGTGTTCATGCAGTTGGAAGGCCATCAGTGCTGTGACATAAAGTGCTGGAGCACTTTGGAGCTGTCCTTCTCTGAAGGATGGACACCGTGTGTTCGTCGGGAAATCTTGCATCATTGCTTCTCAAGAGATCATCATAGACACGTTCCGAGATCACGCTGTAGGTACAAGAGCTGTGATGGTCACCAAGACAAGGAGGAAGATGGCATGGGAGCTTAAATCATCAGTCTAATAGAAACAGATAAAAGCCAAGTCCTTCCCTTTATGTGTATTTCTCTATTATCTTTCTTTCTTGAATCAAGTCATCAACTTGATTAAATTTATTTATTTATTAAAATCTGCAGCAGAACTAAACTGAAAGAATGTCAGCTGAACTATTTTAAAATGGTTGTGAAAGGAATAGCTAAGCAGTATTTCAAGGCTTATACCTGCCAATATTGTAATTAAGTAGTCCAGGGTTTCTAGTGTGCTGTGTATACAATATATCTATTTATATAATAGTATTCCGTTGTTGTTGTTATTACTGCAAATGTCCTCAAAAGAGTGCACCAAGACAACTTGACACTCTGTAAAGAAAGAGGTATGTTTATTGCAGGTTTGAATTTCACCAGGAGAGCTCAGAATTGCATCAGGCTCTCAACAATAATAACTATCATAGTTTTTCTTCCACCTTGATACCTGTCTCAGAGGAATGTCTGCACTTAATATTTAATGTTCTATGTTTTGGTTTTTATGGTCTGCATTGATTTAGTAGATCTCAGAGTTGTAAATTACAAAGCCTAAGTGACTGGGGCAATAGGATTGTTTTGTGGGGTTTGATGTTTGGTGGTTTGGTTTTGGTTTTAAATAATCCTACATAATCCTGTGGTAGGGTGTATTTTCCTACAGGATTGTCACCAGGTGGGGTGTGCAGGCAGCAGGGTTGCTCTGGTTTGGGGCTGCTGGCATCTGGCTCGGGGTGGTGGGAGGAGAATTCCTCCTTCTCTGTGAGGCACAGAGGGCACCCAGCCACGGGGCTGCCCAAACACAGGTGTCCAACACTGTTCCCGATGCTCTCTGGTACCAGCTGCCACTCGAGAATGGCACACGGTACCTGTTGGTAGCCGTAGGTCATGTGTCCTCTTCAGTCTTGGGGAAATCTCTGAGAGGGTGAGAGAAAGGAGGAGAGAGAAGAATATTCCACAAGATTGAGAGGGTTCACATGGCAGGACTGGAAAAAGGGCAGCCACTGAGCTAAGGCTGGGGAGTAGAGTTACTCTCAAACCTCTGGGTCTGTCTGAACTTAAACAGATGCGAGCTTTTTTTCATATAGTTGATCTTTCAGAGACTAAGCTTCAGATATCAAAAACGTATTAAAAAGATCAAGTTCATAAAAAAAGGAAAAAAGATTGCCAAGAATATGGGGTTTTGTTCCATAACAGGGTGAGGGTCAGGGTTTTTTTAGTTTGTTTGTTTTTTAATGTCATTGTAGATGTTTCATGTATGATTTCTCAGTGGTTTTGACTACAATGGCAGTTCTACTTATCTTGGCCTGTTTAGAAATTAATAGTGTAAAGGCTTTAACATATTTATCTGTAAACCCCACAGACTAGCACCAGGCTGCAAGCTAAAAGCTGCTTTCAGAGTCACAAAGAGCTATTTACCATTTGTCCTAGGAGTTCCAAACAACCCACATCTGTACCATTTTTTCCTCAGCTGTCCCAGGTAGTCTGGTACCAAACTTTGTAGGTCAGTCTGCTGAGTATTTTATGACATGGATATTTTTCAGGGACAGTTTTTTCTCTCGTTCATTTTCATAGCTTCAACAGAGGGTTTTTTCCTCCCTTTTTGTAGGAGGGGGGCTGTTGGTTGCTGTGGGTATGTTTGCAGACCCATGGCACAGGTGACTGGGGGAGTGGGATGGACTGACAGTTAATCAACTGCTGGCCTTGTTCCTCATTCGCTGCTCTGTAAGGGGCACGATGCTAAATCAATTAAAGAGAATTTCAAATTGGTTTCAGTGAGCAGTTCGTGTAGAGATATGGACTCTGGAAACTGTGTTCCTCCAGCCTTGCAAGTTTTGGCTGTTTACCTCATATCTCTTTTCCCCAAGAGGTGCGAGACTGAAGTGCTGTAGCTGATCCAGTGTGTGGGAACAGAGACATTGCAGGATACTTGGGACAAGGGAAGAGTCCAAGCAGTGGCAATGTCAGTGAAGAATCACTGTGCCTGGCAAAATAAGTCTGAACATATTTTTGGAACTCATTTGTTGAGTCTGAAACAAGGCTAAAGCACTAGAGAGCTACCTAAATGAGTGTGTATTTCATCCTGAACGCTTTGCAGAACCAAAGCCCAGTAAGCGTAGGTAAAGCCGATTTGAGTTATTGTCAGAGGTTGGGGGGTTGTCTTAGAATTTTCTCCCATCATTGTTACCAGGTAACAAATAGGCGGACAATTAAGGCCATCAGCTCCTTTGTGAAAGACAAAAGAAGTGAGCTTGGGTGGAGACGGGGAAGGGGGAAGCCGAGCCGCCCAGTAGGGGAAGGCAGACTCTCTGTCTCGTCCGGCGAGGAGAAAAGGAGAGGCTGCTCTCTGGCTTTGGGGGCTGCAACCGGAGGAAGACTCAGCTGTGTCCTGTTTTCGTTCTCCGAGTGGGGGTGAGCTTCTAATTTGACCTTTTTCATTACCGGGAGGGAGCACGTTTTCCCGGGCTGCGTTTTCTCGCAGCAGTTACTGAGAGAGTTCGGCTGCCCCTTTTGCTGTCTGCTTCCCCCTCTGCTGCCTGCTGCCCTCCCCCTCCCTTGCCGCGGGAGGCTGCGGTGTTTTGCTGGAGAATTCAGCTGTCCTCTGCCGCCTATCCCTTCGCTGCCTGTGACCCCAGAGTTGATTGTAACTGTAGAAGTCCTTGCCATTCGGCAGCTGGTCAGGAAAAAGAGGGAAGAGGACTGGCTCCTGTCCTGCCGCTCTGCCGTTGCCGCCCTGAGGTGCCTGGCTACTCTCTTTGCTTCTCCGGTGAGCTGCCTGGGGCTGACCTGACCCTGCATCACAGCACCACCTGCAGCCGTTCGGGAGTCACCGCAACCGCCCTGCCCAGCGGAGTTCAGCGGTGCCTCCTGCTGTTTGTTTTTCTTTCTATCGTGACTACACCATTTAACGGAAAAGTTATTTTTATTAATTCCTAGTTCTATTTATGGTTATTATTGTTGTTATTACTTGTTCATAAATATTAGTAAAGAACTGTAATTCCTTTTTCCCGTATCTTTGCCTGAGAGCCCTTGATTTCAAAATTAAATAATTCGGAGGGAGGGGAAAAAATCACGTTCTCTGTCTTAAGGGAGGGTTCAACCTCTCTTAACAGACACCTGTCTTTCAAAACCGAGACAGTTATGAATGTTGTGTTTAAGGTCTTTCTCCACTAAATTTTGAAGTTTTCTATGGGACTTCAGATCACCATTTGTGCAGTTTCACCTTACGTGCAGGCTGATCTGACATATAGTGGAAAAGGTTCACACTACAGTTGCAACTATAATATCTCAAAGGATTCCAGTGTTTTCCAGGTAACTCTGGAACTTCTTCAAGTGAAGAAATAGTGTATTATGTCTGGATATTCTGGGTCTGGGTCAGGTGTCTATGCTAGCACAGGTTACCAAAGGGGGTGCCTATGTGGCACATGCACATAAATGTTTGCTTTTGAAAACTGAGAAAATGACTGACCAGACATGTGCCCAAACTTCTGGGGTACAAGAGCTTAGGACAATATATGTTCATATAAAAGCAGCTGGCTTACTGTTTGAATATTATCAGTATTGAAAATGTAGTCAATAGAGAAATAAGGGGTTTGCCTTTCTGATGTTTAGGAAAACCGTTGATTTTTGAAGGGCTTCACTTTGCCTTGATAGCACTTTGATAACAGCTTTTTGTATTCATTCAAGGCCTACTGTGCATGTTTCTCAGACATTTTTATGTTCCCTTTTCCTAACTGAGTAAGACTTGTATTCTGTATTCCTACTGTATATTGACCTATAAAGAAAAAATAATTGGTAGTCTATTACCAGGTATGTTAATGACTTGATAAAATTTTGAAATAGAGTATCTCAAATGCTGTACTGTTTATCAAGTTCATAATACCTTTGCTATTTCCTTTTGCTATTTGATGATCAGTTTTTGCTGGAATATGTTTTGCAATTACAATAAGAGATTTAATATTATTTTGAACTCTGCCAAAGTCTGATTAGATTTTCTGTTTTGGCCTAAGTCATTTCTTTGTGCTTCAATTTTCTCTATATAAAATGCTCAGATTGCAGGGCTTTAGACTGCAGATCCTGGTAATTAACTGCAAGTCTGATTTTTAGTTCAGCATAAGGTTAACCAGCTTCCATAAAGCAAAATCCTATTTATTCAGAATGAAAGGATTATAGGGAAGACATAAAGTAACAAAAAAGTAGTTTATGTACAAGTCTGGGTCACCAGGAAGACATCAGCACTGACATGGAACTCCTAATAGAAAAGCAATAGGTAATACCCTCTCAGAGCTCTTGGGTGTTTGGGTAGCAATCCCACATCACTCCCAGATCATGGAAGAAACATCTCCCCACAGATAAGAGCATTCACTGTTTACATTTATCAGTCATTGTGTGATTTCCTCAGGAAACAAAACTCTGCTGGTTACTACATTATTGTGAAGAACCAGTTTTGGTGGGCTAACTCACCACCTGCAGGAGTGCCCTGAATTCCTGCAGGACATCCTCCTTAGCTGAAATGTTGCAGATGGGCACTGCAACATCCAAACAAAGGCACCACTATGACTTAAAAAGTTGGAGAGCAACAAAGCTGAGTTGGGAAGAGAGTATTTAAGGACATATTCCCTTGCTTATGCCTTTTTCTGGATCATTTGTTGGCAACAGGGAGGCCAGCTGAACCCTGCACTGGGCTTTGGTCTGACCCTGTATGGACATTTCCATGCTCTCAGCAACCAAGATGCATGTAAGAGGTTGTTTATCAGTTTTCAGATATCAGTATTTCTGTACCAGGCTGCCCAGAAGACCTGCTGGAGATTGTGCTTAGTCAAACATAGTGAGAAACAAGCCCTGGCCTGAAGAACTTTACAGGCCAACTAGACAGGACTGACAAGGGTTAGGAGGGAAGTAAGAGCCAAGAGAAACAATGTGATTTCTTCAAAGATAAATAGCCACAGCTGGGAGAACCTCGAGCCTTGCTTGATTGTTTATTCTGTAGGTCAAACAGCTTAGATCTTACTCCTCTGTTGCAGCTTCTTTTATATTTACTAAGAGCTTTATTTCAAATTTGCAATGCATCTCCTCATGTAGCCATCACCTTTTCACATTTATTTACTTTCTTCTGTATTAGTGAAAATCATATGGTTCAAATTATATCCTGTCATTTAGGATGGGTGAGATAGCATAACATTTTTGTTCTTTCCTTGGATGTTGATTCAGTTCTAACTATCAACATGTGTTTTAATCCTGATATTGCTCAAACCCAATATGTTTTCAGTGCCTTTCCTAGATAGAAGGTTTCTGTTAAATTGAAGGTACTCTGGAGTTTGTAGGACTGAGCAGTTACTCAAGCTCACAGTGCATGTTAGAGTGCTGAGCCCTAGAGAGGCTGAAAACCTGTCTTCATCCAACATGAATACCTAATTCTTCAGGGGTCCATCTTTCATTGCAGAGAGGTACAAATATTCTCAGCAATCCTGCAAACATGCATAGAAACTTTCTGAAAAATTAGCCTGCTTATTTTTTCAGTCTTTTTTTTTGTTTGTTCTTGTCTTGATTTGTTTCTACTCTCCAACTACTTGACTTTTTCTGTTTATAACTCTTTTTAACCTCCTCCTTCTCCTGTGAAAGACTACCTGTCTGTCCCCTGGTAATTTGTAGAATTTATGCCAGAAGCTTCTTCTTCAAAGATGTATCTATACAAAAATTCTCAGGTGGGTATTGCTCTGCCTTGATGTGTGTAGTCCTTTCTGCAAAAATAAGAAAATCGTACTCTGTCATTCCCAAAGACCAAGACAGATCTCTTTTTTTTTTTGAAGAATATATTTTAAATCACAGTCACTTTGAATTCCTGTATTTCCTTTGTACCTGCACACTCCCCAGTTCTTCTGTTTGACAGCAGCAGGTAAAGCTTCTCCCCTCTAACCTTTGAAGCAAGTGAGGAAAGAAGTGAAGATGAGAACTGAGGCAGTGATGGGAAAGAGGGTTGATGAGAGGACAAGGTGGCCTTGGTGTGCTTGGGAGGCTATAAAGACACAAAGCAGCTCCAGTGCATAAGTTTTGTTTTTAGTATTGAGCTCTGGTGAAATTCCAAGTTATGCCAAGCACTGAACAGCCCTCAGTGCAGCAAAGAACACATGTGTCCTCCTTCCAGGAGAGAGGCAGCAGAGGTCTTTGTGACAGGGCATGTGGGCAGAACTGGTTCTCTTTGGGTGGAATATAAATCTGGGTGTACACTAGGGCAGGAATTGCAGTGATAAACCACTTTTATGCATGCTGTGCCCAATACACATTTAGAACATGGTTTGAAATAGTTGTTACTTTATAACAGTCATAATGAAAAAGTAGTTCTCAGGACAGCATCTGAGGACATGGACACATTGAGGTTGGTACATCTGTCCTTCAGGCTGACTGAAGACACAGTGGTGTCAGAGCAACTTTCAGTTCCAGGACAGCCTGAAGCTGTAAGCATGCGGGCAACTCCAGTCACAGAATTAGTTTAATTTGATTTCTACACTGCTGATCTGGGTACACAGTTGTCACCTGCATAAAAATGGTAAAAAGTGAAATTGAAATCCTATTATGATATTAAGTGCTTGATCAAATAGAAATACTTCTGGTCTCTCTTCATACATGCCAAAACCCCTGTAGAGGAGGAAACTACTTTGTAGTCTTGTCACTGCAGAAGAAAAGAAAGCTTTGCTTGTTCTATTTTTTCTGTCTTTGAGTTAAAAAATTCAGGGCATCAGAGGCTTGCTAAAATATTTGGTATTTCCTTGGCTTAAATAATAAATGCTAACAATGATACCTACAAGTACTTTACAATTAAAGTACTTACGTCCATTAGTAATAATATTTCAGATTCACCAGTTAACCAAATACGATGCCAGAGATGCTCTCAGCAAGATGAAATTTTTAAATTCTGGAGTGAAATCTGACATCTTCCCTGGCAATGGCCACACCACCTCCTCGTTTGGTGGTCAGTCACAAACCACCTCAGTAAAGTGTGAATACAAGGTGTTGCTCCAAGCCACTGTAAAGACCTAAAAGCACTCAGGTGGTCAGGTTACATGAACAAGAGCCTCAAAAATAGGTTTTACTGCTGTTTGTCACAAAAAAAACCCAAAAACAAACAAAAAAAACCCCTAAAATTATCTTTGGCTAAGGTCTGTGCAAGAATATTTCTGCTGCAGTTTCAAACGAAGATATGACAGACTTTACTGTTTGCTGTTCAACATCATCACTTAGATGAGAAGTAATGGAGTAATAAAACCTCAAATTTTTACAAATCTTGGTGGACTGAATTGAGTTTTACCAATATCAGCATATCTGAGTAAATCTTTTTCTTGTTGCTGAATTAGTATATTCAGTTTATCTTCCTAACCAATAAGCATATGAATGTGTATAATTCGTGTGTTTCAATCTTTTTGGTTTTGTTTTTACCAATAGTATAACTAGATATAAACTAGTAAAAATCGGGGGGCTTTGTTTGTGTATTGAAAGAGTTCCTTAACACGCAGTGCTGTGACAATGTCATTGTTGGTAAAAAAGGGTAGAACACTGGTTTGGTCATTCATGTTCATCTGAAAAAAAAGCATTTACACTTTAATATTGTATCATATAAATAGACATCTATAGCTCTGCATACATTATTAATATGGGTTTATTGCCTGCTTTATTGGTTTCACTACTGCTTCTCCTCTTGGGAAGTCATGTGAAATACAAAAACTGCACAAATGCCCACATTGCAAGAGCCACTATATTCAAAGCAAATAAGATTGCACAAGTACAAATATTCACTGGAGCAGCTTCCTGCAATTCATGTAACATAATAACAAACAGTCCACAGATGCAATCCTCATAGCAACTACTATTATTCCAAGTGTTTAATGTTTCTTTTTACCTACAAGACGTGTGCTGCTATTTGAATACTGAACAGAATTTTATTCCTCTATTTTCTGACAAGAAAACAGATTTCTTGTTGAGAAGAAACAGAAAATTTTAAATATTAGTAAGAATAATTAGCACAACTGCACAGTAGATGCTAAGGAGGCCTAGAACTGAGTGCCTGTGTGAAAGGAAAGCCTTTGAGACAGGATTATTTTCAAAAGTTAACCTTATGTCAACCACTGACTTAAGTCTTGGGAAAATTTCCTAACTTACAGAATCTCAGCCTACACTAAACTTAAGTATGTTTCTTTACAGACATTTTATGATGCTTTCAGGATGAACTGGTCACAGCAGCTTTTTAAGTCCTTTGCATGCCTTAGTCCTGGTAGATCTTCATTCTCCTGGCTGTCATTTGGTTCTCTTCACGCCCACCTTCCACCTCTGTGTTGATATATCTTGCATCTCTCATGTGTTCATGGCCCATGTTTTTTGTGTACTGCCCCAGGGATGCTCCCATCCCTCGGAGCAGACCTCACGCCGGCGATGTTTGCCACAGGCTGGCCCCAGGGGCTCTCTGCAGGCCCCCCAGGCTGCTGTGGGAGTGCCTTGTCTTCCAAGGGAACCTTCTCACTGCTGCCCTCGCTGGTTCCTGGGCTATGGCAGCCGGCACAGCAGCATTTCCTACGGCAGTCTCCTTGCTTTGGAAGGGCAAGCTACTGCCTTCCTCAGGATTTGGAAAGGTGGCTCCCTTCCCTGGCAGATCTTCCAGCATAAAAGGAGCTTTCTGTAATGAAACAGAACCAGGGCAGAGCTTTGTAAAGGTCTCCGTGAGCCTGACACCTCGTGCTCGGGAGCAAGTGTTCTGACTCCTCATTCCTCCCCCTGTCAGCATTGATAAGCCTCTCTTACCTGACGTGAGCTTTTATTGCCCTTGACTGCTCTCCATTTATACAAAGGTTAAATCTTCCCCTCTGTCTGTGCTTTATAGCAATATGCTATTTAGAAAACAGTGCTTCCATTGAATACAATAAAGGCAGGCGAATCTGGCGTGGTTGTCGGGGCTTTGGGGGTTTCTTTTATTTTATTTTTCTTCCCCTCAGCAATAGGTCACGGAGTAGGTGCAACTTAAACTTTTCATGTTCTGACATGCTACAATTATCCCTGCAACAGGGGAGACCCAGGAGGATCAGCACAGTGCAAGTCTGCTGTATTTAGAGATATGCCCATCAAAAAAGGAAAAAAAGTTATACCTTTTAAATGATCTAATGGGGGTTTTGTTTGTAAGGGCCCTATTGCCAAAGGGATGCTATCAGGCAGCAATGTCAAATGCCATCTAGGTGTCACTGGGGACTGTCTTATTCTCGTTGCAGATAGGACAGAAGCCTTTGACTGGCATCTCTGGAAGAGGGGAAAATCCTCTTGTATTTCCCCAGCTCTTTCTTGGGCATAATCCTGAAAGGTATGGGTTCAGTTACTGTTGGTGAAATGAACCTTTCCAGGTTTGCACAATCAGTGTCCATGAGCTGAGTTGTTACCCCAGGTACAGAATGGTATTCCTGTTCAGGATGCACTGGTTCTGTGTGCCTGAACAGTTTGTCATAGGACGAGGTGAGGAGAGAAATTTTTTTTTAATAATTTCAAATTAGCTCCTAGATACCAGAATTATACGATGGCATTTGAATGACACTCCCTTCTCTAACAACATACTGTGTATGTACCTTTGCAGCAATATTCTTTCCTTTTCAGCTCCCTGAAGCCTTTCTGCCCTGCTTCTTTTTCTTCCTGGAGGAAACAGGATCTTCAGAGGGTTTTCTGAAAGCTCTTTGTAATATTAGTGAACATGTACAGGAAAACCCTCAGGTTATGTTCAACTCCTGGTATCCTTCACTTTAGATTTAAGAAATTCCCTTAAACTCTCATTAGTGAAGACCTTCTCATTCCTATAAAAGTTTAAAGAAAATCTTTGTCTCATCAGAGATTTAACACAGCTCCTCAGCGTGGCTGGAGAAAGCAGATTCTTTGTGCTTCTCTGTTCTTTCCAAAGCAAAGACAATTGTTACAAAAAAGTGTCTTTATTGATGTGACCCTCCGGTTCCCTCATCACTTTTCGACTTATTACCTTTTCCTCTCTGCTGCCTTCTGCAAATCTTTTAATTGATGGGAGGGAAAAGGAAGGTTTTGATTAAATGCTGATGAATCCAGGCAGGATTACTTCATTTCCCTTTGCACTATGTGAGCTGGCTCTGGCAGAGCACACTCTGCGTTCCACCTGCTTTCTCACCTCAGCTGCCTTGCTGTACAACAGGGGCATTCTAGTCATGTATTTTTAAGCAGAGTGGCATAAGAAAAAAAGAATATAAGTGTCTGTGTTCAGCAAAGTTTGTTAAATGTATTTTATTGCAAATTTAAAAATATTTATGGTTTGTTTTTTTCAAGTTCTCTCTTCATAAAACTGAGTTATGTTGTAAGTTCAGAAACTTTCTCAAGCATAATTAAGATCAGAAGCCAGGAAACATATATCACAATGAAAAGAAAGTAGAAGAGTGAGAAGAACTTACCTGTTATTGCTTTGGAAAGCTCATGGCTTTAAAACAGGGATGTTTAGGGGGCTTGTTATGCAATGCTAAGGTTCTTGCGTGAGTCTTACAGTTCAGATTCTACTAAAAATTAAAATAGGCGGGGAAAAGTGTTCAGTGTACCCTCTGTTTTTTCCTGAGCTGACAGCTGCCTTCCTTTTCATTGCTAGGGCTTGTAATCATCTCCTATACCTGACTTTTTTCTTCTTCTTTCTCCCTTCTTCTATTTTCTTTTTCTTTCCTTGATTTTTAAATGTCTTTTTTTTAAAATATTTTCTTTGTTTTCTTCTGTGTTTCCTTTCTCTTTTCTTTTTTTGTTTTTCTTTTCCTCCTCCCTCTCCTAAAACAACTGTCCATCTAAAACAAGCAACAGGCATCCAATCCACCTCCCTGTACTTCCTTCCTTGTTCAAAAAAGAAAAATCCTACTTGTTTTATAAAGCTATTGCATGTAGATGTGGCTTCAAGGAATTTTAAACAAAACACAAAAAGCAGTGCTCCAGCATCAGCATTTCTGTGGCTGCCCTGTCTTTTTGAATCCATGGCTATGACTTATGGACTTGTCAGACCACTTTGAGCAATTAGAGGTTTTAAGGAGTTCCTGTTTAATACCCATCAACTGATGTTTCACAGGTGATGTGTGCATACCTCTGACCTTAAGCAAGCACTGGAATAAGTGTAGGAACTTAAACCTTACTGCAAAGCCAGCTTTAACTGATTTGAATTTGGTACCAAATACCTGAGTAGTTAGAAACACCATTAGAAATCTCAAATGCTTCATGCTGGCAGAGTTGTAGAAATGTTTTAGCTACCCTGAGGTCAGAATTTAAAACTGTGGTTGTTCAGAAGTTAACAATGAACTTTGCTTTGTTTTGAGCTTCAACCAAATCATGACAGTTTCAGTTAAAGGGAAAAAAAGTAATGGAAGAGTTTTAGGACAGAGAAGATTTTTGAAAACTACTCAGAACACAGAATTCTGGGAGAAATCCCACTAATGAGAGTGCAGGTACACTGCTCTCAATGAATAATGTATCAAAAAGAATCAGTGCTTTTCACGTTGCTTTATAAATAATGGGATTTATCACGTGTGGGGGCCCATTCACAGATAAATAAATCAGTGCATGGTTAAGTATCTGGTGCAGTGTTCCACATGCAGGGTTTTGTATTAAAAAAAATGAACTTTCATTGAATGTGAGAAGTGACCTCTCAATACAGACAGCAGTAATTGTGATGGCAAAAATCCCCTAAGATGCAAAAGATGGTAAATGTTGGAGCATTAGTAGCACACTTTTTCACAAACTACTTTGCTTTTTGTTAATCCTGTTTTTTTTTCCAGTTTTGCTTCAAAATGAATTAAGACAGATTTCTGGTTTTGTTGTTCATTCTTATCTTAAAGATGGTATATCCTAACTGTGCTACAACTGTGTTCAAATGTGCCAGTTATTTTTCATATGAATTCCAAAATATTTATAAAACCAACTTATTTTTTTGGGCTTAGTCACTGGAGGTTGGCTGTTGATAGCTTTTTGTTAGTAATGCAGATATTTAGCACTAGTTTAGTTTATGAAATTTCTCTCAATTCCATCAGACCTTATTTATTTTATTTACATAGACCCATTATAAAATTATGTAGAACATGAAAGTTTCTAAGGGCCTTGTTCCCTTAATTAAACAATTAACTTGCCATTTTGGATTTGATCAAGAAATGATTGAACATGACAGACTGTCTCCCCTCTGGAGCACACAACTGTGTCAGGGTCAATCATGTTTCCTTTAGAGTCAGAGGGAAAGGAGCTTTCTCATAAATTAGAACACGCTACTGATTTACAGTAGTAAATACCATACATAACTGATTTTGTTAATGTTCTTATAAGATTAATAAAACAATCCGTAGACAATTTAATATGTCAGCAAGGTGCTTATTTACAAATCAAATTACAACAAACTGGAAAGACCCATCAGCTGAGTGAATTTTTTTCAATTATTTAGGGATATGAGAAAATAGTAGCTAACATGGAAAAGCCAGGACAGAGGGATGGAGCTCTAAGTCCTTATCCTTTACCTGAGAACCAAAGGTGCCTTTTCCCCATGTCCTGCCACATGGAAAAGATGGGGTGGCTGTTGATGTTTTGGAGGCTGTGGAGGAAACTATTTTCAGCCCAGCTACCTTTGCTAGCCCTGAGGAGTGCTCTGCCTATGGAATGTAATACCTCAAGATGCCTTCTTGTACCTTAAACAAGTCTGTCACCAAGCCAGACGTACTGGTGTGTGTCACTGGGCCTGCCAGGAACAGAGGGTCACAGAAAGCAAGATTGAAACCAAGCAATGCAAAGTACCAGAACACTTAGAACTCTGCCACCTCATACGTGGAAAACAATTGCTAAGCATCCTTTGGATAATTTGCTTTTTCTTCAGCTTTCTGATGCTGAAGACGTTGTTGATTTTACTCGCAATTTTATTATAACCTTATTATGTTTTAGACTATTTGCTAGAAATAAACATGTTCCTTATGCAGTATTTTGAAATGAATAAATATTTTCAATGGTGCTTTTATCAGAAAACCAAGAGACTCTATAGCCACTTTTGCTGTATTGAAACAAACACCCATCATTATTGGCAGTTGTCCATAAGATGTTTGCAGAAACTGACTGATTTGCATATTGGAAACTGTTCACTGATACATTAAATAACATTTTATTGTGGACATCTGCTCTGCTAAAAATCTGCCAAAGTTTGTATCAGATAACTGCAGCAATTCAGATTTATAGAAGGAATCTGTTCTGAAGATACGTTAAAATACTGTCCCTCTTTCCTTTCTAGCTCTTAGACATTATTGTGCAGAAGCTGTTCTTGTTAAGAGTCTGAGTCTACCCTGCAGAACAGTTTCTTGTGTTTGTTCCTAGGAACATTATAAAGAACAAAGAACTTTCTGCATCTCCAGTTATGATTATCCAATGCAAAGAATGAGCCTGTGCTCAAATATGCGAAGGCTGAACATAATAAATAAAAATTAACTTTCCAGCTAAGCCGATCTATGGCTGCACATTCTGTAAAATGACTAAACTGAACACATATGCTTTAGACTGCCTACAACATCTGTAGGTTCTGTAGGAATAATTTAACTTCACTCTCTTTATTTCAAATATTCATTAGTTTGGACCTGCACATTTTACATTAGAATAGATTAATGACTTGTTTTGGCAATTTATTTATTTTAGGTGAAATTCAGTGTACTGTTTTTTATGAAAATAAAAATGTGACTCAAGAAAGAGAAGGTTTTTTTTTTTTATAACATTGATGCTTGGTATACTTACAGTTGAGGCCAGTTTCAGTATGTCTTACTACATCCACATTGAACTGTATTTTGACATGTCATTGTCAAAGGGCCTGGGGTTTCTGTCAATTGGGCTGTATAGAGCAATAATTAATTTTGTTATTAAAGTGTCAGTGTCTGAAAAATTCCTGAGCTAGGGCTCAGCCTCTGCACCGTCTGAGGTTGACTGGCACCAATTTTCTTCTAATATCATGGACAGGATGCTGGCTTTGTGTGGTTTTGGATCGTACTGTGTAAGCTGCACTATTGACAAGGACCAAAAGGCCAAGCCCTGCTGTGATATACACACAATAAATGAGTTAACTTTAGTAGGGGTGATGGGGATGGCATTCTGCATGTTTCTGGGAGAGACCTGACCACAGCGAGCACTAACATGGTTTCAGCCTGCAGATCCACTCCGTGATCCTTTAACAGTAAATCTGGCTTATGACAGGAAGCTTTTCCGTCTGAATAATTTCAGACCTGCCCTGACAGTGGACAGGAGCACCTGGTGCAGAGTCAATCTTTTGAATGGTTGGTTCATGTAGCCATGCACTCTAGATCCTCCTGCAAAATTATCCTTTGCTGCAGTAGATGTGTGTACAAGTTGAGGATTCTCACCCCTTTGCCACCTTAATTATAGCTCTCTGACAGTTTTTCAACTTTCCTTAGAAAAATTATCCCATTTAAGTATTGTATGAATAAGTATATGTTGGGTATCTGAAGTACAGTTAGTGATAGGAATTTCAAAACCAGTCTGGGTTGGTTTCACTCCATTTTCATGAAATTGAAAAGGATGGCACCAGAAACACAAAATGGCCAATGCCTCATGTTTTAAAAACATGTCATTTAATCACCGCTCAGACAGCAAACATGGCTGAAAGAGTCCTAAGTAGAACTACTAAACTATTTAAAACACCGTCCAGACACGGTGTCAAGTTATTTAGTCTCAGGCGTTATTTCAGTTTGAACCTTTCCATGTGTTCTTTAACAAAGTGTCAGTGGTGTGAAAACTTAGAGCCTATTTCAGGAAAAGCCAGGCTGATCTCTGACTTTCTGTGAAAGCCACTGAAAAACAAATATTTTCTGCCTTTTTTTTTTAATACTTGTAAGCCTTTTCTGCCTCCATCATGTTACATGTTCCTTTGAGTCAGGAACAGTTTTGTTGTTTGTCAGTAGCAGTGTTCTGAGCTTATTTTTTTTCTTGATGTTTCATTAAGTTACGTACAATCTGGACTAACCATCTTTGTGAATATCCCATTGAAAGAGGAACCAGTGTGAGGAAAATAACTATGGGTTCTTTTTCTGGTTTGAGGTTGGTTTTATTTTTCCTTTGGTTGGGATTTATTTTAGTTTTTTGTGAGTGTGGGTGCAATGCTTTGTTGTTGTTTGTTTAAAATTTGGGGGTGTGTGTGTTTGTTTTTTTTTTTCTGGTTTTGTTTTTGTTCTTGTTTGTATTTTTTTTTTTGTTTAAATCAGATTGACTCAACTCTTACTGGTCAAATGTGTTCTCATAAAATGCCTTTAGTAAGGGCACAACGTTTTCAGTACAAACACACCTTTCTGATCTTAAGAGTGGAATTTCCCGAACTATAGGCAGAAAAGTGGTCAGGTTTAATTTGCCTTCTTGATGAGAAATATCCAGTAGCATTCCATTTGGCTGCATGCAGGCTGATGGTATCTAGGAGGGAATGCCATCTTGACTCCTGAGGTACTTCTGGTATGTGAGGGATAATGGAGAATGTATCTTCTCTTTCATCCTTCAGCAATGGCAAATGTAAGTCTTGTTTTGTGAACAGTAAGGACCCTGGTCTGTCTTTGCCCTGTTACTCTACCTTGCATTGAAATATTTGGTTAGCAGTATGTCATTTATTGTTGCTCTGTTGGAATACTTCTGGATTCTGATTTTCCTTCCTTCATTTTTTTTCTGTTCCTTAATTTGTTGTCTCTTTTTGAGCATGGTACTGAAGGCTTTCAGGATCTCATGATAGTTAAAATATTTACTGTAGAGTTATTTAAGTTTTCCAGCATGACTGAAGACATGCATTTTAATAATCTAGTTTTTCTTGTACAGCTGGCTGATTTTTCTGAACTTAGCTGCATGGCAGAGAAATGACTGTGTCATTGCTGTGTCTCAGCAACTGAAACAGGAAAATCAAGGAGTTTCCAGAAATTAAGAATTGAAAACACATTCCTTTGGCACACGTGCAGGATGAGAATAGAACTCTTTTGTTGTGTCCCTGACTGTGCCCACGGTTACACCATTGCTGATTCTTCCTCTCTAGTCCAGGAAAGGTGAAAGTGTCTGTTCTGCCAGAGCATCTCCAAAAGGAGGGGGAAGCAGAAGTGTCTGTGCTCACTTACAAAGTTGAATAAGACTCGTAAAGAGTGGTAGGAACAGACTAACTGGGGCTCACATTCAGCAGCCTTGCAACTGTGCTTTCATCCAGGAATGCTGGAGGCAGTTCAGTTGAAATAGCTCCTGAAAATACAGACATCTCCCAAACTACTTGTTTAAAATCTGCCTCCAGTAAAATTTACTCCCCACAGCTCCTATTACCTCTTCTATCTGGAGCTGCCTTACGTCCTCCTTGCCTCCAAGTATCTCACTGGGCATCACTCTTGATGCATCATCAAGAACAACAGAATGCTGGCTTGTGTAGAAGCTCTGGGGAGCCTGCAGCCTCACAAAGGCACTGTTTATGGCCTGCTCATGGATTCAGGACTGCTTTTGTGAAACTAGGAGCTAAAATCTTCTCTAATCGTAATGTACAATGAGATTGTGTAGGGTGAAGTTTATACCCTTGTCAGTACATAAGGGTGAAGTTTACACCCACGTCAGCAAGTTCTCTAATCTTGATTCATTGATTAAGATGGGGGTGAATCAAATAGTGAAATTACCCCTAATAATATACCCTTGCCTTGCTTTGGCATTTTGGAGCCTCAAAAGCTGAACAGTGTTGAAAATTTGGCAGACAGGCTTTTGTATTTGGTAACTGCACTGAACCCCCACATCAAGGACTCCCCTAAGTGAGGGGAGGAAGGGGTGTGATTTTACATGCAGCATATGAAAGTGGGCTTTTAGTAACAGTTAATTCTGGAAGGTTTCAGGCTTAATGTAAGACTGCCATAGAGTGGTGAGTTTGTTTATTCTTCACATTAAATTCTACTGCAAGCTATGCAAGGGCAGTCGAAACTTTTCCGGCAGCAAGTTTTTCCATCACAAAATAGCAATTCATTGAATTACAATATGTGTTGGGACAGGGTTGAATGGTTAAGACACGGCTTTCTGTGCTCCTCTTTTCTCAGAGGAAGTAGCCCTTGAGATCCTGATGTCAGGCGGCTGTTACAGCAGGCTCCGAGCTCAGCAAGCATTTCCAATCTTCATTCTCCCACTCCCTCTTCCCCCTCCACTGAAATTGTGCTCCCTGTTCACAATATTGCTGAGCTGTCTGTAATGATAAATGATGTGCCTTTCTTTAAATTTCCTTTCTGCTCAGTACTAGATATTGGCCAGCTTGGATGTGTGTTCTGGGTGGATAAATTACTTTGGCAAGTCATAGAGAATTTATGCACATGGCAACAGATGGACCCTGTGTGCTAGAATTTTTCTCTGTTGTTCTAATTATGTAACTTGATTTTACCTGAGGCAATTATATTTTCATGAGCAAGGATAGGTTGCTGGTTTGTGGGTTTGGTTTTGGAATTTTTTAATTTTTTTTTTTTTTTTTTC
>VZRZ01011485.1:671465-731826 GCA_013398175.1 Climacteris rufus | reverse complement strand
TGTGGGTTTTTTGGGTTTTGTTTTGGGATTTTTTTATTTTTTTTTTTTTTTTTTTTTTTGGTGTGTGTGTCTGAAATATGAATCTCTACACTGAAAGAAATTTTGGTCTCAAACCTTGTTATAGGCCAAAGTAAAACTGGGCCATTACTCAGCTGCACATCATCCTTTAGTAGGCATCAATCTCTTCACATACATAAACTTATGTTGTCAAGTGGATCTTTAGTTTCAGAGAATAGAGGCTGGGTTTTGTTTCTCGATGAGGATTACTGGTGTATGGTGAAGATAACTGTACAGAATATTTGGGAGGGATTCACAATGTGTGCAACCAGGCCATGCTGGAAATGAAAATGGTTTTGTTCCTAATTTAGAAAGTAGTCTGCCTTTGATAGTCAGAGAGGAGTTTTTCCTATTTCATCCTGTCTCCGTGCTTTTCTTTGTTTCAAAGGAGCAATGAAAACACAGCTTTGTGCAGAAAAGCAAAATAATTTCAGGCTTTTGTGCCCCTTTCCCCTGCAAATTTAAAGGATTTCTGGCAAAAAGTGCTGGGTTTATCACAGCAAATACAAAGGGAAGAACCCTAAAGGCTGGTGGTGTATCCATAAATACATATATTGAGCCTGTGTCTTCAGTGCGTTCTGAGACGTGCCGGCAGATTTAGCCACATGGATTTATATTTTCAG
The DNA here is from genome assembly GCA_013398175.1 of Climacteris rufus. Classification (NCBI taxonomy): domain Eukaryota; kingdom Metazoa; phylum Chordata; class Aves; order Passeriformes; family Climacteridae; genus Climacteris; species Climacteris rufus. The sequence continues at coordinate 731,146 of VZRZ01011485.1, read as the reverse complement.
ACATGCATTTTACCGAACTTTAAGGCAGCGTGTGAGCTTGTTAGCGGTCAAGAAAATGCAGAGCAGCTGTACTTTGTCCGAGCAACAGTGAGACAGAAGTGTGGAAACCGCTTTAATTCCTCTCCTCAGTGTCTGCATTTTAGGCATCCCTTGTAAGTCCTTCCCTACAGTCTGCCCGCAGACAGCACAGGGGGCAGCGGCGGCCATGGCCTCGGGGTTCCCCTCAGCACCGACACCGCACGCGCCGCTCCCCAGGGCCGCAGCCCCCTGTGAGGCGGCCCGGGCGCGCTCCCCCGCAGCTCTCGCGAGAGTTGGGCGGGCGCGGGCGGGCGGGGATGGCTGTGAGGGAGCCCTGTGTGTGTGGGGAGAGGGGACCCGTCACAGGCGGACGGGGACAGACTGCCCCGGGAGAGGTTCCGCGGGACAGGAGCCCTGGTGGTGACCGAACCCGCCCCGGGACGTGCCGGAGCGCCCGGCACCGCACGTGTGCGTGGCGGAGTGGGCAGGGCGCTCGCACATCCCCAGGCTCCCTGTACCACAACACGTGGGACCGGGTGATCTTTCCCGGTCCCGTCCAACCTGGGCTGTGCAGTGGCTCGCTGATTTCCTCCGGGTGTTCTCTGTAGGACCAGAGCACCAGCCCAGCAATGGGTCCGGGACTCGGCTTCCACTGAATTGCTGGCACCTCCGTTACTATATTTGTCCTTGTTTAGAGCATATTCTCATTTGTGCTTTGTTTGCAGCATATTTTCATGCAGCTAACTCTAAGAATCCTTTTGGATAAAGCTTCTGCTCTCAGGATTCTGTAGTATTTGGTACTCCCCCTAACAAATAATTGAAATAGCTTTTAAAGACTCATAAATAGCTGTTTTGTTACAACTTGTGATTGGTTAGGACTTCCAAAAACCATTACATTTTCTTTTAAATTCTGCAAGAATACAGGAAGCATGTCTGAAGATGGAGAAGGAAATAGAGACTAAGGCTGTTTCTTCAGTCCGTCGTGTATGTTTTAGACTCCATTGCTGGGCTAAAATGGCAATGTTGGAGGTAAAGTTTGATGGAAGAAAGTGCCCCTTCTCTAGGATAATGCTGGGGATGGGTTAGGGCTCGAGGCACGGTGCCAAGCCCGTGGTCGGGGCCCTGCCTGGTGGGCATCCCCAGTGTCAGGCGTGGCTGTCGTGGAGCTCAGGCAGCGGTCCAGGATGGATGGCCTGAGTTAAACGGGGCCGGTCCCAGCTTCTCAGGCTCCTTTCCAGCACCCTGAGACACCCCAGCAGCAGAAGTCCCAGGAGAGCTGCACTCGGGGCTCTGACACAAGTGCCTCTTGTGACAGTGCCCTGTGTCAGCTGCATGATGGCTTAAGGACCTTGCATCCTTGCTTTGCAAGCCCTTGAAGAAATGCTCTGCTAAACAAAGCTAGCTGAGCACTTCCCTACATCTCCACAGAACAGCAAAAAATCCAGTCCACGTGTTGCAAATGATAGCAGTTTTCTGACTTGTTTTTTTTTTATTTTTCATTTCCCCAGTAAATATTCTATTCAAATGCAAGGTGTTATGCGGACATATTTCTGTGTGAGTAATATTTCTGTTATACCAGGATAGCATGTGCCTGTAGCTCCCCCTCTCCTGAAATCCACAATTGCAACAACACAGTTTTTAATTCAAACAGTAAATCCCCACTCCTATAAATCCTTCCTTGCAGCTCCCCCCTCTTCTGAATAACAGTACTGTAAATAAGTGACTGGTCTAAAAAAGAGTAGGTGGTGCATAATATTAAAAACAGTAACTTGTTGAGCAGAGCTATTTAAAAAAAAATAAAAATCTGAGTGCCACATTATAAAGGTACTATCAGCAAATACCAGACTAGCATCTCAGCTAGCTTTACTGGGTGTGAGTTATTGCTATGGTCAATAGATCTCTTTTCTGTAGCATTCTGCTTATGTAGGTGATAAATCTTACAGTCTTATGGGAATAGGGTCAGGCTTCTGCTACTCTGCCCCATTATTTTTCTCCTACATCATTTAGAAAACTGCTGGACTGGACCATTTTTGGTGCAGTGACTTTTTGTTCAGGTACATGGTAAATTTTATTGTGCATATTAAATTTTACCTCAGACCACATTTTAACGTCCATCTTGATACAAGGTGAAACTGACATAAAATCTTAAGTGAAAGAGCAAATAAACATGAGAAGCAGAAAACAAATGCTATTTTCAATGAAATTTTTACATGTAAAATGTGAAAAGAGGATAAAGTTTTGCTTTTGATCATAAGGGTTCTTTGAATTTTTTTCAAAATTGAAGAATGAATAATCTAGTACTACTGGCCTTCAGTCAGAGACATTTTTAGTAATTCTGTAAGCTCTGGGAATATATTAAGTAGTGGTTTGTAATTCTTGCTGGTAAGAGAGAAGAAGCGTGAGGTGATGTTAGGCAATGATGGACAAAGCATTTGAATAATTCATTATTTTTGTGCCACCTTGGTCCAGCCACCTGCAAGGAATTCCAGCTTCTACTTGGCTCCCTTGTGTGCCAGCTCTGTTCCCTCATTCTCCTGGAGATGGAGTGATGTCCTGCTGCCTGGTAGTAACAAGCAGCAGGAAGAGGAGGGGGAGGAGGAGCGTGGTTTCCTTGTAGACCTTGTTGTGAGTGAGCAGAAAAGACCTTTCTTTTCTGTTGTCCATGTTCAGGCAAAGGGTCAGGACAGCAGCAGTGGAGTCAAGATGTGGGGGGCACATGTTGGTATCAGACATCTCCAGGTAGCCTTAACACCTGGTGGCTTTAGCATGTTGTTCAGTGCCAATAACTGTGAGTTACAGTCCTGATACCACAATAAAACATCACCCTCCAAAGTGCATGAGGGCAACATGTCCCTTCAGAATCACCAGGAGACATGGCTGGGCGAATGTCTTTATTATTTATTTATTTGTTGGGCCATATGTGCCACAGCAGAACGCTGAGTTGCATTTATGGGAGCTTGTTTGAGAAAGTGAGGACTGCTTTTATTTCTAGCTATTAAAACTGAAGAGTACATAAGAACAGTGTTCAAATACAACAAGATGCTGGAAAAAGAAAGGAATAGTCTGTGTTGTACTTGGATGGTAAAGCAGTACATTTTTGCAAGAAATTATCAGCCCAGAATTTGGGGAAAGCTCCCTAATGGTAAGGATAAAGAAGCAATTAAATAGGTTGCCAGTCAAGAATTCTCCATCCGTACAAGTCCTAAAGGAAAAGGAAATGTCACAGAAAAGTGGTGTGCTTACAGGACCTCTCAGTGTCCAATTGAACTCTATTTTCTTTGGATATCCATGATACCCATAAATCTGTTTCCTGAGTACAGTTTGTTAATGCAGAGAAATTGATTCAAGCAGCTTTGATGATTCTTCTTCTACTCACTCTGTCGAACAGATATTTTCCCTTTCTGACTAGATTTCTTCCTCACACATTTTGCTCTTCCCTAGGCCTTCCAGGAAGGTCCTCTGCTGTCCTCTTTAATCTTCTACTCCACAGTGCTTTGGTAGTGACAATCTAGTTTGGAGAGGACAAGTGCTTCTGTTAACAGTCCTTTTTCTGGTAACTGGAGTAAACCCTTCAGTTTTCTGGAGGAAGGCTCTGTGAATGTAACAACAGGTCTTTGATCACATCTTTTTTCATTAGTCCCGGGTGCCAGTCCAACTTCTGGGTTAGAGGCAGTTGAGAAGCAGCTGTTCAGCTGTGGGAGAACTTGTCAGCTACTATTTCCATAAAGGAAAGGTAAATAGCTGCTGTGCCACTGGATGAACCATCTGTTAGTTTCACTGGAGAGATGAAGTTCATGAACTTGGTGTTGGGTTTTAATTTTGTTTTGTTTTGTTTTAGACATGCTGACTGAATTTTTTTAGGTTGCTGAGTACTTAGCTATTACCTGTAAACCCTTCCTTTGCCTGTTATGCTCAAAGCCCCATATGTGGTCTCTATAGAACATTATTAAGTGCAGGGACTTCCTTTATATGATTGCTCCTTCTTAACCTTGATTTTCTACCACTGGAATAGAAATGTACACTCACAAATGCTACACCCACATACTTCCATAGCAACTGACTGGGAAATGTGCAGCAGTCTTGGGTTTTGGACTTTGCCTGACCATACCTAAAAAATTGTTACCTGTTGCGGAGCACTGGCTGCATAATAGCTGTTCTCTGTGTGCTAATGTGAAATAAATGTCTGAGCTGTGAAAATAGCTGCCCAACCAGAAAATAAAGGAGTGCATCAAACTACTCGAACGTAGTTTTCTTTTATTTTAAAATTGGATATGCAACATACAAAGAACAAAGTTTTCTCAGTACACAAAATGAAGTGTCTTGTATTTTAGGGTCTAATAAAGGCAAGACCAAACAACAGCATGGTTTGCTGTAGTATCGTTAAAGGGTAGAGTAGTTTTGCTAGGATTATAGGCCAGTGGGAATGGGTCTGTGTAATGAAGTGGTCTCCAACAGCTTGGAAATGTGCCATAGCATAAATTGCTTAAATCTGTATCAAACTGGTGGCCTCTACAAGCAGAAGCCATGCTTTGTGTATAAGTGTTCTGCAGATAGGTTCAGCTTGTTTTCTTACAGGAACCATTATGCATTTGCTATACAGGGGTGTAATTCCATGTAGTAAGAAATTAAAATGCCAGGAGTTGTATTGCCACTACCCAAAGCTGCTTCATCCCATTGGCACTTTTAACCACATGTCAAAAGGTGTTCAATTTTATAGCAGTAACATTTACTTTGTGATCCTAAATGAGTGTTTGTTTTAGAAACATCTAGGTATGGTCACTGTAGCACAGAGGCATGGAAACTGTAACTATCATTAAAACTGGTAAGAATCTAACTAGACATAAATCATAACTGTAACAACAAGTAACAACTAACTGTTCAGGCACGACTATCATCTCATATAGCTGGTAACCTATGTAAATGTCTATTAGATGGCCTGTTTTAATCAAAAGCAAGTTATTAAGCTTCAGTGCACAAGTAACTGGTAAAAAATATTTGACATGGCTTATAAAAGGTCAGGCTAAGATGGTCTAATGATCCCTTTTGGTCTTAATAACGATGTGTCTTGTTTCAGAGTGTATTATTAAATAAGAACCATGGTGCTCATGAAGGGTCTACAGCACAAGTTGTATGAGCAGTGGCTGAGCAGGCTGCAGTTCTCTAGCCTGGAGAAAAGGAGGCTCAGAACAGACCTTACCACTCTCTTAAACTCCCTGATAGGAGGTGGTAGGTGAAGTGTAGGTCTGTCTCTTCTACCACCTAGCAAGTGGTAGGACAAGAGGAAATAGCCTCAAGAGTTGCCAGGGGAAGATTTAGTTGGCTATTGGGAAATATTTCTTCACTGAATGGGATATCAAACATTGGACCAGGCTGCCCAAAGAAGTGGTGGAGTCATCATCCCTGGGGGGGATTTAAAAAATGCGTAATGTGGCACTTGGAGACATGGTTTTGTGGTGGCCTTGGCAACACTGGGGGAACAGTTGGGCTCAGTGATCCTAGAGGGCTTTTCCAAACTGAACAATTCCCTGATTCTGTGATCATTTTCCCAGAAGGCTGTGGGCTGTGAAGGGACATGGAGACAGGAAAACTAGGGATGGATTGTCTTGTAATTCTGAGGTCTGATCCTGTGAAATCAATGGGTAACTTGTTAAAAAAAAACCCAAAGAAATACTTTTGGCTCTATCTTCCATACAGTGTAGTCACTCCTTAAAGATGGACTTAGATTTAGCCCCTTGATGTAGTCTTGATCTTGGCCTCTTTCTGACCTAGAACTCTCTGCACGTGCCAGATGTGGTTGTGAAACTGTCAGGAATGACAAAACCTGGAGAACACCTGGTGTAGGGCACTAGAAAGATTAAGCATATCATTGGCCTTGCTCCTAAAGGTAGGTAATTGGAAAAAGATTTCTCTTTTAACTGCCTCTTACCTTGATTGGCAGAGATTGTCATCACTGTGACTGATCATCCCCAGTCGATCATGTGTCACTGGAAGGCAGATCTCCCTTGATTCTCTGAAAGATGTACCAGACTCTGAGAGTCCTTTGCCAGAGGTTCTACATTTTACTGTACTTGTCATTCCTTTGGCTTTTCTGTCCTTTGGAAAGTGGTTCCCTAGGTTTTGTGGTTCTTCCCTAAGCAGGCAGAATTAAAGTGAAGACACAAAAAAAAGCTCCTTAAAATTTTTCCAAAAGATTGACAATTGATTCTTAAATTAGAAGACCTTGCAGTTTATTGTATGCAGCAAAGAAGAAAGTGTTGACAAAGATAAAGTTAGAAGTAATGAACATTTCAAGTAAAAGAATATCTGAAATTCTCTGAGATCACCATAAGATATATAAAGAATGTCAGATGCTTTGCACTGGAAATTTTGACTCCTGAATGACATAGCTGACATTCTGACTTCTTCAGTTTCTCTCCACTCAAAAATACTGAGTTGAAATCAAACACAAACATAAGGTGCATTTTGTTTCATGAAATTGCACAGTCCTGTAAGTATGAAAATGACAATAAATACAAAGTCAAGAAACACTTGGTTAAATTAACTAGATCTGTTTTGCTCATTTCAGATGTTTCATTAGTCCTAAGGGTAGGAATGCTGTCAGACAGTATCAGCCACTTATTGGACAATGCAGGGAAGCAGATTGTCTTTAACTATAGGTGGCACTGGAATAGTAAGTCCTTAATCACCTGCTAGATTATAATGGACGTATTGAGAACAGTGGACAATTGTTCTCCATATGCCCATTAAAATCTTTATAAAGTCTGGTTATTTTATTAATAGGGCAATATAAATCATGGGTCAATTACTTATTCTAGTGTCTTCCCTCTAAAAGAAAAAGTGGTTTATGTAAATATCATAGTGAATAAACAAGTCATATATAAAGCACATTTAAAAATCTGAATTTACAGTGTCAGGAAATCCTATCGAAAAAATGATTTCACTGAAAATAAAATTAGTAATACTGGTCCTTTGGCTACTTATACCCCCAAGACTTCAATTTAGTTATATGTTAAAATTGGATCCTGAAAGATCCTTATATTCATTTTGACATCTAGTGGCATGAAGAATTGGAGTGGAAAGGTATAAAAAAGCTGTGTTTTTTTCCTATTCCAGAGGAAAATTCCATCCTTGTTCTTTAAAAAGCAATGCAACTTTGCATATTGGCTTTATATAGTCACATTTAATGATCTGCTCTGACTTTGGAAAGCAAAGAATACCTATAACATAAATTTGAGCAATCTTGTTTTTCTTGAGGCTACATTAATTTCTCTAGAGAATGACTGCATCTAAATGCTGGTCAGATATTGTCAGAATGCTTAGGGTTTTTTTCTTTCCTATTACTACTCTAGACTATGGAAATACTTTGAATTGAGTAAATAATTTAGACCTAGAAATTGATTACATTTATTTTGCTGATTTAAGTCAAAAGATAGCAAGCTTTTAGTACAGAATTTTACATTTTTTAAATAATCTTTTGTAGTCTTTGGTCTGACATGATAGCCCTCTTTCCCTTTGAAAGCATTCCTGAGATTAATTGTCTTGATCCTCCCCAGTTTTGTGCAATTTCTTGGGAAGTGTATGAACTTCCTCACAAAGCATTAGAAAAATAATCAAAATGGGTATTATGGGTTTCACTCACTGAACATAACAGGTGCAAACATGGAACATGAACCTGAGACCATGTAAATTACACTGAGAGAATTAGAAAACACACCATGAGCCAAGAGACTCATGGTAGTAAGTGCTCAGCTCCTTGGTTCCTTTGTTAGGGATGGCTTCAGTGAGCATTTTCAGCTCAAGAACACTGAGGACAGAAGTTTCTTGATATTGTGCTTCGGTTTTTGGTTAATAGCCCCTACTTGGTTAAAAATGTGCAGTTAAAATGTCTTCTGCAAGTCTGTACAGAAATAATGGGGTGTTTATGTGTGCATTAATTATAGATTGAAACTCTGTCTGAGATTGGAAAGTGTCTTTCTTCTTGTAATGTAGCCTGTGGGGTATGAAGCTAGTCTCAGAGCTACAGTGATGCAGAAAAACACTCTACTTTCCTCTGTGGACACTGTACTCAGTAATTAGTGCAATTTTTTCTGTTTGTGATAAGTTTGTGCTGGTATAACAGGTAGTGTATAGATGTGAAGGTTGCTGGTTTATTGTTAAAGCCAAAAAGAACAGATGAAACATTGAACAAATAGCTCAGCATAGGAAAATGCAAGGTGGTTTTGTTGTTCTTTTAGCCTGCTACTTTCTTTACAGATATGGTGCAGTTTTAATAGTGTGGTAGTATAATAAAGTTATTAAAGTTGTATAATCTAATGATTAGAAAAAAATTCTTAAAGGGTTTTCGTATGTCTGATACTTTCCTTCACATATATGTTTAATATTTCATCAAAAAGAGAAACAAAAAGTTTGTACTGTATTTGAAAAAAGAGTAAGGAACGGAGTTAGCCCTTTTCAACTATCTAGAGTAAAATCTGTGTTTCAAGCTCTTTTTGAAGTGGGATCTTTCAAAATCTAATCTTCTAAGTGCTCACCTCTGTTAATTGGGTAGGTACATAGACACCTGTGCAGTGGCATGCAATAGATGAGAGAATTACAGGAAGAAGCAAATTGTGGATAAATCAATGAACCTTTGGGACTTTAAACACTGCAGGTGGAAATCCCTGGTTTTGCCTTTCATTTCCTACTTTTAATGTTTTGTTTCTTTATCTGTAAGATAGTTGTATGCAGAAGGAGATTATAACGTTATCATAATTCTGGGTTTTTTCCTACTTATAAATAAAAAATTAAGATTATTCCTAATGTAGCAGAACTTATTTTTGTTGAATTGTGATACAGTACAGTAGAGTGCAAGCCCAAACTGTATTAGTCAACAAAGTGTGATCTTTAAGGTCTTAGACTCTGGGGAATCTGGTTAATGAAAGCAGAACCTTACCTTTCCTGTGTTCTTCCTGACTCCCTGGTTACTGAGGTCCTGGATGTGCTTAGCTTTCCTCAGACATCTGAACAGCTGGAAGATTCACACAAAGGATGCTATGATGTGTTCATTTTACAAACTGACGCAATTCTCAGCATTGTCTCCTGCTTGGCGTGGAGATTTTAAGAAAGGCTGCAATGTAATGCTGTGTTCCAGCACGTGTGCTGGAATATTCTCTCTGGGGCTGTCTCAAGACTTCAGTGACATCAGTTTTCAAATTACATAAGCAAAATAGCAGGTCATGTCTATGTAGCTGGTGCTGGAACAGTAGAGAATTAGCTGAAGTCAGTCTGAAGATGCAGAACTTTCTGCCTAACGGATGTTAAAACTGGTCTTGTCTCCACACCAGGCTTTTCTGATATTGTCATAACTGATACAGGTTACTTGGAAGAAAAAGATCCTCTTCCCTTAAGCTAGGCTGTGTAAGTGCAGCAAAACTGAGTGTTGTATTAGGAAAAAATAGGGTTGCACCTTTAAGAAATAGTGTTAATATTGTGTTAGACTCCAGATGCTCTTTATCATATAATCGTTATCATAAAAAGTCTTAATGTAAAAGATCCTAATAGAGTCCCACAGTGTCTCAGGAGCAACCTGGATTGGCCTTTGCATTTAAATTAGAGAATAATTAGATCCAGGAGGAGAAAAAAATGGTGTAGTGCATTCTGCTTTTCTCTTCTAAGGGAAACACACACACAGTCCCAAAACTATTAAGTAGGCATTGTGAGAACATGGAATGCATTTAACTCTATGGAATGAAAACTATTTATTTTATCATGCATATCAGTATAAAAGTGCTTCATTGTCCTTCATCTGTTCACAGGCTCTCTTGAACAGTTAAGTCAGAGGTAATCTCAAAATAGTAATATGAAAAAGGACAAAAATGCCACCAAAAAGTAGTCCTTCTCCTGCCAACATCTTCAGGAAGTAGTATAAAAAGCCAGACGAAGTTTCTGGGTTTTCTTAGAAAAAGCAGTAATGCTGCCTACCTCATTTGACATTACAGGCAGAATTTGTTAATTTGCAATGGCTCAGATTTTTTTTTCAATAATTTATCTCTGAGACGATGAGTATGAAATCTTGAATTGCTTGAAGTCAGCACAAAAAAAAAAGAAAAGAAAATCAATGTTGAGGTTCCTCTATAATTCCTGACAAAATAATGTTCTTCATTAGTCTTGGATAATGCCACCTGCTACTGAAGCCCTGCTGACATCTATTGCCTTATCATTCCTGTGTGTCACACCTGCTGCAATGAGGACAGGGACTAAGAAGTGAACTGAGAGAAGAAGGGTTTTATCCCTGCTCTCTCTTTACATTGACTCTCTAATAGATCTGACATGCTGAAGGTGAATGGTGTCAAGTCCAAGTCTCTGCCTTAGCGGAGCCTGTGCCAGTCTGACACACTTTTTCTGGGTGGTTATATTATACTTGAATCAGGACTAGTGCTTAAAAGGCTTGATGGGGCACAAAGGATGCTCTGTGCAACAGTTTTTCAAACATCTTTTGCCAGGCCCTATGTACATAGACCCAGCAAATTGCTAGTGACCACAGTTGTATTAAAATCAAAATGCAGCTTGCAGGTCCCTAGGCACGGCTCACCGTTTATCTGTTTCAGTATTGCTCCTTGGAGAATGTGCTCAGCCTTTCCTGAGGTAGGCAGTTACAGCAGAGAGGCTTAAATATTTATGGCACCTTAAAGCACGGAAAAATTACTGCCTATATCACCATCTGTATCCTGTTTCAAGGAAGCCAAACTCAGAATTGCAATACAGTGTGGCACATTTTGTGTGGTAATGAGTATCAGAAGAGTTTGTATTTGAAGTTAGAACAGAGGACTAATGCGGAGGTTGTTACCACTGTGTTTTGTAAACTTCTCTCTTTGTTCTTTTTGAAGTGCTAATACTTTTAGACATTCATTGGCTTTCCTGAAGGTTGGAAAATAGTTGAGTGTAGTCATCTGGAGCTGAAATATTTCCTATTACTTGCCTGTAAGAGATTTATTTGGACATCCTCACTGTAGTGAGAAAATAGCTTGTGTATGTGCCCTTAAAAAAAGCAGTCCACAGAGAATATACCTATCTTTCTATGACAGATAAATAGTTCCATCAGGATGAAGTTGAGGTTAACCTTGTATTAAAATGTTTTTCTTATTCAAGCTTTGTTTTAAGCCAAGCAAACTCCTGAAAACCTCTTGAGGATGGCAAAGTTTTTATCTAGTTCAGTTTTCTGTTTGGGGGATGACTGGCTGCCTGCAGTGATGGCTGAGTATCTCCTGTTTGTGTAGGGCTTGTGGCAGAAGGATGTGGAAGGCAACCTGTGGGGTGACACTGAATTGCTGCTCCTGTGGAGTTTATTAGCAGGAAAATGAAATGGGTGCTCAGGCTGCCTCCTGGCCAGTGCTGATGCCAATGCTGACACCACTGCTGTATTCTCTCTGCTGCTGGGGCTGTGTTTGAGAGTCTCAAGTGGAGCCTCTCTCTCTGTTGAACCTTACTCCATTTCACAGGGGTTCACCTTAGCAGGGTCACTGTAACAGGTGACTGTGCCTCCCGAGCTCACGGACACTTCACGGAAAGCTTGACAGAAGCTTTCATTGTAAACACATTTCTATAAAGTGGAAAAAGTCTGGAGCACCATATTTGGCAGTTTTCTCTCATGCTACAATTTTGTTCCAAATGAAATATGACAACACAACAGTTGCGGTAATTACAGTAATTGACTTCAGAGAGTTCAAGATGATCATGTAATTAGCAGCTTTATGGGAGAGAGATCACCACCATCTCCCTATTTCCACGCTTCTGTGGTCTTCAAAGGTATATTACAGAGGACTGTAAAACAAAGCACTTCTACCTGAGTTCTGAATACAGTTCACAAAGGCTGACTTGTGAAGTTAGGAACAAAATCAAACTGCCATAAGAAAAAAAACATGTTGCCTTTTTTCCTAAGTAGTAGTTGTCATGTTGGTGCTCTTGCAGAGCCAGAACATGATGAGAGAGGTTGTAATTGGCAGAAAGATAATTCATCTGAAAACATCTCTTTTACTAAGGAGTTGCAGGTAATTTCAAGAGAATAAATTAGTTGCCGTAAAGAATCTTTACTGATGTCTTTTCAAACTTTGTGTGGGAGAAGGTGAGGGCAAATAGTCTATTGAGAAATTTTATATAAGCTGTGAACAAAACACATAAAGCTCTAATTGTTAGGAAACCACTGTGCTCTGAACGGTTCACATATAATAGGATCATTTCTATGCAGTTTCAATAGGACATTCTCCCATTTTCTAGGAAAGAGACTCATGGCATGGCAGAAGTTTTGTGTTTCTTTGTCTACAAAATAATTTTCTAAAGAAAATTGGTAACAGAAACCTATTCCCGTCAGATTTACCCAGTTGTTGATTAGTTGTACAAGGAAAATAGATATCTCTGATATTCGGAATAGTAGCAAATCTTTAATTTTAAAAGCTAAATAGAGAAAATCTGATGAAATAAGATTATTAGAGATGTTCACAGCTTTGGGAGCTCAAGACAGGATGCAATTTTCTTTTTTGCCTTTTGTTAATCACTGAAAGCCCAACACAGACACCTAAACCAGAGTATGGGATAGTATCAGGTCTTTTAGTCAAAACTACTACATAGAATAAACCTTCTGACTTGTAAATTCTAGTTAAAATCCCTTGACTATTTATACATGGTTTTCTACTTTATTAGGATATGCAGTAAACTTAGAGATTATCTTCATCCTCAGAAGTTCAGAAACTTAACTGGAACAAAGCTGAGAAATTTTATCCCAAAGTGAAGTTATTTCTGCTTTGAGCAGGAGATGGGGTCATGATTGAGGGTCTCCTCCAGTCTGAGTTATGATTCTCTAGTTAACTTTAGTATCCTCTTAATTCAAGATAGTGTTTTCTGAATTCAGTGTCAAGGGTAATATGCATTAATCACTTTTGTGTTCCACGGTAACTAATCCAGTGATCCTGAGGCATCCACTTTCTAAGTAAATAACAATAACAATTAGGAGCCCTAACTTATGTCCATAATAGAGCTCATGCATGTTTGGAGAGACATTCCTTCTGCTCCTTGACACTTAAAGTGCTGTGATGTGGCCATAGGGAAAAAATAGGTGTGGAAAGTGAAGTTGGAAATATTCCTTTTTCTGGGTAGAAAGCAGTAGGTGGGTGATGGATGTGGCTGTTTTAGCACACAGAGTAGCTCAGCACTAAACATTGTTGCCTCGTGTGTATGCACACATTGAGAATTCACAAGCCAGAAAAACAGGCATCTTCCAGTGTGCATTAGTTAGTAGAGATCGTAAGAATCCAGATTCTCATGGATCTACCTCCTCATATGTGACCAGTTTTGCTTTCAGGTTATGCAGGAGGAATTAGCACTTGAGTGCCACAGCATTTAAATGGCTTGAAGTTGTGGCCAAGTCAACATTTCTGTATGAAATATGTAGCAGAGCAGATAGCTAAGCAAAAACATTCACAGCTTTTAAAAAGCTGTACCTCCAGAGTTAGAAAATTAGAAACGAAATCCTCTTCAAAGTGATAAGTGCACTGAAGTATTAAATAGCCTTCAAAGGGACTCCCCCACTGCACCCACCAAAATGTTTCTTCAGGGAGGGAGGTTGATCTTCTCTTCCATGTTATTTAGTGTTGCAGGATTTTGCTGACGAATTAGCTATGAACAGCTACAACTGAACGCTTTTCAGATGGAGTTTCAAAAGGAGAACAGTGCAGTATGGGAATACCAAAACAGCATTCTTTGCTCATCTTAATTCTTTCAATAAATTGACATAGCTACTGCCCAAATGGCCCTCTCTTGGAAGTATTGCAAATGATCTGCAATACAATCATATTGTTTCTCAACTGTCTGAGAGCTGGTGTCTTTTTCTTTCCCTCCTTACTTCCCCTGTGGGTACATAACTTAAAGGTTATTATTTTCCCCAGCTGTTTTCCTGAATTCATTCTTTCTGTGTGTAAAGGAAAGGGCTGATTACTGTTGAGAAAGTGTGTGGCTGTTATGGCATGCCCAAGCACTCCCATGTCAAGAGCACTTTTAAAATTTTATCATAAATCATTTTCCTCTGCAATAATTCTATTTTAAAAAAAGTGCTGTTTAAAAAAACCAACCAACAACAACAACAAAAAAGAGAAAGTTTAAAAATACTAGATAATAAATTTCCCTTTTAAAATTGCAATTAAAAAAAATAAAACTCTTGACAATCTAGGCCTTCAAGCTGATACTGACCAAATTCTTGGCAGTGTTGCTCAGTGATTTCTGGCTTTGAGTGTATGAAACTCGTAGAGAAAGCTACAACTACTGGCAGGATTTTCTGCAGACTGAGGGCCAGGATCAACATGCTCCTAACAAGCTACGCCTGAGTTGCAGAAATGCTTCAGTGAGTAAGGCATTTGTAGGTAATATCACCCTGGTGCAAAAGCAGTTGCAGACTCTGTAATGAAGTAGTTGTGTCAGAAGCAAGTGTGTATTGATTGTCTAGATAGGATTATGAAGCACCAAAACCAACTCCATTTATTGGATCCATTTAATCCATTTGCTGGATACTCTAGTGAGATACACTGCAATGTGATGCTCCAGACAAGAGCTCTGTGGTAGAGGAATTCCATATACGAAAGATTTTTGCACTTCAAATTTGGCTCAGTTCTGTGTTGGAGTGAAACAAAAAAATCCCCGAAATTATATTAAAAAAACTCAATCCAAATCAAACAAATATTCCCACTCAACAAACAAAAAGCAAACACAGCAATCCAACAATTAAATTGCATTTACATATATTAACCTCTTTACAATATTTACCTGGGTTGTCAATGCTTTTAAAGCTCCACAATACGTATTTGTTTTTCATGTACTTTAATTTTTCTTCCTGTTTTGCTGCGTAGCTCATATGCTTGTGTTTCCCCCTTACTCTGGTGTCATTTTCCAGGATGACCAGGGGAGCCTAATCAACTTGAACTAAACCGTTAATTATATTAAGTACCCCTTATGGTGTTCCTTTCTGAGGCAACACAAGTTATTCTCACACTGGAGACGAAATATTTGCAGCCCTCTGAATGCTGCATGCAGCACTGTGTGGGAAAGGCATTTTTCATTTCTAGCAGTGTGCACAGGCAGTGTGTCCGAATTAAACCCAGCTTTCAAGGAGGTGGTTTAGCAGCGCTCACAGCTGGCAGCACAAAACCAGAGCTGCTGTAGCAGGAGGCAGTCTGTGCAAGTCTAAAAAGGATTAGCTTGAGTGACTTCCATTTTCTCCTTTCTGAATGGATGAACATAGTAAAGTAGTTATTTCCTGTGGTTACATATTATACACAATTATGCCACTTGTGTGAATTATTACTTTTTTTCCTCTAGAAAAGCCTACACAGCTTGCTGGGGTTTTATGTCAGTTTGTTTGGATTTTTTCTTTGTTTTTTTTACACCTCATAATGCTGTGTGACAGACAGGAGCTTGTCTGCCTTTGAAGAGTTTACAGGTTCCCAAGCTTCAAATTCCTTCTGCCCAGGAAAACGTTCATGTATGCTATGACACAAATAAGCTGGCAAATATTTTGGTCCTATTCTGTAAGCCTTAGGTCCACTATGATGTAGTTAGAAGTTGAGTAGTTTAAAAACTTAATTATTTGTCTAAAGTCATCACCAAAATTGGGTATCTAGTAGTCAGGTGCAGTGACATTTCTTTCTACAGACAGCATGTGGTGTTGATTTTTTTGGTCACAGAAGGAAAGAACAATGAGGAAATCACCTTGCCCACGTACCCCAGTCTGACACAGTGATTAACCATCTATCTGGGAAGAGCTCACTCCCTTTGTCTCATCCCTAGATCCTGGTCTCAGCTATTTTCTTTAGGCCTTCTCCCAGATACAAAATGAGAACAAACCAGGCAACAGAATACCTTGAAAAATGTGGCATCACTAAAGTGTTTGTGGCCATATCTACAGGGATTTAATTGTTCCTTCCACAAAGTCTAAAAGAGGATTTAACCAATCCATTGACATCAGCTGGGTCTAGCAGCCTTAGCCCTTGCAGCATAGCAAATGTATGGAACTACATCAAAGACTTTGATTTGATTTTGGTTTAGCTATTTCCATTTGAAACAAATGTTCAACACACAGCACATTGCTGATTGCTGGAATGTGGTGATCCATAAGGCAAGTTGTGGATGAATAACCGTGATAGGCAAGAGTAGTTTTTGTCTGATTTGTTTCATTATGCAGGTGTGAGCAACATGGATTCCAATTGCTTTTGGAGCAAAAATTATTGGGAAAAACCCTATCTCAGCAAGCAACAAGTAATGGGATTTTGTTGTGGATTTTGTTTTGTCATTAGGTGGAATGTTCATACCTCTTGGTTTCATAGATATTCCACTGCTGGCCTTGATATTTGCTGTATGAGTTGTGGCTTGGGTGGCAATGCATTTCCACAAGGAGACAAGGTGATAACTCTTGTGACTGGTTATCGCTTTTTCAAGAATAAATCTGGAGGGATGGATGAGAAAAAATATCACTGGATCAATGGCAATCCAGGCAGAAATGGTCGGCGCTACAGACAAGGGTGTTTTTTTGTTTTCCTTTATTATGGCAAACACGGTCGTTCATATTCATTGTAGATTGTGCAGGGTGTGTGAAATGAAATGCAAAAGTAAAATAAGAAAAAGAATAAGCTGCAATCTAGGGAAGTTGAATTTTGAATTATAGTAGCTCATAAAAGCTGCAATAAAGACCGTGGCTCTGGTATAAAAACACAGGAAGGAACAGTCTCTTTCAAGAAGAGATTTTAATATTGGGTCCAAATCCTACAAAGAATTACACCACTCCTAAACTCAATACATACATTATTGGAGTCATCAGAACTCCAGAACTCTGAATTGCAATCTTTAGTGCTACAATACTACATCTGTGGAGATGAATGTCTTGTTGGAATTAATGTGAGTTTATAGTGTGAAGAGTTAAAGTTAACAGATCCTGTGTGCACAGCAAGGCTACATGGACTAAGGGGCTGGCTTTGCATATTATGAGGCAGCAAAAGAGCTGATATAATCTCAAGTTAATTCCATTTTTTTCTGTCAGTAGTATCAATATTTGCCTTTTCAAGCTTGAACTGCTCCATTTTGTTGTTTTACTCTGGCACCTCATTTTTTTTATCATTTGTCCTTTTTTGTAGACAAAAACTCAGAGTTTTTGCAAGCTGCTCAGTTTTGGGTAAGACTTGATAATGGAGTCAAGTGTCTAGATTGCAGTACTTTACTACAAAGCCCAAATTAAACACTGTTACCCCAAGATGTCACCCTGCAACTCTTCACAAAAAAGGCTGTCTTATCGGCCTGTTCTTCCACAGGAAAAAAAATTAAGTGATTACTTCTGGGTTTCTTCCGCTTTTCATGCAACTTCTTTGATGCCATTCTTGCATTCTCCTGACTTGTTATATTTAAAACAACCAATAACCAGAGATCTCTGCCTGTTTTTTAACTCCTAGCATTCCATTTGTTTCAGATGATGACAAGTTCCTCTGTTTAGCTTGAGGCTCATATTTTTCATTAAATTTTACTTAAGCAATACTATGTTCACTGACACTAAGGTTTGATCCAGCCTGTGTCTCTAGGCTGTACAGTTATGGTGTCTCTCTCTGCAAAGGAGAATTGAGTGTATAAGGTATAATTCGCATGCTATGAAAATTGTTAAATCTCTTGAATTCCTACAGTGTCTTGCCAATGAAAGCTGCATGTCACAGGCTTTAAGAATGCCTTCCTTCTGTGCTTTTCCATGGTGTTGGGGCCAGGATGCTGTGAGTGGGCACAGGCAGGATCCCTGAGCCTGCAGTTGTTCTGAGAGGGGAAATGCCCACCTTTGCTTGCTCTGTCATTTGGGTGCTGTAGAGCCCAGTGTGTCATCAAAGTGCAGAGCGTGCTGGCAAGCAGAACACCAGCCCATGCAGGCAAAACTGGAATAACTGAGCAAAGCTGAGAACAGGAAATATTTGTTCTGAAAGTCATTTGCCTCAGATGTCTTGATATTGGAGCCTTTTAATCCCAGTGTCTGGGAAGAATGTGGAAGGCAAGTTCCAGGAGAGCAGAGCCGGTAGGAGTTGCACCTGCTCTTGCTGTTCATCAGCCTTCGAAGGCTGCAGGAGAGGAGCTCCAGCCTCATGGTGATGGCTTGGAATTTGGCAGTGTAAGCAGATGTTATCCTGTACCTAACAAAGAGAGGATTATGAATCTGACAAGGCTGGGCATATGGGATAAGGTAATCTTATGAAACACTGTTATCTGCTTTCCTAACAGGGAAACACCAATGGCTGCATTTTATACATATATATATATATATATATATATACACATATACATATTATATATATATATTAGTTTTTTTAATCACTGTAAGCAGCTGTTGAATTTTTGAAATGAGTCTTGATGTACACTGCAATGTCTGACAACTCTAAACAATGTAAAGTCAAAACTTAAGGTGAATGAATCATCTTCAACTAGCACTTAAACTATTAATGTGTTGCAGAACATGACTTCCTTTTGCCTGTGGATTTGTTCTTTACCTTTTGCACAAACTTAGTTTTGATGCTGGGAAGATCATGTAAAAATAGCATGTAGAATAGTTCTCTGTATGCTCTTGATGTTACTGCTGACAGGATTAAGTCATCTGTGGGAGTGTAGCATTCTTAGAAAACAAGTCTGATCTTGTACCTGGAGTTCTGATTCTTTCTGGCAGAAAAGGAGACAATCGTATGAACATGAATGGAGGGGTTGTCAAGGAGCAGCCTCTACTCCAGGGCCATGAAACCTGTGAAATTTCAGGCTATTAACAGGTGCCTATTTTTTATCTTGTGAGGAAGAGGAATAAATTTCAGATTATAAAATTCAATATAGGAACAACAAAGCGTACTAACTTACTCATCTTAAATTTAGTTGCTTTTGAAGTTTATCTATTTATTCTTAGATCCCATTGCATAAAAGCCAGCTCTATTATTAGCTCAGTTGACTTCTGCTAATATTACTTTCATGGTTATTCTATTCTCTTTGTAAAGGCCCTCAGAAACAGGCTCCAAAGAATTTTTAGTAGACTTTAATATAGTAGATGGGGGAGAAATATAGTTGTTACGTATCCAGATTTTTTTTTAAATTAACAGATCTGTGCACTAAACCCCGTGTCTTTTGAGTCTTTAATAGCCCAGTGGTTAATCTTGCAATATCTGGAATTTGCTGAGATTCCACCAAAGCAGTTCTGAAATGAGAGAGATGTGTTCTATTTCAAAACTTTTTGGTCATGGTAAGCCAGTCAGCTAAACTGAACTGAATAAAGCTTATTTTAGCAGTAGCTCTCATCCTGGGAGCTGAATCTATCTCTAAATTAAACACAAACACACACACACACACACACAATAAAACACACACGCACACACACTTTTCCAATCCTGCCTTGCTTTGCGACAGACTTGCTTGTTCAGTTATCAGTTTTACCTTTCTATAACAGGAATATCTCTTTAAGAAAGTGGCAACAAGTAGATTTATGAGTCCAGCCTGTATAGGAATTGTACAGCTGTCAAGTGCAGTTTGTGATAATTTGGTCTTGTTTCTTTTATTACACAAAGGAAAGATTTCCACTGGTAGGGATAACTGTGTGATTTTTTATAACTTTCCATCTCTGGGAAAACCCATCTCCAGTTTTTTTGGAGGGGGAAAAATTCAGAAGTGAGAACAGAGCAGCAAAAATAGGAAGGGAAGGAAAAAGCTGAAGAGAGAAAATATAGCAGGTATATTCTAATGCAAGTTGTAAAGTTGGGAGGGTTATTTTTGTCAAGAACACAACACTTGTTGAAAGTTCTGAGCACAGCAAACACTGCAAGTGTAAGAATGATTCCTGCTTTTACTGACACAATTTTTGACTCACTGATTTGTCTACACTGTGTGCAGTACGTGCTTTTGATTGTAGAAATTCTGAATAATCCCCTGACTCAGCAAAAAACCCTACACTTTAATCTTGATGTTGTAAGACAATAACAAACATAGTCTTCTAAACCCTCTAGACTTAGACTGTTTATCATATTTGCTGCATCCAGTGTGTATGGCTTGTAATTCCTCAGAGGGTAGCAGTGTTTCAAAACCCTCGTTCAAAGCAGTTAAACCTTCTACTAAGATAATTGGGTTTGGGGTGGGAAATAACTTTGTTATGAGAGTACAGATCTTTACAGATGTCAATAATACACTCAAATTGGCCAAAGTAGTCTAACCAGACTACTGCTATTGGGTGTCCAAATACTGTTATGGGGAATGTTGCTGAAAATAGTTCAGCAGTTAAATTTTAGGCAGCATATTCCAGACCGCTCAAATTATCAGTCTTCTAGATAAAACAAGTAGCCATGGTGTAATGTGTATATTGAGGGTTTCAAAAGCTTTTGGACTGATAGACCAGAAGAAAAGGCTCAGTGTCATGATGTCAGTTGTTGAGTTGGGAGTGGAAGCATAGTCCAAAGAATAGAAGAGTCACTGGCAAAATTTACATCTTTTATTCTAGACTTTAGACACCACTTCTGCTTGGTATCACCCTGAAAAACGCAGTTTTCTGTTGCCTATCTATTTGCTGTTACTTAAGCTTGCTCTTGCAGATTATTCCAAAGAGGAACTATCCTGTCTGTGTGTAAAGTACTCAGAGAAAGGAATTCAAATCTTCAGCTATAGATTCTTTGCATAGAACTGTGCAATTTTTTCTTTTAAAGGTAAAGCTCAAAACCTTATACTTCAAACATCTTTGTTTTTTGTTTCTTCCATTTCCCCTAAATAAGAGGGGTTTTTTTGTTGAAATGTTTGGAAAGAAGACATGATGTTTCACAACACTGGCAAAATATTCAAGTGGGAAATGCCTCCCAGAGTAGCCTCTTAGGAGTAATACCAGCAGTGAACAGCCCTGTCTGGCCCAGCTCATGTGAAAGGAGAGGTGTCATGGGGAGTTTAATTTCCCTTTTCTCTATGAGCACTTGGCTCCCTTCTAGGTGTTCGGTAACCCTGGTATTTTTTTTGGGACCAGGCTGTTTGTACTTGAAATGGTACTGTTTGCTGAAAGTGATCAGTCATCATGTAAATTTTATGACACCCTGAGGCAGGTTTTTTTATATATTTAAGATACCTTATGCTCATCCATAGCATTCCTATTTATTGAGCTTAAAATTCCAATAAGATGCTAAATAAAAAAGGTTAATTTTCATAAGGTATAGTGCCTGACTAAATACCAAGGCCTTGACTTCCCCAAATCGTCCTGTTTCTACCAGAAAATCTTTCTGACAGAAGATTTAAGTGGAGACATTGATCCCTGTTTTTATCCACAAGTAGTACAGTGCCTCATTTCATGTCGTTCCTTTCTTTTTGAAAGCTCATGCAATGTTTTGTTGGTTTTTTTCTTACTTCTAGTAGATATTTATCAAGTCTAATATGAGAACATAGTTAAATGTAATGTTAATATGCTAATAAAGGTAAAACTATCTTTTCTAATTAAGTAATGGGATGACCTTGAATCAGTGTTGTTATTAATGCTCAGGTACATTTTCCAATTTTATCCTCAACTGCCTCTCCCCAGCTTCCCGTGAAGTGCCCAGCACTTGGCACCAGTGCTGCAAAGAGCAGTGCCCCTGTTTCAGCCATGAATTGTGGTTAGGAAGGAAACATAAATTGAGTGTTTTTTGATACCAACTGCTTCCAGATGTCCTTATTAGTCCAATATTATTTGATTTAGCAAATGTAGCCCTGGCACTTTATTTAATACCACTGAATCTGGTTTTTAAATCCCAGAGGGGGCCAGAAATACCCTGTTGTTATTCCTTCTGCACATTTTCCAATCATACCTAAAATTGGTTTTGCACATAGAATTGACAAGATTAGGTTACAATTAGCTGTCTTGCTAGATTTTGATTGCATCTGTGTGAGAGGAAAAAAATCTTTCTACTTATGAATGTGTTGGCTACTTGTGCTTTTATGCTTGTCATGCAACACTTCATAGTGGCTTAGAGTATCATATTAATGATTCAAACATCACATGCAGAAACACTACCACTAAAGGAAAGAAATCTCAGTAATCTTTTCTGCTTTACCCTTAGTACAATAAAAGATCCAGCAGTAGATTTCATGAATCAGTAGAGAGGAAATGTATTTTCCCCTCTCCTTCCTCCTTCCCCTCCCCCAAGACAATCTGATTTTTTAATAAAAACATTTTTTTGTAAGTAATTTTTATTTATTTTCAACCTATGAGCTTCCTAAAAACCATTTTATTTAACCCTGAGGATTTTAAACTCCTCTGTTCAGGGATTTTTCTCTGGTTCTGCTGAGAATTTAGAAGAGATCCACTCTGAGGGAGGATTATCTGCTATCTGCCTAATACAGATTTTGCTGCTTCTCCTGAAGTATTTAGTGCTGAGAGCTGTTAAGAGCCATCTTATTGAAATAGATGGGCCTCAGGTCCAGTCCAAAAGAAGGACCTATATTATTTGTTGCTGTCTGTTACACATGATCACCTTCTCCTTTAATTTGCTAAACAGAAGAACAGTAAGTACCAGATACAGGAACAGGTCTGGAACTGAATTGAAAGCTACCAAGCTATGAGTTGTGGGAGTGTTCCCATTTGAATGAGAGAATTAATGTTATAAACATTTGTATAATTGCAAATCCTTTTGTGGGAAGGCTTGGGCTGGGGCAGAAACATGGAAGAGCCAAGGAATTGCTCTGAGCTTTCACAAGTGTTCTCCAGCTCTGAGCCTGGACTGTTCTGTCCCTCTGCACGCCCTGGTTGTTCCAGAGAAGTGAGGTGCTAAGGACAGTGTGATCATCCTTGTTTCTATGCTTGGATCAGCTCAAAGCAATGAACTGCATTTCTGAAAGAGAAAACTACTGTTTCTTTACAAACTGTATGTACTTGAAATTCCAGTGGCCTCTTTTCTTATGTTAAAGGCAATCATCCCTTTACCAAAATACAGGAGTGTATCTCACTGTCAGTGTGTTAGGTATTAATATTCCTTCTGTTGTGAGAAGAGTGCCTAGAAAACTTTAGACTTAGAGTTGCCTCTTTCTTATTGCTAAAGGCAACTTTTCAGAGATGCTCTGAATGGGACAGGATGGTTGAAATTGGCCTAATAATAGAAATCTGTGGTTTTACATAAGACCCTGTCTTTTTTATTGTCCCTTTATGCTTTTTGTTTATGGATTTCCCAATTTTTTCTCTGATCTCCAAGAAGTGTTTCTATATGATTCTTTAACTAGTCTTGAAAGGTCAATAACTGCTTCTGTGAAAGTAAAAAGTTCCTCTTCTTTGATCAAATCCTAAATCCTCTGAATGCCTGAATCAGGGCTTTAAGAGTTAATATACTTCTGAGCCCTTTAGGGGAAAGAAAAACACCAGAGGGTCTCATGGCTTGGGTATTCTCTTGAGCCAATGACTTCTCTAGCTGAAAAATTGTGATTTTCTTATTACTCTGTTATTTTGCTGGATGGAGTGAGGTTTGATTGTCTCAGGTATGCAAGGAGACAGTCTTTTCTGAGGGGATATTGATACCAGAATGCAATGCTGCCACTCAGATGAAGGGGAAAGAGGAAGATACTGCTGCTCAGAGGGTGTCTGGCCACAGAAATGTACCCAGGTGTCATGAGGACCTCTGGGAATTCTGCTCCCTTTAATCTTCACCTAGTACAGTTAGGATTACTGGAGAAGAGCTTCTCTTAGGCTCATGGTACAGCAAGAACTAATGCATGTCAGAAGGTGAGAGATTTGATGTTTTTTAAAAGTGTTTGGTGTCCATAAATGTCTGTTCTTATTCTGTGCCACTAATGGAAAGGAGTAGAGAAATTTTGAACCTAGAAAGAAAAGATCTCTGGTAGTACAAGTCTTCATTGCATCAGGTTTCTATAATTCTAATGTTTGCTTTTCCTTACTGACTTTGTTTGGTTTTTTTCCCTCTCTCTTGGAGTGGATTAGGACAGCTTGGGCTGCATAGAAATGGTGTGAAGAAGACGAAGCAGAACAAAACCAGATATTTCTTCCCCTGAAAAAAAAACCTTCCCACAATTGATAAGACTATGGGAATGCAGCTGCTAAAGTGCTTTTCCTTCTCTAATCTTTCTGACATCTGGAGTTGCTGAATCCAAGAAAGATATACCAGTGCTTCAACAGATCTGTTCAATAGAGTCTGTAAATAGATAAGGTTTAATTCAACTAATGGAGGAATAAAAAAAAGGTGAGGACAGTAGTTTCAGTAGACATTGCCAGCACTGCTTACTTTTTTTTCTTTATCCCTCCCTTAGCAAATGCTATTACTGTAAGAGGCAGAGCTGATAGATTTACTTTCTTTGCTGTTGCAGTTTAGAAAAGTTCAAGAAGTCAGCTGTCAGATTCTGGGGGCCTTGCAGGCAAAAGAATTTCAATTTCAAAGTACAAGAGATGGAGGTCTTGAAACAAAAGATCATCAAACACTAATAATTCCTGACTATTGCTGAAGCTGTGAAGTGGGTAGGAAACTGTGTCTCTTTTTAAGGGGCAGAGAGTGGAACAATGAATCTTGCACTCAATTAGTTCTTTGGGACAATTTAAGGATGATATCAGGGAAGTCAGATGTGAATAAACAGGTCATTTAAGGCCACTGCAAAAAAAAAACCAGCATGTGCATGCTCATGAAATTGTTTACAAAGTAAGGGAGCAGTTCTATGAGAATTCCTGAATCTCATTTCCAAAGCACCTCAGAAGGCAGCTTGTCCTGGTCAGTTCTGCTATAGAAGAAAGAGTAGTGTCCTTCAGTCAGCCCCAAGCACCTGGAATGTTCATTGGTAATTGAAGCATATTCAGTGTGGCACTCTGTTATTGTTCAATGTGTGTTTATCACCACAGAAATGATGTGCACACATTTTATGATTAAACTGCAGAAAAGCAATATTGAACAGACCAAAAATCTGAATTTTCACCTTTGAGTGATATTGCAGATTACAGCCGAATTAACTAACAAATTTTGCCTTACCTGAAGTACAGTTAAGTGTATTTTTCAGCAAATAAACAGTTTGTCACAAAAATTGCAAAACTTTCTAAAAAGTGACCTTTAAATCTTCTTGTGTTACTGCTTTTCAAGACAGGCTTTCGCAGTCTGTAGATTTACTTTGCAGGTTTGTTTGTAGATTTAGTAGATTTACTCTGTTCCCAGTTGTATGATGTTGCATTTGGCTGTATTAGAATGCATTTTTAGGTTGCAAGTGATTCAGATCTCTGCAATAGTAAAAGCAACCTGCCTCTGCTATTTACTACTCCACAAAGATTTGTAGCAACGAAAAGTTGTACCAGCAAAAAATCCATAATATGGTCTTACTTTTGACAAAAATCCACAACAATTCATTTTCTTCATTGGTTTGAGTGTTTTGGAATGTCAGGATGTACTAACCAGTAGGAACTTGTGAGAGGCGAGTCGGGTCCAAGATGCTCAGGACAGAAATGACAGGAGCAGTTCCTTCAGGCTCGTGGCTCCAGGAAAAGCCCATGGGTGGGTATCAGTATGAATGCTCTTTCAGTGTGAATTGGTTGGGGTCCGTGGGACGTGCATCCATAATGCTGCAGCCATACAGAACAGCAGCTTGTGTGTCCCACAGACACCAGCACACACACGGAGGGCTTTGCTTTTCACTCAGGGTTTGGAGCTGAAGTGCAGCTGCTTTGACTATAGAGGAGACTGTGGTAGAACAGCAGTGGAACTTCTCTCCAGCACACTGAGTGGCAGGCTGCTGTGCAGCAACCAAAAATAGGCTGGGCACAGCACTGTGCTAATCTGGCTCTATTGCTCCCAAAATGAAGTTAGCTTGAGTGCAGTCAGTAAGGGTACAGGGAGCTTGGAAATATTTCCACTGTACTGCAAGTACAAAAATAGATGGTATCCAAAAGAAAAGAGAATTTATATCCTGTATATCAGTAGATTTCCCCAAAACATCGCAAAGGGTAAATTACTCAAGAATTTTAATCAAGTGACTGAGTTTGTTTGAATTAAAAACCTTTTAGCTCTATTTTCACACAGCTCCTGTGTTTGTGTGATGGCTTCAATTTGTATTTATGGGTCTAACATATTGAAGTATCAGCACTCAGATCTAAAATCAGCAGTGTTAAGACTATGCCCTAGGAATTTTTATTTAATCAAAATACTAATTTAAAAAAAATTTAGACAGTGGAATAATGAGAGAATACCAAGGAGCAAACAGGCCACTTCATTTTTTAAATCTTCCTCTGCCACTGGCGTCTACGCGAGACATTACAATCATTTATTTTCTTTATCAATTTATTGCTTTTGCCTTTAGGCTGGAAAGAAAAATAAGCCCCCAACCCTGTGTGGCTGTACTGAGGATAGCAGCAGCATTCATTGCTACAATGGCTTTTGGGGTATTTTGTAAATTTGTCTAAAGAACTGATAATCAAAGGAGAAATAAGCCACTTTTTCAAACCTGTTCAAGTCAGAAGGGAATAGTTGGTGTGATTTTCTCAGTGATGCATCATTGTTCTCTTGAATTTCACTGCAGTGATAACTGCTCATGCAGGGTCTGTGTAGTTGTGGTGCAGCTGGGATGTGAAAGTGGAATAGAGGAGTTCCTGTTTTCATTTTAGCTAAGCATCAGAAAATGGAGCAAACAGCTGTTTGGGGCAATGCTAAATGTCCAAGTAGAGGCCACCACAGCATGGAGAAACATCTCTGATACAGAAGCCCTTGCAGGGATGTGAGGGCAGACCACAGGCAGAAGCCTGCCAGCACTGTTCCCCACGCTCACAAGGGGTGAATCATCTTGAACAAAAAGCATCATCAGTACCAATGGGTGCCAAGATTTGTTTTATCTGTCTAACACTAGAAGAACAAAGTCTTGGTTTTCTTGGTTGTCTCAAGTTCTATCCAACAGCTTTTGAGACTATGGAGTTTATACTACTTGAGTTACTCCATCTTCTCCCGTATTATTTTTTCTCCCCGACTGTAGACAATGAGAGCCATCTTCTTGTGTGCTTGTATTTGAGGGAATGCTGCTGCTCCCTCATGTGAAACTCCCCTGGTCTCATCTCAATAATGTTTTTTTTAGGACAGGCAGATTGAACTTGGAATATATCAGAGTTTCCCTTGTCTGAATTGCGAATGGGCATTGATTGAATAGAATATTTATTTCTATTTGACTTGTGTTTTGCATCATTTGCCATAGTTTGTATGCAGTGGTTGTTTTAGTACTTAAATGATAAGCTTTTGAAAAGCAATAGTCCCTTCCCTCATGCCCCAGCCATAATGTGATCCATTGCACAGGCAAGCACTCTCCAATACTGAGAATTTGTAGCAAAGAGGTTTTCTAGTCCTTGAGGCACATCGAGTGTTTTCTAGCACTTTAAAGCACTCTATGTGAACATATTACTAAAGAAACACCAGGTATTGTGTTTTTTAAACAGTTCTACTCCATCAAATCAAATATCCCCCTTTTTGAGTGTTTTATAAAACAAACAAAGAAAACCACCCAAAGCCCAGTGAATTTCAGATGGATTGTGTGAGTGCCCAGAATCAGGTCTTTATACCAACAAAAGGCCTATTTATTATTTCTTTCTACATGCATATTGTAATTAGCCACCTACACCAAAGAGGGCATGGGATAAAGGATTGCCCCCATACCACAAAATCTCCTACAAAAATGCAAGTTTGGCAGAAGATCCAGCTGGACATAAGCTATTGCTAGCTCAGCTTTGTTCCCCTTTTTGGCTTAGAAACTGGGGAAAACTTGTCTGGGATCCCTTGTCTCAGGAAGGCTTCGTGCTGTAGGTGCCCAATCTCAGAAGTGCTGGGGCAGGGAGTGGAAAATGCTAGTGTGTGTTTCAATTAAAGAAAATAGGAATGATGAGAAACCCGGGGAAATGGTGGTGCCCAGAGCTTTGGAGTGTGTGAAATGCTGGTGAGCACTGTTAAGTAAAAAATGAGGAAGGCACAGGGAATTCTTAAGCTGAACACAAGGATTTGCCATCTATCTCCAAGAAATAGAAAATATCCCACAAAGTTAAAATAACAGAAAAGGTTATTCATTCTAGGTTTATAGAGATGAAACAGAGTTACTTTATGACTAAGACTACCAGTAAAAGTACACATATATAAGGCAGTTGATGATGTTGGTAATGTGGAGTAATATTTGCAGTAGGAATCAGGGGATTTCAGTATTTAGTTCTGCCATTGATTCACTGTTAGACTTTGTCAGCACTGTGCCTTCATTCCTATTGGGATAAAAGATGGCTGATAAATGTGCTTCCAAAGATCTAGTGGATTTGTAAAGATTTTGAGACTGTAAAATTCGCAGACGATCATAGTGTTATGATAATTTGTAGCAACATTTTTTTTCTCTTTAAAAGGAATTTTACTTTTTTGTTTTGAAAGTTAAATTATATTAGGAGTAAATGCTTCATGATATACCCAATGGAAATATTTATTTACTTCTCAAGGTTTCTTTAAATTCCAAACTCTTAAGTCTTCTGTGGTGATGAGACAGCTTGCCTCATTCATGGTCAGGCACCAAATGATTCATGTCAACCCTTATGTTTATGTAACACCACTGCACATAGAGCAAAAGTTGGAGTCCTAAAGCAGTTCTACAGTAATTTTTGTATGGGTTGCTTTTGGGGTTTTGCAAGGGTTTGTCTCTACTGGCATGAATTATTGTTAGTGAGAGGAACAAAAGTACCAGCAGGGAGCGTGGGCCCAGCTGTGCGTTCCCCAGGCACTTGTTACTCAGGCTGTGGCTGCCAGCCTGCCCTCGTAGGTGCAGGGACCTGTCACCTTGTCCCTTGCCCTGGAAAGGTTTCAGACATTTCAGTTTAAAATGCTAACAATAACAGGAAAAACTAGAAATTGTTTGAAGGCTGTGGAGAGGAGGAGGAGGAGGAGAAATAAAGATCCTACACATGGGCTCAGCCAGCCTAGATTTGCATTCAGGACGAGAGAGGCTTGAGCTGTGGGGAAAGTGTTAAACTGGGATTGAGACACACAGGTTCCTGTGCTGGCACAGGCTCCAGGAGTGCAGTCAGCTCACGCTCTGTGCTTGGGGTGCCTCTGCAAAGCTGAGATAATAAAGTTTCTCCCTGCTCACCCGTGGCTGGCGCTGTCTGGGAGGAGGCTGAGCTCTTCCAGAGAGAAGCTTCTTTTCTCTGTACTTTGTACAATGCCACGCACAGTGTTAGCCAGATTCCAGAATGGATAAATCAGTGTTACCCACCCCATGTGCTTGGGACTGGACACAGTTTGGATCAGTAATTTATCACAGTTTCATGGGGTGGGAGTATCACGAGATTTATTTTTTCTTTAGGAGAGGTTTTGATTAATTTTTTCCCTTGTCTTCAGGGTTAACACTTTTCCTTATATGTATTTCAAGGTAGGAAAATTGCTCACTTGACAGCTGTGGATAAAACATGAAATTTTAGATAATGTTTTAAACTCACCAGAGACAAACCTGCTTCAAGGTAATTTATAAATTAAACTAAATTCAAATATTGTCTTGTGGTATCTATCTGTAATTAGAAAACTTTCTTGAACAGGAAAGAGATGGCTGGTATACAAATTATTTTGCAGCTAATAATAGGACTGTTTAGAGATTGGGTGATATCAAGCAAATCGTGTTGAACTAGCTTTGTTCATGTTGTGTTTAAGTTTTTCCCTGCTCACCAGCTTGTCTAGTTCCAAGATTGCTCTGTAAAAGTTAATGGGGAGAGAGTCAGGGTATGAGATGTTGCAGATTTTTTGGCATGAATTTGATTTCAAAATTCTGTTTTGTCTCATCTCTTTTTTTCTCTCTGTTACCATGGGATCACAGAATGGTTTGAGTTGGAAGAGACCTTAAAGATCATCTTGTTCCTCCCCCTGCCATGGGCAGGGACAACTTCCACTGTCCCAGATTGCTCCAAGTCCTGTCCATCCAGGCCTTGGACACTTCCAGGGATGGAGCAGCCACAGCTTCTCTGGGCAACCTGTGCCAGGGCCTCCCCACCCTGACAGGGAAGGGTTTCTTCCCAGTATCCCACCTAACCCTGCCCTCTGGCAGTTTGAAGCCGTTCACCCTTGTCCTGTCACTACAGGCTTTTTTCCAAAGTCACTCTGAAGCTCTCTTGGAGCCCCTTTATGTCCTGGAAGGTTACTGTAAGGTCTCCCTGGAGCCTTTTCTTCTTCAGTCTGCACAACCCCAACTCTCTGTCTGTCTCCATAGCAGAGGTGCTCCAGACCTCTGGTCATCTTTGTGGCCTCCTCTGGACCCATTCCAACATGTCCACATCCTTCTCATGCTCAGGACCCAGAGCTGGAGGCAGCACTGCAGGTGGGGTCTCATGGGAGCAGAGTCCCCTCCCTCCCCTGCTGCCCACGCTGGGGAGATGCAGCCCGGGATGCAGCTCATGTTGAGCTTCTCATCAGCCAACACTCCCAAGCCCTTCTCCTCAGGCTGCTCTCAATCCATTCTTTGCCTTTTATCCATCTTTCTGACACGTGAAGGGGAGGAAAAATACTCCTTCTAGAAAAGGGGATTTTTTTTTAAAATGTTTTGAGAATATAATTTCAGAGCTTCTTTATGTTTCTTTTCTTGGATTTGATCCTTATGGTTCCATCAGCCCACAATGGTTGTATGGAGAGCAGGTAAATGCTGTGTGAGGTTTTGCCTTAGTTCACTTCCAAGGCTGAGAGCCTCTCAACTGCCCTGCACTGCTGAGCATCTGAACACTGGCCTCCCCGGCTCTCCTTTTCTCTCTGTGCTTTCCCTTCCAGTGTATTTAATTCAGTGCACAGCATTCCTATCTGCCTCTTGCCTGTCGCCTGCTCTGCCAGTTGCTTTCTTTGGAGCAGTTCCTTACCTGTCAGTGGCTGCAGAGGCAACATTTTTAGGAATGGGCAGGGAGGAGAGGTCGCTGGAAACATCTGTTTTTTTGTCACAAGCCTGGTAGCTGCATTGGGGATCCTGAACAAGGGCTGTGCTGCCAAGCAAAGGCCACTGGCTTTCCCAGTTTTACAGTTCTGATAAAAATTCAGAGCAGTGAGAGATCATTCATTCAAGCACATAAATCAGAAAAGAAACAAAATTATCCTTCGCAAGTAGTAGTGTGCTGTAACATGCCTGTAATAGATTGCACCTTTATTCAATTTCTTTGTAAGGGGCCATGTGTCAAAAGGGTTTTTCCCTAGACCTGCTAAAATGGTAAATGGAAGGACAGCAGATTTGCTTCACCTTTTACCTTGAAGCAGTAAACATTGTTGCTGGGAGGTGACATCAGTCAAAAACTGTGCCAAATGCAGGCATGGCAGGCTCCAGGGCAACCTGTACTCTGTAGGTTTCTAATTCTGACCTGTAATTGCAGTCATTTTCAGAAATGAGCATTTCCAACTGAGTTTGTCTTATTCCACAGTAATGTAGAAGTAAAGCTGCAGCTGTCTTGCAGCTGAAGGACGTGAGAAAAATGTTTGGGGAAATAGCCATCTTACGTAAGTAAGGATTTATTTGTAAAATTTGGGCCATTTTCAAATAGGAAGGGCAGCATTCCTCCATAGTTTAGAGGACACCCACTCTTCAGCTGACGGAAGGATGTGCACAAGCTCTTGTGCCCTGTGCTTTTTAAGTGACTTAGCACGTGCCAATCTATATAAACCAGAAATCCCCAAGCAACTACTTATTACTGGGAAAAAAATAACACTAAATTATTTGCTCCAAATGCCATTGTCTTCTCATGAAAACTGCTTTGCAAGATTGCAGTAGTTTTGAAGGAGACAAATGCTGTGGAAAGCAAGTTATTGGGGTTGTCAGTTTTGAAAGGAAATATTACACTTGTTTCAAAAGTAAAAATGAAATAAAGATGGCATGGAAATCAGCAAAGATATAAAGTTGTACCCACTGTCCTTATGTGGATTGAAAGATACATATTCTCCCTAAAGTTTTTAAGGTTTTAATTTCAGCAAGTTAATCTTAAAATCAGGTTTTGACCATAATAATGGGGTACAAACATTCAGTGTTAGGGATGATCATTGGGAGCAGACAGCAAATGTGGTGTGTTGGAAAAAAGAAAATATGAACATTTTGCCACATGCAATTAGGCACAGAAAAAAAGTGTTCAAAAGAAAGATAGCAACTCATTTCTATTCACTGTAAGGGTTCAAATAAAAGGAATGTGTACTTTAAATGCATTATGATTAGACCTGTTTGTAGCCTGGTGCACTCTATGCAATTTAACATTTTGCTAAAAGATCTAAAGTACTTCAAACCTCACATTACCAAATGTTTCTCCATCATCTCTTTAATGCATCCTTGGTCACCAAGCATTGCTGATGATGTTGCAGTGTGAAACACTCCTTGCAAATTCATCTCTTTTTATTAAGCTTTCTACCTCCCTTGCCAATACACAGGACCTACCTTGAACAGTTCCTTTTCTGTTTGATTTTCAATCCATTTGCAAAGTAGTTTCTTTACTCTGAATGCTGTGAAATGGAATTTTTTAATGTCACATGGTGATGGATAAGCCTTTTAATATTTTAGCAGAAATTACTCCAATAAACTAATTACTTCCTCTAATGTGTGGTATCTGGACTGAGATCAGAGGCAAAAGAGCTGTCTGGTGTAAACACCAGGGTTTGAGTATTTCTTTATTTTTTCAACACAGCCGTGCTGTCAGTGTGTTTTCTTTATTTTGCCTTAAGAAAAAGTCTTTATTTCATCATCTCAACAGTTTTGTCCTTAGAAAACAGAGCTTTTCCTACTGTGTTGAATGGAGGACCTGGAGGACAAATGATCCTGCTTTATTTAATATACAGCAATCAATAACTCCATGAGGTACCAGCAGACTCACTTCATACATGGGAAAACTTATGAAGGTGAATGAGACAACAGGCATCAGTGTGTGGTGATGTCTTTGTTATTCTTGTATGATGTTGTAGGGGAGTATTAATGAAGATAAGGTAATTTGTTCTTTATATTCTGGAGTGAAGTGTGAGGGGGACACCTGAACCATATTTCTTTTTTCCAGATGTCAGCTGTAGGGGTATTTTCAGGGTCATAACCCTCATGAGGGAATCTGAACACTGGGGATTTTCAGCTGAATTTGGGACAGGAAAGAGGCCTGTTGAAGGCCAAAGTTGTGTTGCTGGTGGCACTCAAGTGAATGCCTCTGTGAGGTTTGGTTCTGCTGAGGCAGGGGATGGAGGTCACTGCAGGGAGCTGTGCTGGGATTTGTTTTCCAACACAGGTAGCAATGGTAGCATTTGGCTTCCTGGTAGTGCAGAAGGTCTAGAATAAGGATATAAAATACCCCCTTTTTTTTTTTTTTCATTGCTTCTTTATCTTCTTTGGTGTGGTAACACCCAATGCTCTGCTGTAACTGCTCCGTATCATGCAGTTGGTTTTTCAGCTTTTTATCTCATCTGTGGATTAAGAGGCTCTGAGGCACAAGAAGACTTGAGGTATTTGCTGCTGCATAAAGGCAGTGATGTGTCTATGCTGTGTTGGGTAAAGGAGCAATTGAAGAGTGAGTAGACAGATTTCAGCTTGCCCTCCTTTAGCTGATACAGGCTAAAAAGGAGGGGAAACCCAAGACCAGGCTCCTCAGCTGCCCAAACACCTAGGGGTTGCAAGCAGCTTGGAGAATCTATGCAAGTCCTTGTTGTATAAGTTAACTTTGCTCAATCTCACGAGTTTGCCATCACATTCCTGGAAATGCCATCTACACTCGCCAGTAGACAACAGATAACAGCTGCAGGTAACTTAGATTTTAGGGAAGTTTCTGAAGCTGTCCTCAGAGGCTGCTCCCTCCCAGCAGGTCCAACATGACTCCAGCACAGCCTGGGCTTTTCTTATTGTTGCAAGGGAGGATTTAGGCTACTTGATTTTCTTGTTCATCTGTGTTAGAGAGACCTGGACTGTCCATCTGCTGCACAAACAGAAGAAAATGAGGCCTGTTTCTCTCAGGGATCATATTTTTCTGACAGCTTCTTGTGCCTTTCAATCATTTTTAATCTATACACTACCTTCAAAGATACTGCAGTTTTTGATTCATTGTACAGGAAATTACTGCAAGCTGGTTTTTCAGTTTTCCTTCTAATACTGACACAAAACTCAATTAAAACTAATATCAATTAGCTGTGAATGACTTTTGAGGACCCTATCAAACAAAAAATGTGAGCAGATGAGAACTATTTAAAATATGGGAGTATGTCAGTTTTAATATCCATTATGTTGCTGTATTTTCAAGACATAAAAATGACAAGAATGGCATGCAGTGTGTAAAAGAAATTTGTTATGGTCACTTAAAAATTTGTTTTTATTATTATTAATTACTGCAAAGTCAGATATGGATAGTAAATATTCTTTGATATGGAGTAGAGATTTTCATGAACTGACACTTCATAGGGCCCAACTTAAAATACTTGTTCCTGTTAATAAGTGTTTTGCTGCTGTTATGGAATGCTTAAAGTATTTTTAAATGCTGTAGAGGTTTGTGAGCTGTATGTAGCTGTTACTACCTTATGCTTACTCTGTGAAAAGATACAAATTGTGCAAAACATCAATGTTGTGTTCAGAATGTTTGCCAAGTGATTGAGGGGGATAGGAGGTTGCCAGACTGATATAACATTAAGCCATACCAAAGGTTCAGCTCACCAGCACTGGTCAATAAAAGGTGTCCAGGGCAGACAACAAGAAAATACATGATTAAAAAAAGACCTTTTAGGATACTTCCCCAATCATCTGTGACTTACAAATTTTTGGATACTTGTAGTTGTTAACCCTGAATGAGATTTTTTTTCCCCTCTGAATATATGAATATACTTAAGTCTTGAATCCATGTAAAATTTCAACACCAACAGAATCTCATGGGAATAAATTTCAATAGCTCTTTATAATGAAATGTATCTTTTAAATGGTCTGATCATAGGTTAAATAGCTTTGTTCTTTTGAATTTCAAATTTGCATCTGACAATGGTTTCCTATTAACCAACTCCAGTTGCTTTACTTCATACAGAAATTGTCTCAACTGTGGTCCTGATTTTTAAACACAAGTTTAATCCCTCACCCGTTTTCCTTTTTTCTTTTCTTTTTTTTTTTTTTTTCCCTCTCTTCCTTCTTGTTTTTGCTGATTAGAGATCAGCTTGAAACTGAGCAAACCTCAGTTACAGTTTTTGGACTTGTTGAGTGGAAACTGCAGGGGTTGAGAAGCACCTTCAGAGCAGGTTGTACACGGCAACAGCCAGTACAGGAACACATAAAAAAGACATAATAGATGAACTGCAGAGCAAACTGAATTAGATGCACTTACAGCAGTGTAATGAACTGGTGCCTTTAGTAATTAGCCAGGGCTGAAGTGATCTACTGTGGATTATATTCTTTGACTCTCTAATAATCTAAGTCACATTTCCCCTGGTTGACATTTACCAAAGGCCTCAATTTTCTGGTGTTTCATAGCTCACTTTTGAATGCTCAAAACCTGGATGTTAATGTTGAGAGCTTCAGTTTAAATTGTCCTTTCTGCAATTTTGTACGCTTCTAACTTTATTACAATTCTGTCCTTTAAGTCAGATATATCAGATGTTATTGCAGACATATTAGAGTATAAAACTTGTCTGGACTCAAAAATGATAATAAAATTTAGATCCTCTTCCATGCAACTGGCTCTTTATGGACCTGTTTTCCCAGTGGAATACCCATCAACTTCTTCAGGGCTTCAGCAGTGTCCAGGCCTATATGAGGCATGTGGTGCTGTGTTTATTCTGATTCCAGGCTGCAAATGTACAGCACAGGTGCACCCAAAGGGGTGACTTCAGCACTGCTGTGACATCTTGCTTGACACTCCCAAAATCACTTTCTCTCCGGGCCTCACTCTTCTTTTCTGTTGTTGGTTGGTTTTGTTGTTCCCTTATTTCTTAACATTTTATTGCCTTTTTTCTTTTTAGAATCAAAAAATATTGCTCACTCCGTGCACTTTTATGTTGCTACAAGCTTCAAAAGTTAAAATAATACAGTTTTAAGTAATTTAAAATTACAAAAGCATATGTAGGTTGAAATATACATCTAAATTTTCAGTGTTTGGTGCTTCCTTGTGAAGATTTGAGAATCCTTGAACCCTGGAGTCTTTTCTGATGTTAAAGTTTCCAGTTTTATTTGGTAATCTTGAGTCCTGTAGTCTAATATTAATATAGGAACTGATGTTGTCAATTTGTTGCCTTTGAGAATGGGAGCTTCAGGTGAAATGTTCTTCATGTCAATCTGTTCGTGTTTCATGTTAAGGGATCCTGAGTCTGAGAAATTCAAACACTACTACAAGTAATGAGCAATGACATGTAGTTAAATGTATTTACAGTTTTCTGTTTCTCTCTTTTAAGATAACTTTGCAATCATCATCTCATAAGTCTCAGGCTGATGTATGTCAGGTATTGGCATCAGAATTAGGAAGCTGAGAAATAGACTTGAGCAGTCAACAATTTTTTTCTTTTTAGCTTACTCAAAATATGTGTATGTTGATAGTATTTACTAGCACTTATTTGCATAGGGAAAAAGTCTTTAAATGCTGCTGCTTATCTGGTCTTTAGCCCCATAGCATTTATAGCAAAGATGCTCTTAGCTGAGTTGTGTTATTTAATCTGGTGTTCAAAAGAAAATGTCAACCAGACCAGCTCTGAAAATTAAACTATTCCAATGCCTTTAGGACTTCTTTCTTCCATTGGCTTAAAATGAAAATAAACAGAGATTTTTCTATTCTTTATGGAAATCCTTCTGTCCCTGTTTTTCTTTTTGTGTGATTTTGAACTATTGCATCTGCTTTTCCTTGCTCCTTTCCAGTATCTGTCATTGCTCTTGTTTCCTGTTGCATTTCATTTCTTCCTCTCTTCTTTTAATATTTAAATCCCTCAAACCACCCGAGTTTTTAATGATCTAATTTTCCAAATCAACCCAATAGCTAATACTGTTGGGATTTCCTGTCATTTTGCCTGAAGACCTTCCTCTCCTTGGCATCCATTCAGTGACTTGTAATACACCCACAGCACTTGAAACAAAGGTTACATTGCTTCCCTTCAGTCTCTGCTCAGTCTCTGGTACCTTGGCAGGATTCACAATTAGCAGTTAATAAATTTCTGGTTGCAACTTCTTTTAAATTTTAGCTCCTGGAACACCACCCAGAGGATTGTGTTACACTTGAATTTGCCAGCTATTAGAAATGTAACTGTTAGAGCTAGGCTGGGTTTTTCCTTCTATTTGTACAGTTGATTGACTCTCTTTTATACTGAGTTCTCTTACAAATGAAGTGGGGACAGCTCTTGGTTATCTGTGTTAGTTGAAGATATGGAGTGTTCCATATACAGCAAATAACACTGCTAATCCAAGCCCTATGTGAGCTCTGGTACAAGATCATGCCAGGAGAGTGGGACTGAGCAGGGAAGGACATGTGGCAAAATTGACTGGAGAGCTTATAGACACCTTGAACTTAAAGTGTCACAAATGAAACCCATTGCAGCCTCTGTGCTGGAGGTTGTGGTGCTTTCTGGGCTTTCTGGTGCAGCAGAGTTACCTGAGCCCAGCCAATACACCTGAGGGTACCTGAGTTCCTTTGGGCTGCAGAGGTGAACGTGGCATTGTGGTCCTATCACTTGATGCTGCCAACAGAGAGAAGAGCAGGGAATTGAGGGGATAAAGGTGATTATCTCTAGTCTCATGGGCCTTTTAAAAATGTTTGTTTTTACCATAGCAAGGCTGTGCCTTTGCCTGCAAGCAAGGAGGAGGCCAGTGGCTCCTGTAGCTCATGCCTGTGCTGCCAAGGGCTTGGCCTGCAGAAAGCAGCTTTGGGCTGTTCAAAGCAAGAAAATCAATGTTTAAAAGGGGTGGGCTGTCCCAGGTCCATGCTCAAACCCATTCCCTGTCATTCCATAAAGAAGACATGAGGCAAATGTTGGCTTCAAACTGTCTCAGCATAACTGAGTAGGTTCCTGTGTGTGATGACTACACATGGCAGGGGTCCATGAGGCTCACTGGCTCAGAAATAGTTTTTGAGGGCTTTAAAATTCTCAATTCTCTTCTATGACTGTTGGACAGTGCATGAGGTGCATAACATTAATTATTCCACTTGCTGATTCTTAGTGCCATACAGGACTATTCAAGATTTTTTTGATTTGCTGCTTCTGGAAGGTGATACACTGAAACTTATACTTGGCTTGCTTTAATTGTTTCAAGTGGAGGAGGCTATTAAAAGAACATTTTTCAAGCCCAACCTGTGCTATAGCAGAGTATTTTATTCCATTCCCATGACAAGTGCTTGAACAGGTATCCTGGGGAGACAGGCCTCTCCTCCTCTGGAGTGTTATTTTAGAGGCATGTAAATGGAGAGTAGGGATTTTATTAGCATCCTGCACAGCAGTAGATCATTCAAAATCCAGAAAAATGACCACTCTGATATTTCATAAAAAGGGAATCTCCAAGGTGTATGAGAACTAACCAAACTTATTTTAAGCATGAATGAACATTAACAGTAAGTGACTGTTCCTGGAAGCCCATTCTCTTTTGCTGTTCAGCTGTTTCAAATGTAAGCAATCACAATGCAGACTCCCCTGTTTTGCAGCCTGGGACATGCCTGCCAACCCAAACAGCAATCTGGGGCTCTTATAAAGCTGTTTGGAGGCAATAAGGGGGGATTTAATCTGAAAACAAACTCATGTTTATTAATGAGAACAAGTTATTTTTTTCCTCATGTTTGAATAATGATTGATATTGGAGTGATTGTTTGTGATCATGATGTACTGCTCCACTTGCCAGCTTGCTGCTGACTCGTGTGACATTTGCATTGCATTCACATACAGGTTGGCACTGGGGTCAGCCAGGTCACCTACCAAATGTCTCTAAGAAGTGCCCCATGAAGGAAAAACAAAAAAAAAGTCTTAAGTCATTAAGAGACTTCTTATTTTAAAAAGTTTGAATTATGTTTTACCTGCCTAAGTTTTACACCAAGTTTAAGGTGAAAACTTTTCTATTTGGTGTGACTGCTCCCATCTCTCTGTCACTAATACTTGACTATTGACTGTGCTGTTATACGTTGCTGTTGACATTAAGTGCAAAAATAACAGTTTTGCATAGACCTCTCCTTCCTTTAAATGTAGTATCATCATAATCCACCTTTACTTGGCAAAAGTTGGAATTTCAGTTTCCCAGGGTTAAAATATTGTTGGAAGAATTGTTGGAATAAGACAAAAGTTGACATGGTCATTCATCCAAAACTCCAGCCAGGCTCTAAATGAGCCATTCTTTATCTCTGTGTAGTTCAGATCACTTGCCTCCCTTTCTCCTTGTTTAGCTTTGTGTGCTTTCATCTGAGACTGGAATAAAAAGACCTAAATTCTGAAAAGATACGTGTAGCACCTTTTCAGAGACTCAATAGAACTGCAGTAGTTAGGAGTATGTTTTGGGCACTTATCCAAGCCTAAACAAATCTCTACATAGTATGAGAAACAAGAACTGAATTGCTATTACAGAAACTGCTTTCACAGGTGAAAAAGAAAACAGCCAGCAAGTGCGATAGGCAGAGTAAAGCAATTCTGCCTTTCCCAGCTGAATAACAAATAAGTATTTTCAGCCTCAAGTTTTTTCCTTTCTGCTTCACCTGTAAAAGCTGTGGGGTTTGGAGCAATATATTTTAACTCAGTAAAAATTAGTTAAAAACATCAGATTGCCCCAGACAGTCCACACAATAGTGGGGCAGAGAATGGAGCTTAATTTGTTGTTCAAAACAATTCACAAAGTGATTTCTACAAACCAGCTCATGGTCTGTAAACTTGGTTCATTTTGTCATATGCAGGAGCAACCTGAAGTGTTACTTTTCCCTGAGTCTGTATATTCTGTGCAATCATGTTCTCTTGGAGTGAATTAATGACTTTTGATGTGCACATTTTCCATAATTCATTTAGAATCCTCTGTTCCCATTAATATTCTGGTTTTAAACACTATGAAGTTGGTCAAAGCAAGTTGTTTCAAGTACTTCAATACAAATGTATAGAAAATAGTTGGCAGTTCTTCCCACCCTTCCCCTTTTGTTATTGATGACTGTCTTAAACTCACCTAGTTTCTTCAGGGAGCGTTTTTGCACCTTGGCAGAAAGATCCTGGCTGCTGCCTGACTTGAATGGAGAGTTTCGAAATTTGTGTCAGGAGAGAAAAGCACCTGGTCTGTGTGAAATGCAAAACCACATATAGAAAACCTCCAGGAGACATTCCTGTTTAAAAAATGTTTGCTGACATCATGGAGAGGTGCATCTGCAATGTAGGGCGTTGATGTGTTCGGTGAGCATTGCTTTCAGTATACTCCTCCTCCTCTGATGAGAGGCTCTTGCCTGTGGGCTGGTACCTGAGCAGAGGGGAAAAGAAGGGTTTCTGTTTGTCTGGCCTCAAATTTTGCATGCTTTTGTGCAAGTGCACCTTTAGTCTGTAGCTTTAAATTTGTCGTGTTAATGCTAAAGACATGAAGTTTTCACTTTGCAAGAGGGGAGAACTTATTTCAGATTTACTTCCCCTGGAAGTGGCTGTTCTATACAGGTGGAGAAATCTCACAGTAGTCAGTCTGCTGCTGGTGGATCAAGAGGCTTAGAAACACCATAAAGGTCAAAAATATCATAGCTTATAAATGGAAGTGTTTAAAGTTGGAGAGCGATTTATGGAAGAAGACAGCATGAATTGGCACTGGAACCATTCTTTTCCATTATTTCTCTAAATGACTGTTTTAGTAGTGTTGAAATCAAGATAATCAAGATTGAAAATTAATGGGAAGGAACAGCAAATAATT
Source organism: Climacteris rufus (assembly GCA_013398175.1). Classification (NCBI taxonomy): domain Eukaryota; kingdom Metazoa; phylum Chordata; class Aves; order Passeriformes; family Climacteridae; genus Climacteris; species Climacteris rufus. Next base: position 690,349 of record VZRZ01011485.1, on the reverse strand, counting down.
AGAAACAATACTATCAAGTAGGTAAGTACTCTTGACTACTGGCATACCTGATTTTATGCCAGTGAATGTGACTCTAGTCACACAGACTGCAGTGAATGTGACTGTAGAATGAAAATAGGAGTAGATTATCTTTCCATTCACCTCCCCACACCTCCCCCAAACTATTGGAGTGAGGTGGTGGTACTGTCTAAGTGGTGGTATAGACATTAATTAGTTGAGAAATAAAAGATGCATCTTTATTTTTCTTAGAAGTCAAGCTCCAAGTGCAGATTTCTTTCTACAAAGAAACTGTAGAATTGAGCTGAGGAGGAGCTCTAGATTGGAGGACTCCATCATGTACTCCGGGTTGTAGTTCTCCAGCATGCTGGATACCAGGCCATGGGACACTTGGAATATGATGTTCAAAGTCTGAGAACAAACAGCTGTGCCCCTGTATTTTAGGAAGTGTGTGGGCCAGAGCCTTGGCTGATTTATGCTGTTGCAGTTCCAGTCACTTCTGTGCATTGCCACTAACAGCAAGTTACAGCTGCTCAAAGTCTGCTCACAAAACTTTCTGTTGTTGGGTGAATTTTCTCCAATAAAAGAGGCAGGAAAGGCAGCAAAATCTGTGAGCATTATTTTGGTTCTGCAACAGAAGTTTTTGAAGAAAGCCACTGTAACAGAGGCAAAAAAAGACTCTGGATGTAGGTGGCTCTGGCATGGGATGTGTAAAGGGTGCCAAAGCTGAGACAAGGACGGCACCCAGGCTGCTCAGGAGGAGCTCTGAGACTGCACGTGGGAGGTAGGAGATCCTGCTTCTGCTCTGTGAATGAGAGCTGAGGAGAATGGTCCCTGTGCCCTCCCTTGCCTTACACAGCTGGAAACTTCTGGTTTGGACATCTGTGCCTGAGTAGGTACAGGGGAGAGAGGAGAAGTAATTTTCTGTGGAGAAAAAAAAAAAAATCCAGGAGCATAGACAGCATAAAAGATATGAATAGGGTAAGCCTGAGGAAACTTCTCATGAGTCTGTTAAAACCTACATGTGCTTTCAACTTTCATATCTGGGCTCAACCTGACATTCCTGAGCATACAAATCCAGAACTTAACTGGTGGTGCTTAGCAAATATTTTGTGTTACACAGTGATCAGAAAGGAAATGTTTCATTTTGATCTTTAGCAAGCTGCAGAAAAAGTGCTGGAGTTTGAAACAACCTTGAATTCCCTGTGGGTGTTGAAGGATAGAAATTCCCCCAATATGTTGCTCTCTGGTAAAGGACAGTTCTCTGTTGCTGATGTGCTAAACTTCCAGATAATCTTTACGCAGCTACCACCATTGTCACTTCATCATGGATACATGACATTTTATTAACTTAGCTTTTATCCCTTGTTTGGATTGTTTAGAGTGAGCTATTGGGTAAAAACTGTTTAAACCCCATGAAAATTTTCCTCTTCAGACCCAAAAGAAAAATTGAAATGGCTGAAATCTTCTGTAAATCACTGAATAAATTTACAACTCTTTACTGAAATAGATGTGGCCTTCATACCAAGATCTACCTCAAAACAATGAGCCTTCATGAAAGCTGTTGGATTATTGTTTCAGTTTATTTTATTATGAATGAATGACATTTACTTAGAGAAGAGTACAAAGACTAATGGTGATTTTTTTTTTTTTATGAAACCTGTGATGTTATCTTTTCTTCATGGCCTCAATGTAACCAGCTATCATGCTGTACCCATCAGTGTCTCAGAGAATTCTGAGGGCCAGATGCCCTTTTTTAAGAGACTATCAAATTAATATGACTCTTTAGCATGATTTCCTTTATCTTTTTTGCTGTTACTAGGATCTTTCTTATTTGGAAAAAAATTCATTGACGTGAGAAACTTTGGGAAGTTGTATGGGGTTTAAAGCTTTGTAGTCTTGCATTTTCCACACTGGAACAAGGGTAGTGTGTCTGTGAACCATGAGGCAATCTTTTTTTCACATATTTTTCCATTTTTAAGGTGCTCCTGCTATCTTGGGCCCCTGTCTTCTATTGTGTTGCCATTTTCTAACTTTGTTAGAAACACTCTCGTTGCAATTGGATTATTAGTGTAAATGGCAGCCGGCTGGGAAATCTTTTCAGCCTTTTGAGTGCTTTGAAAGGAAATCTTTCATGGCTCTTTGTATCCCACATGGCACATAAATTGTAGTGTAGCCTGCTGCAAGTTGTATGTAATTTTGGCCTCTGATCTAAATTGGCTTAGGAATACAGTGAGGATTCACAAGCAGTGCAGAGGAGTTTGAGAAAACCTTCTGTCCCTGGGCATTGTGTAAGGCTGTTGTGGCTGTGCAGCCTCTCCAAAGAGGCTTTATCACCCTTGTTGGGGACTCAGAAATGTGTAAGTCCCAGCCACACTTCCAGCAGGACAAACCAGGGACACACATGAATGCAGCAGACGTAAACTGAACTTGCAGCAAATTCTGGGTCTGCTCCTTCCCGTGTTAATTTTAGTTCTTCAAATAACTTAATATTTTTTTATGCTGATGATGCTGTTTTCTTTATCATCATAAATCATTGTTTTATGCTGATGACACTGTATTTCTCTATCACCATTAATCATCTATAATGCTTGAGAAGGAAATATTAATGAAGAATACAATTTATTAAATGTCACCCAGTGGGTGGGCTAAAAGGTGGATTAACTGCAAACCTTATTATGAACAGGGCCGAAAGAAAGTAATGACCCAAACAGACTTGTAGATCTGGTGTGAGAGGTACTGGAAGAGGTGAGCAGGACACGATCAGTGCCTGGGACAGCAAGGAAGGGTTTTGCAGAGTGGGAAGAGCACCTGGGGAAGGCTGGGACGTCCTGGTAGAGTGGGGAGGAGTTGCTCTGGAGAAACGAGGGCATCCCTTGCTGTGTGCAGTGTGCTTCAGAAAGCCACAGCTTCTCTTCTGGCACTGCTCTATTGCTCTTTGTGAAGCCATGGCAGAAACAGACAGTAATTGAAATTCAACTCTTCTCCCCCGAAGGTGCCCCTGCTCTTTGGAAGCACTGGGTACCCTCTGATATTTCCCTTGTCTGATCACGGAATAATCCACTCTTGCAAATCAGGGAGAGGGATTGAATGGCAGAAAGACTGGCAAAACAAATGCCTCCAGCCATAACGATTACTTAGAGAACGTTTCAAACCTTAATTCAGCTAAATCTTTGATTGGCTAGTTTGCTATAAACTTTAAAGACCACGTTAGTTACCTGTCATTTTAGAGATTGCTTCTCTACCCTGTCCACTTGTAGGCTGCATGTTTCCCAGAAGGCACAGATTTCTTTTTAGTTTTTACTTTTTAATTTTTGCCACATTTTGATTATGGCAATATTATATGGGGTCAGTGCTCAGTCAACTGTTAAATAAATTGCAAATTCTACAAAACACAGCCAGCAGAGTCATTACTAACTGTAATGCTGAAACTTCAAGCAAAATTACATCTGGCTACAATGCTATTCAGATGCATAAATTATACAGCCTCTGATTATCTTAAAGAAAATTCAGCTATTAAACTTATTTTATGGTCACAAAACAAGGGGAACTGCCAAAAGGAATCTGTGCATCCTAAAAGTCATGAGAAGAAAAATAATTGGCAAACCTTTTCCGCCTGCAGTTTTATGGAATGTTCTCTCTCCCTCCTGATGTTCAATCAGCCTCCACCACTGGCACAGATAAAATCATACAATGTCAGAACTGGTGGGGGAATGCAGCCTGTGTAGCTTTTGAACAGCAGGTGGGTCAAATATTTCAAATCTGACCCCAAACATCCCATATCTTTGCATGGGGACCTAGAGGGGTGAATCTCCAGGGGAGAAAATTGTAATTCAATGCAGAAAAAAATAAGGATGCTTGATAGTGGGCTGTTGAGTGTGCAGCAGAACTCCTTCTGAAAGCTTTTCAGCTGCCCTGGAGCACCCGAGGGGTCAGTCCTCTTCATGTGCCAGTAGGTCACTGATGCCTGACTCCTATCTGAGGGTAGGGAAGGATGAAGAACAGAGCCTGGAGTGGCTGACAGCACTACAGCCCAAATGGCATTAGATCACACACCACATCTGTGTCAGAAACCCTTAAACTCAGGGGGATGGCATATTGCTTCTTTCCTTGTTCTCCCACACCCAATTTTATTTCAGTATTGCCAGTGTTAAATTCAGAGTTATCTTTGAAGAACAGTGAGTACATTGCTTAAAACAGGCCTGTCACCACATTTCCTGAGTTGCCTCAATGTATTTTAAACCATTCTTATATTTGACAAGTAATTGCCAAAATAGGTTATATGACACTGACCTTTATCAAAGTCTGATTTTTTCCAAGCCTTGTCTCTCAGTTTCATCCTGTAAAGACATTCAGGGAAGATAATTGCTCCCTAAACTAATTGCCGTCTCTGCTGTTCTTTTCTGGACTACTGCAAGACAGAGGAAATCTTGCTATTATTCGTTCTTCGAACAGCTCTGAGCTCCTCAGACTGGAGATAAGAGGAGGTACCCCAATTCTCCATTTTCATTTCCTTCCTTCCTTCTTGTAACAAGAATTATGGTTCAGGTGCATTGTTGCTTTCCTTCTGGAGTATTTCTAAGCAGAATTTGTGGAGGAAATCATCGTTTTATAGTCCAGCATGTGGTGTTATATCAAGTATAAGTATGACTAACAGGAGTAAGGGATAGTGCCTGTGAGTACATGTGGAAGTACTGCATTACTGTTCCTAACATTATGCAGCCTGAAACTGTTTTTTCTTCACTGATTAATCATAACTATTCAGTATTTCAATACATATTGATCTTTGAGTCATGAGGAAGAGAAGCTTAATCTTGTTTTAACAAAGCTCTTTTAAATTCAACTATGTGATAGACTGTGACTGATACACTCAGTGGCCAGCACAGTTTTATCCAAGCCATGAGCTACTCACTGGTTGAGGGATATTGGTAGCTATTAAATATGAGCAAAATTGTTAATGGTGCTGAAACATAGCAGGGTTTTGTGTAAATGGTTAGCGTCAGAAAAGAGAACATTCCCAGGTTGTTGCAAAAGGAATAACTTCTTTAACACTTTATTGTTGCTGTTGGAGAAGTCTCTGAGTGGTTCTGATGTGCAGTGTGACACTTCTCTGCCTGATGCTTGTGAGCAGGTTTGAACACACAGCACTTGGTGACCACTAAATGTTTCACCCTTCCTTACAGTCATATTAAAGCAGTTTAAAGATTAAAGTCAGATCAAAGCCATTCGTTTTCACCTCTGCTTGTTGTCTGTTAAGCAGATAAAGTGTGTGTGACATTCTTCTGACTAGATGTCCTGCAGAGCTCTGCTTTTACAGGAGGAATCTTGCAGAAGTCCTATTGATGTCACCAGTGAAAACACAGTGGTCTTACTGTGTGAAAGGATGATGCAAATCTGTCTTCCAAAATTACTTGTTTTAAATAAGGTTAATTTTTGAAGGAAAAGCCCAAATTACATGTAATTATATGTGTCAAGCTTGAAAATAAATTAGTGTATTTCGCCAGAAAAACAAATGCTGAAATTTTCTTACCAAAATTAATTCTTGGAAAAATCTGAAAACCTTTTTTTGAGTCTACTTAGTAGTGTCTCTAAGCATTTATAGTAAATTTGATTAGTAATTGTGAATGACAAATAATTTATCCAAAATCAATAAATGCCTTTTCATTTTCAGCTGTAAGGAAAATGAGAACATATTCTTGACAATCTGCTTCACTTAGCTTGAGACAATTTCTCTTTCACTTCATTTATACTCTATTAATTTTAGAGTGCTTTAGTATAAAATCTCATTTCTCCACTTGTTGACTGTGTGAGGGTCTGCTTTCCCTGCTTTGTTTGAGCCCATTCCATGCAGTTTGAAATATGAAAGAAGGAGAAAAGCAGGGGTAGGAGAAAGGGGAATTATAAACAGAACACAAAGATCACTCTTCTATCATATTTAGCCTTTTCTTAAATACCCATAGCATCATATTGAGAGAAATTGTTTCTAGTCATGAGGTAAAAAATGTTTGAAGCCCTAACTGACTGAAATGGCTCCTTTTGACTGCTTAAGAATAAATGATATTAAGAAGTAGAACATATTTTAAATGTGAAAATACTTTTCAGTCACAGGAGTGATTCAAGGTTGTGTGTCATGGAAGAGAAATTCCAAGCTGTGATTTCTAAATTCATAGAATAAAATGTTTAGACACATCTCAGCATCAGCTATAAAATGATGATGATTCCTAAGAGTCACCATTGCTGGTTTTTTGTATCTAAATTTTTGAGATTTATTTTTGACAGTGCTTTCTAAATGTAAGGACAGTGCACAGTTTTAATGTAAAACTGTTGCATGGATGAAAACCTTGCTGTCTAGTAAACAAATGAGCCAACAGCCCTGGGTTTTTAGCCCTGTTCCTTATGCACTTGCTTTTTATCTTGAAATATTCATTTTTTGAAAAATGAGCTTTCAGTTTCATCACCAAGCTAGGGAGTTTACAAAGACTGTTTCAAGGCATATGGAAAAAATTCTTACTTTGTGGTAGAAAAAGTAGGAGAATACTATTCTGTTAATAGCAACACACTAAAGAAAAAAAATTATATGAGAAAACTTTCCATTCTTGACAGAGGAAGAATGTCCCATTTTTGTACGGATCATAAAAAAAAAAAGGAAGACCACCATACTGAATTGTTGATAGCTGTGCCAGGACTTGTAGCTTTGGTTGCAGTTCTGGATCTGTATTTTGGTTGTAGTTCAGGCTACACTAAGTTCAGACATCACAGACTGACATTTCCTTTCTGTCTTCCACAGTAAGGTTCCAGTAGAGTTTTGGGTCACTAAGCCACAGTAAAAGCAAATTTCTGTAGTTGCGAGATTCTGCAGTCACTTCACCTCACTGAGGGTTTTCTTCAACTCCCTTGGAAAGCTCCTCAATACTACTGTATTTCTTCTAAACTTCATCTACTTTTTTCCCCAGTATTCTTAAACTGAAATTATTCCACAAAGATTGCTCCTGACCTGGTGTTTTGTACTACCAATTCTGACACTTGGAGATTTTAAAGTTAGTGAACTTACACTGCAGACTCGTGCTCTTTGTGTGTGAATGTCGGTTGCAAAAATTTAGAAAAAATAAGAGAAACGTTTAGAAATTGGGAAGCTATTTAGAAGCACAAATATGGGGTTTCTTTAAATGAGTCAAAATGCATAAACATCTTTTGTGCATTTCCTGTAGCTTCCTATCTTCAGTTTTGTGAACTCTAACAGAAATTTGAAAGGAAATTGGAAAAAACTTTTCTCTCTATTGAGTGATTAAAAAAAATCTGTTGCAAATTCTGTAAACACTGGATTATAAATACAATTTTTTACTCCATCTTCTGGTTGTGGTTTTAAGGAATGCATACACATTGAAAGCAAGAGTAAGACTTAAATTGTTACTTGAAAATGTTTTAACATCTATTTCTAACTGTGAAATGTGTCAGCTAGGGAGCATATAATTTCTTCTATTAAGATGCTGTGTGTATATAATTTAAAATAACAATGCAAGCAGATATGCCAGTGTTGTGGTGTTTTTCATTCCAAGCAACTTAAAAAGAGAACAATTTCTGTTTGTTTGGGGTTGCAATCTGATAGTCCTTCTCACACAGAGCAATACTTTATTACTCTAAATGTTCCCACCCAGATCAATGTGTTTACACAAGACACAAAGTGTGGCTCAGACAAGCAAAGTCACAGGGCCAGCACCCTAAAGGCTTATTAGCAGTGTCAGGTCACTAAGCAATGCAATCAGAAATGCATTTATTATAAAATGCCATTTGCACAAGAAACACATAAAATTCTACCAGTGTAGCACAAGATGCAAGAGCATAAAATAACCAGGTTTTGGTAAAGCAAATTAAGTCTTCCAAGTGTATATGCAGAGATGGATTCCAGGATGAAGCCTGGGCAGGACAATGATTTTGTTGTTGTTGTTGTTGTTGTTTGGTGTTGTTTTTTGGTTTTGTTTTTTGTTTTGGGGGGGTGGGTGCTGTGGACTTGCCCATCCTCACTGCACACATTCCTTTGTTTAGGAGCTGGTGTGAGCACTGGCAGAAGCACACACATCCCTGCAGGTGTGGGAATGGCCTGGATACAGCTGTGCCAGCTGTGGGTTGGGCCCTCATTTGTTGGAGACTCCCATTATTCCAAGTGTGCTGCTGGAGCTGTCAGGGAAGCCACTGTTGGGTTGCAGGTGCCAGCACTGCTTTATGTGTTCGGAGAGCCCAATAAACAGCAGCTCCTTCAGCTACGGAGCGTGGCAGTTTTAGATGCCTGGTTGCTTTCCCAGATTTTGTTGCCTTTCTAATTAAATCAGACTTGGGGATTTGAAATTGAATTGGTGTGAAATACACTATAAAAGTCTGTGAGTAGTTTAAGGCTGGCAAGGCCTGGGCATGTATTTAACTACCACGGAAAGTCAGAAGAATTGAGGTTGCTTTCCTGTCCTGTGGCCATGTCCCACTACAAGACTGTCTGCAAACAGTTCTAATGCTGGTTTTCTCTCGCTTTTTATTCTGCACCTGACTTTTGTTCTTAAGTGAGATATGACTTCCCTTCCTGTAGTGCTGCTTGAAATGAGATGGCAGTAGCATCACATCCTCAAATTTAACCACCATCATCAGCATTGAGAAGAAAAAAATTGCATGACCCATAAAAGCATCTTAAAACTGGTTGCTTTAGGACAAAAGATGACAGTTGGAGAGTAAGCCATTCTCCTAAGGAATATAAATCATGTACTCAAAAATAGAAATGAGGTATTTTAGGATAGTAGCACTACTTTGTATTTTTTTCAGAATGAGCAATAAATGAGAACTGCAGGTCAAATCAACCAGCTCTATTGAGACCATGGCTGTGTGTTAAATGGAAAGAAGACAGGCCTTCCAGGTTTTCCGGAAAGAATAGCTGAGAAAGTAAATTATATGACAACAATATCACTTAGGAAAGGATAAAGATGAACATCTCTGATCACAGTGTAAGAGAGATGACATAGTGAAAATGGCAGCTATAAACCAAAGAGGTCTAAGGAGGGCAAGCAGTGTTTCAGATAAAAGCATGGAACAAGGGTTACTTGCAATGTGAGGAGAATGAGACACTCTGAAGATCTACTGCCTTGGGCAGAGGAGCATGGTTGTTGAACAAATAATTACATAAACCCCTCAATTTCTTATAAATATTTCTCTGTGTATTACAGTTAAAATTACTTCTTTGTGAGCTTCTTGCAGCTTTTAAAAGATGTGAAGGAGCCCATTGCTTAGAAAATTTTCCACAATGCAGAAATTCATGTGGGGCTTCTTAAATATTGCCATTTTGCAATGCCTCATTTCAAGGCCATAAAACTCCAATATAACTAGACAAGCCATTGCTGTGATACATGACAAAGCTGGCATTCCCAAACAACATAATTTTGTATGCATTTAATTAAAATACATATACTGTTCACACATTCGGCTGAAATCAAAAGCAGTGCCCACACATTCCTCAGAAAATGAAGCATGGCAACTGTGAGAGCACAGGGAAATAGGTTATGGCTGTGACAGTGCAGCCTGTATCAGTGCAATGCAGAGGCTGATGTATATGCTTAATGCAGCATAGTTTTAAAGATTGCTGGGGTATCAAATTCAGACCACCATCCCATCATTTGGAAAGCATTTTTCTTATTTCATACTCCTGTAATCCTTTTAAATATGTATAAATTGTGCTCAGGTTATAAGGTAGAATGATTTTTACATGTATAAAAATATGTTGACTAGTGCCTAAATGCTGGACTCCATGGCTGTCACTGCCTATTGTATATAATTTTCCCAGACACACAGCTAGCCTTAGGCTGTGAAGGTAGGAGCTCTGTGTCAGAAAGACTTTGACAAAAGATATATAGCTTTTAATTTGCCCAGGGAACAGAGGGAGCAGATTTATGACCTAAAATACAAGGCTGAGAATTGGCTGTATACTTTCAGCTAATGGGTATAGAAATGAGGAGATTCACAATGGCTACTTCCTGCACAGGCTGCCTTTTTTGCATGTTGAATAAACAGTCCAGAAAAATTTACAGGGCTATAATTAAAAAAAAAAAAAGGCAAGTGATAGACCCATGAATTCTTTCTCTATCTTCTATCTCTTCTTGAGCTTACATTATCTTGTAAAACTGTAATTCTAGCCTGCTTTAACTGATTACTTTGTTTGCATGCGTATCAGGCTAGATTATTAGCATTTGTTTATTGGCTATGTTTCATTAAGGGCCTATGCAGACATTAAAGAGGCTCACAAAATTGTGGAAGTCTCAATACCAGTTCCACAGGTAGTATAAAAATCCTGTCAACTTTATCTGAATGAAGTTGCACTGATTTATGTTGGCTGAGGATTTGGCCTGCAGAATTGATCTTGGATTGTAAGAGAGAAACTCTGACGGTGTCCTCTGTTCTTAACTCCTTTGACAAAGATAGCTTTAGAAAACCATTTTGATTTTGTGGATTTATCCTTTGTCCTTGCTGTCAGAAGACATAGCAGTTTAAGATCAAAGGGGAAGAGATTTGAAGATTAAATGTCTTTGAACTGAAAATGTTCTGCAGCCCCATAAATTCCAGCAGAGATCACTAAATCGGGAGTGCAATCATCAGCTGATTTGTATTAATGATGCACAGATCGAAACTTTGGAAGTGCTGGGAGCTCTGTACATCTACTCAAAGTGATGGAGCACTGGCAGGGATCCCATCCAGGGATCCTGGAGCCCCTGGGAGCAGCTGAGACTCTTTGTCCTGCCCTACACAAACAGGGCTGGCTGCATCAGAGGGGCTCTGGAGAGCCCCTGGTGACACAGAGCTCCCTGCCCACAGAAGCCTCGTGGTGATACTCATCACTTTTGTTACATGAAGGGCTGCCAGGGAAGTGGATCTAAACTGCTGGATGCAGCCAGGGGAGTACATGAACGGGACATACTGATCCAGCAGGATTAGCCCTTGAGTAACCTGTCCAGTGGGAGGTGTCTCTGACAGGGGGGCTGGGACTAAAGGGTCTCTAAGGGACTAAAGGGTCTTTAAGGGACTAAAAGGTCTTTCAGGTCTCTTCTTTATCATTCTATGATTCCATGATCTGGAGTGGCAAGGACCATAGCTCATAATTTCTATTGAGGCTATATTCTCTGCTGTTTTATCTTTGGTTGTTAAAGACACTGAGGGATAGAGAGACACTACCTCACCTGAGAGAATCTCTAGAGGTTAATAATCCTAACAAGTCAAAATTGTTTATATTTTCCTCATCAGCTTTCAACAACTGAATCTCACTATGATGTATCCTGTTAAAGTGCCTTCTACCAAAGCTTTAACTGAGAAGTTGAAAGGAGTCTTGGACTTTAGTAGTGATGGATGTTTCTTTGGAAGCAGTTCTAAGGAAAAACTACTGTGAGTGAGCACCTGCAAAAGATAGAGACACAATGACTTGCCTTAATCTTTAATTCTTCAAAGATTTAAGAAAATGAAAACAATATACTAGAAAAAACTCTGGAAGGATTATTCTGCTATAATCCCTATTTATTCTTTTGTTTCTCCATGTAATATTGGTAGTTGCATGCTAATTAGTGATTAGGACTGAATTTTCTAGGAAGAAATTTGTTTTTCTCACAAAACTTGTTTTGAGAGGTACACTTTCTACCACATTCATTTTTTATAGATAAGCAATCTACTGAAACCTACATGCCAGAGGATAATGTAAAGATGTTATTTGAAAATATATTATTGCCTCAAGTAGCTTCTGTAGTGTATTTGCAAAATGCCAGTTTTAGAAGGGCAGTGGAATTATTAACTTAAGATAAATGGCTAGAGATGATACAATTATGAATTCTGTGAGAAGACCTTGTCACAAAAAAGATATAGATTGAATTTTTTTTGTTTTGTTAGCATAATCCATATGAAAAAAAAGAATTGAGACATCAGAATGACAATGAATTTATAGTTCTATGACTTTCAATTTGATTTTGATTTGATTTTTTTTATTTACTTACCAAGAGAGGCTTGGATGTTCTTTGTAACTCACTAGATTTTAACAAATGCTGCATTTGCTGAACTGCAAAACTGAGCTACATTTTCTGAAAGTGAAAACAAAAATAAAATAAAATGGTGCTTCCTGCTTTGAAAAGTGAGACAAACCCTGGAGCAAATATCAGCTTTCCAGTGAAATCATCTTGGCATTTTGATAGAAGAAAGTAAAAATGAAAATTCTAGTACCTCAGTACCTGGGATAATGATGCACAACTATGTAAAATATGCTTAAAGAGCTGGAGGTCAGGTTTGGTGGCATTGCCCCATATGGTTTTAAACAGTAGACACTTTAAGACTGTAAGCCAGATGGTTTTGAAATTACTGCATAAAATCCCTCTAACTTTGGCTAATTTGTAGTGATGGTTTTTAGAGACGGATCTCCTTGTTCAGATGGAAATTTTCTAAATTGTCTTTTAAAGTTAGAATTTCCTTTTTGCTGTTCTCGTCAAATTCTGGCAATTTCTAAATGTCCAGGGCCAGTGATGGCAGGTTTCTGTGAGTGAAGGGGAGAGAAGTTTGTTTCTGTTACAAAGATTTTATAGACTAAGCACTTTACATGAAAAACGATGGCATTTAAGTCAAACTCCTCCCTATTTCTTTACAGCTAGTTCTGTATTCTACATTTTGTGTTGAATGGTTGCAAAGAAATATAACTTTTTGCATGTATAGAAAACCTTTTATTCTTGCCTTTTGATTGTTGTTGTCTATTCAGAGCTCTCCTACTGATAATTATATCATTAGTAGGCAAAAAAGTTGTCCAGGGCCCAAAGAAACATGAAAACATGTAGCTGTTACTACTCTCAGGAGACAGATAAATGTCAATGTCAGTCACTCAGTGATTAAATAAGCAAAAGATCTCTTGCATGTTGGTGTTACAATTAATCAAAAAAAAAAAAGAGGAAATCTTTTAGCTGGAACAGAATAACAGAAAGTATATCAAGATCACCTCAAACTCGGGAATGAACAAAGCCATTTTTAGTATCCTCTTGGACTCTAATAAAAGGTGTGTGTAAAATAAGCACTCATCAATGAACAGTTAATGCTCAGCACAGCTCAAATCCCTCTCCTGAGAACCTGCATGGCTCTGTTACCCTGCCCTTGGCATTCCAGCTCCATCAGTGGCTGGGTTTGTTTGCCATCTGCATACACTCTGTGAGCTCTGCCTTTTCCTTGGTGGCACGTGGGCACCTTGGGGACAGGGACCTCAGCTCTTGGAGCTCGACAGAGCAGAGCTCAGGCAGCTTTGGGCTCTGCTGGGACCATGCCTTTCCCCAGCCACATCCCAGAGCACGGCTCCTTAGCCCCTGGAGCCACCACCAGGCACTAACACCAGCAGGAACATCCCTCTGGTCCCACACAAGCTGCCACCAGGCACATCTGCTCCCCAGTGAGGTCCCGCACCCTTCCCACTGGCTCTGACTGCCCAGTGTTTCTGCTTCTTGGTGGCACCTACAGTTCTTAGCCAAAGACTGGGGAAAAGAGAGCAGAGAGACCTTCTCCATCCAAATAGCACAGAACAGATCCTCAGAGGGGTTTCTTTGGGGAAAAATTGCTTTTCATGCACTGCAGCTCTCCAGCTATCATCACATATATATGTATGTTCTTCCCTTCTGTCAGAAGAGAGAAAAATTTTCTAGGATTTATTTAAAAGCCCTTGAAAATCCTTAGGAAAATGAATGGGCAATTTCCATCCCAGTGGGAGGGGAGTTTTCGTTGGCATTGGCAGCTTCTAAACACAGAATACACACACACAGGGACACCCAGAGTCACTCTAGTCTAGTATGTCAGGATGCTGGAGGGGAATAAAGATTTGCTTACTGATACTTCTGTATACATTTCCTTCCCATTCAGGAAATGCTCTCGTGGCCCCTCTGTGCCATTATGTCGAGGAGCAAGAAGACATTTTTAATAGCACTGTCACTTTTCAACCAATCCAGTGACAGACACGAGTGAATAATATAAATTCTCTAGCCATTCCCTGGCATTTATTTCAATGTAAGTGTATTTTTTTTTCAAGTAGAAAACCCAATAGTAATTTATCAAGGGACAAATCATTTTTTCTGGGCAGTGGAGTCTGCAAAATCCCCATTTTTAAAGCACTAAATCTCCCTCCTTTGACAGGAGTAAGAAAGCATTAAAAGCTTTGATTTAGCTGGATCATACAAAATAGTTTCTCATAATTATCCTTTTGGATGATATATGCTTGTCTTTTTTCCCCTTCTTATTAAACCTGAGGTCTCCATTTTTCATCCAGCTGTATTACTAAATTAAATTGCCTTTTGTTGTATTCAAGTTAAGCACTTTGCCGAAAGCTTTCCTTGTTCAGGGAAATAACATTTACCCAACGTGCTCCCTGTTTTACTGTTTAAATTTACTGTTTGCAATTGTTTGGTTTGCTAAGCAATTGGAGGTTATTGTTTGTTTTAATAGGAATAATGAATCAGTGGAATTTAGTGTTGTATCTTCAAGTGCAGTATCCAGGGCAGGGGGAGGGGAAGAGCTCAGGAGGAATTCTTATTTTGGATTGAAATGTAGATTGCCAACATGACAGAAAAAGCTTCTCGCATGTCCAGCCTTTAGAAACTTTCCATTTTTATTGCTGCATGAAAAGGAAGTCTAGTTGGCTATGGAGGAATTCTGTGGGGGATATAGTCACACTCATTGACAAAATAATAGAAAAGTTTAACATGCCACCTTTCTTGGACAGTTTGCATGTGCACATTAAAAAATGGCTGTGAAAGCCAAAGGCAGCTTCAGCCAGCGTTTTAATTCTGTTCTTGCAAAGAGAAAGCGAAAATTTTATTGGACTAAGTTATATGAAAATCTATAACAAAATTTAATAAAAGGCTATCCATGATCAGCATAGCAAATGAAGTTGCTCATTTAAGGATTTATGAGATGCTGTTCAAGATACTACCCAAGGAAATTAATTCACACACCATTGTTTGTCATGTAGTTTTTTCAGGTGAACTTTGTCTGGGTGAATTGTCAAAGAGCACAGGGTGTGTGAAACGGCTTCCCAGGATCACTGTCCCCTTCTTGCTTGGGATATTTTGAATCATGCCCTGGGTCTCTCATAGTGGATGTCATTCTGTTGGAGCTGGCCTTTCCTGGGCTGTGCCAGCAAGGCTGTACAGCCATGGCAGCCAGATTATGGTCTGTCAGAACACACACTGTTCTCCTGAACATTGATTCCAAAGTTAATAATGGCATGAATTGTACGAGTCCTGATAAATATGGAATTGAAGGTGGTGTAACGTGGGGTCAGGGCAGCTTTATGAAAAATAGATCATGTCATACTCATGGGGTGGGCTTTTGAAGAAATTCTAAATGTCATTGATGAAGACTGACATCACTGATGGAGCTCCACCTGTGCATTTGGTTTCTTTGGTATCTTCACTAATAAGTTAAAGTGCTGGAAGATCAACAAAAAACACCAGTGCATCTGGTGTTAGAGACTCTCAAACTCACCTCCATGGCTTTCTGTAGAGAGATTGGAGCAGAGCAATGAAAAGGATCAGAAAGCTGGAAAAGAAAACACAGCCATCCATTTAAAACAATCAAGAGACAGGCTTTGAAATTGTACCTATGAAGACTTACTGTGACTACAGGAGGATGCCAGGAGGTGTGTCGCTTCCTGGGGATGCCCAAGGGCTAACCGGGGTTGTGACCTTCCTAGAGAAAGTGTCCTGCAAGGGAAGAGCCTTTCCAGGGGCCTTTGCAACTTCTCCAGAGTGACGGGTGGTCTCAAAGAGTGTAGCCGCTTTGGCTAGGAGTGGTTTCAGCTCGTAGTGATTCAGCTCTTTGTGAGATCAGCTCAAATGAGACTGCCTGGGCAAGCCCGGGGACGGAGAGAGATGAGGGAGCCTTGCGTGGTGAATTCCACAGGTAAGCTTTATTCAGCCATCCCTGTGAAGGGAACCAGAGGCCAGGCTTTTCCCCAGCTCAGGGGTACTCACAGGGGGTTTATATAGGGAGGGCAGGGGTGGGGTGGACACCAGTTGGCCAACAGGATACGGACTATTACCATAAAAGAAGCAAGGCATGTTGGGGGTAACTTGTTGGTCACTGTAAGTTTTAGGAGAGTTCTTATCTCTGGGGAGATTTGGCCCTCAGGCCTCTTTCCTCCAAGGGAGTGCAGAGAGCTCCAGTGCCAGGGGCTGGCAGCTCTCCACAGAGGTGCATGAGATTGTGGCACTTCTCTAATTTGAGGTGTTTTTGAAACAAATTACGGATTACCCTAACTCGGAATAAGAGGGATGGATTAGGTTACTTTTGAAAGTCACATGCAATTTCTATGATACAAGGACTGGTGGGGTAATGTGCAGAAGCAGCAGGAGTGAGGAAGCCCCAGGGGAAAGGGGAAACACTGTATGGATGTGGAGCCCCCAAAAAGCAATTAAGGCACAAGCAACTGGTGCTCTGAAGGAGATTGTCAAACCAGATGTTAGAAACTCAGAGGATGCAGGTACAGGCAGCAGAGTTGGCTCTCATATTTATGGCTGTATTTGTGAGATTTTATTGAAGGGAATAGGGAAGAAGTTACATGACAGTAAACGGGAAGACTGAAGAACTCTCAGGAATGCCAAAAGATTTGTGGGGTGTGTGAATGTGCACCATGAGTTTTGGCTTGTTGTACAGGAAGTTATGGTTTTGGTGGCCTCTGTCAGCCTTGAAAATCTATGAATGTGTAATTTTTAAGATAGCTTTGAAAATCTCATCTAAAAGGCTCTATTTGCCCTTTGTATCCTTCATAATAAATTGAAAAGACAGTCCTTTAGAGAGAGGCTTTTTCTTCAGTATCATATACTCTCATCTTTTCCTGGTTTTCATTTAAACCCTGCTGCTATTAGCAGATGCTGATAGAACTTCTTGTCTTGATAGTTTCAGGCACAGCATTAGTTTGTTGACAAATTGATCATATTACTTATTAAATTAATTAATGAATGGTCCATAGTATATTGTCTTTTCATCTTTTTCTTCCCCTGCAGTGCTTCCTATAAAATGCCTTGGAAGGGAATGCAAGGCTTTGTAATAAAGCATTGCAAGAAATATTGGGCCACTTGTATAAGTTACCCAGTAGCTTTTCTGCACAGTTTCTAATATTCTTGTGATTTTATTTTTAATTATGTGGAAGTATCAAAAAGGTGGACCTTCACCTCTGGGCAGCTAAATATTGTAAAAGACTTCCTAATGCTTGTGAGGAGGGTGGAGACCAGTGAGTCAGGGAAAGATTAAAATTTCATAATACAGCATTTTTTTTTTGTTTGAAGTCTTTTCTTTTTTTTTTTTTTTTTTTTTTTTTTTTTTTTTGTATCTCAGGTTTTACAGATCATTTAGA
The DNA here is from genome assembly GCA_013398175.1 of Climacteris rufus. Taxonomy (NCBI): domain Eukaryota; kingdom Metazoa; phylum Chordata; class Aves; order Passeriformes; family Climacteridae; genus Climacteris; species Climacteris rufus. The sequence continues at coordinate 672,969 of VZRZ01011485.1, read as the reverse complement.
TTACAATGTTGGCAATAATTAGAAAAGCATGCCTTGAATTTGTTTTAGGATTGCTGTGAACATTGTATGGATATTTGATGTGATAAAGGTGCACACATGTCACAGGCCAGTGAATGCTAAAATTTATCTCACAGGTTGTCTAATTGTAATTAGTACTTCTTCCTTTTATTAAGGCTTTAGAGTGTATAAATCATGGACATTCATTCTCAAGTTACCATTTTTTGGCTTTTCTTTCTGAAAAAAAACCAAAACAAACAAAACCAGCTCAAATATTACCAAAATGGAATTTGTCTGTGCTGCTCTAGACATATGCTCCTGCACTTCTGATCACTTCCTGTTACAAGATTAATCAAATATTAATAAACTAATAATGAATTCCAGATCTACATAACTGTCAAGCTTCCTTCTGGATTAGCACTTCTCATTGAATTATCTCTGAATCTGCCTGACGGTCCAAAGCTGATTGTCAGTTTCTGAGCATTCTGAAATATCAGCGAAAAGGTAGTATGAAAGTAACAGCTGTTTTTATTGAAGTTTACTGCATGAAACATCTACCTGGCTTCCAGGCCCTTAAAATAAACAACTTTTTGCTGGTTTTGGTGGATTTGGGCTGAAATTTACATAAAACTTTCAAATAGAAAACTCTTCACTTGTTTCCAAAAAGTACCATTGTGATACTGCAGGGCTCTTGTTTGATTCTGTTAGTTAGGCAGTCTGGTTTTGATTTTGTCCTGCTAGTAAAAACGTGTAATTATTCATCAGAAGTATGGGAAATACCTTACCCACTAGCCCTGCCAGAGCATTTTCCTCAGCTTCCCAGATTGTCCTTTAGGCAAAAAGGAATTGGGTGCGTCTGAGGGGTGTGAGACCCTTTCACTGTCTAGTTTGACCACCTGGAGTTCTCAACCTGCCACTGTGTTGCCACCACATGGCAAAATGATGTGGGAAGGGGAAATTGCTGCTTTGCTTGTGTGGCTAAGAAGATATGGTAGCAATCTGAGGATGTATCAGATGGATGAGAAAATGCAAGGAGAAAACATCCCTTCCATGGGCAAGGCACGCTCTTATTTCACAAAGCATCTTCTGGTAGTGCCTTCAGCCCTTGATGGGTTTGTCACTGTGCAGAGGCTTGTTTAGCCTTGAGCTTTCCTGGGAGTATCTACTCCACTGGGCTCTCCCAAGGGTTGTGCTCAGCCCATCCAAACACACTCAAGAGGCTCTAAGTAGGGGCAGACATAGGAAAATTGAGGAGCCAAGTGATTCTACTAGGGAAAGGTAAATTGCAATGTGCAGAACTCCATTAGGACATGTCTTGATACCTGGAGGGTTGCTCTGTGTTCTACAAACGTATTTCAGGTTTTTTTTAAAGATCTTGAAGGAGACAACCTAGGCCCTACAGAGCCCATAGTACTCCTTGTCTCAGGGTGAAGCTCTGTGAGGCTTGCAGAAAAGAGTTCAGTATTTGTGTTTTTTTAAAACAAAACTCACGTTTTTCTTCATTATT
>VZRZ01011485.1:453470-671359 GCA_013398175.1 Climacteris rufus | reverse complement strand
AAAAAAAAAAAAAGAAAAAAACCCCTCAAATAACACAAAAAGCCTCCCACAAAATCAAAAAGCCAAAACCAGAACAAAAAACCTCCAAAGTCTGCTGAATGAAGTTCTACAAATGTAATAACATGTAGATTACACATATCATGCTTGTGGTAGATAGAATAGTTGAGAATGTCAGAGAAAGATTCAGGACTGCCACACTCACTTTTATTTTTAATGAAAATATGCTCATCTGCAGTGTGTTAGGGAGTATGTAAATTGATTCAAATTCAGACTTTAAGTACAGCTAAGAGATGACCAAAAATCAATTCCAAACGCAGTACAAGTACAAGGCAATGCAGATATTTATTGTCATGAAAGCAATTTCTGGCTCCTTTGTGTCCCATAGGTATAAGTTGAGGGCTTCATTCATTGCCTGCTGGGAATTAAAGAGAACCACAAATGCTTCTCTTATTCACTGGCCCTGTAATTTCACTAGAAAAATCACTGTGCATTATCATTGCTTGGCAGGCTTTTTTTCTAATTACTTAGGTCAATTCTTTTCTGTAACTGAGGAGGTTGAGCTGATAACAAACAGGCAGGTCAAACTGGAACTTAGAGACATTAATGAAGTTGTTATTTATTCCAGTGGTTCTCTATGCTGGCAGAAAACCGAGCAATGTGGGGGACAATTCTGAAAGTTTTCACCCCATTTTAGAGAGCCAGCAGCTCACCTCGGCTCCTGTTGTCAGGGGTCAATGGGAAAGGGAATCCCAGGAATGATAGACTGAGACAAGAAAAGGCAAAGAAATTGCCTGGGATCCAGGGGGAAAGGCACCATTTCAGCATATGTTGCATCAGTAATTGTGCATTCTGGAGAAAAAGAAATCCTTGCTGTAATTATGGGATACTTCCAAACTGGCATGTGGGAAGATCAAAAAGATGTTAGCAGTTGTTTTTATGGATGTCAGAATGGTAGCTTAAGTTTGTTAATTATCTTTAAAATCAGTCTTTCCACAGTCTGACTAGATTTATATGTGACAACAAATATGAAAGGGGAGGAATTCTCAAGTTTGTTCTGAAATCTATTGTGAGGGTGTGATGAAGCTCAAATACAAAGATAATTACTTTTTTTTTTTAAATATCTATGTCAAGGCTTTCATTTATTGAAACTTCTGAGGAAATGCTTAAGTCCATTTCTATTCCTAAAGCACTTGGGCATAATTCTAAGTCTTACTATAAGGCAAAGTGATTAAAACTTGTGTGCTTAAATGATCTGTTGATATGTTTGTGTTTAATAACTGGAGATTAAACTGTGATTCTTGATGTCTATTGATGGTGGAGGCTTCATTCCCTGAGCCCCCACCTTAATGGCAGAATCCTCCCTGTGCAGCACTGCCCAGCCCTCTGAGGGGCTCACCGGGGTCTTTCTTCACCTGGTGTGGAGATGCCAGTGAATGAGTTGGTGTGGCATAGTTTGAGGAGTTGTCATGTCAGTCCAAGCAAACACCTCACAGTTACATTTTATTCAATTAATATTTTAATATAAATTTTTTCTAATGTCTGCAGGTGAGGTAGCCAGAACTTACCTCTTCAGAGCTGCATTGGTATTCATTTCAGAGCAATTTAAGGATGCAGAAATCAAGAACAAGGACTGAATATTAACAGTTGTCAATTGGCTGCCTTAGCACCCGTTTTTTATTATTGAATTAAAAAAACTCTGGAAGGTACAACTGGCTCCACCAGATGCTGAAAGGAGTTCTTAAGATGAATAGCAAAGACTGGCAGATGATGTACAGAACATTAATTTGAAAAAGAAAATCATCCTCTTGTTAGAACTGATACAGACTGAACTATCAAGGACAAGACTGAAAAGATTTTTTTAAAAGACTATTTAATATAGGATAGGTCTATTTTAAAGAGACTTTCATGAATATCAGCTTCCTTACAAATATGGCAAGGGTTTCAAGCAACCAATTCTTGCCTCGTACATTGACTCCACATTGCACTTTCAAGGGTGACACGAGGAAATATTTTATTAACATAGTTGTGGGGAGATTCATCTAGATATAACAATAATACCACTATCTGATAGCCAACTAAATACACAAAAAATTCAACAGTTGTTCAACACTTATACCCACAATGAAATTCTGATAATGTGTGTTTTCTTATACATATGTGCATACCTTAAACGTGGTTAGAGGACATTTGCATATTCAGAGATTGCCATTAAAACCAATGGGGTTTTGGTCATGCAAGTAATTATACATAAAATTTTCATTAACAGAAAATAGGCTCTTATGTCTGGATTTCATTTTCATTATGTGTGCTTCTGCTGATTTGCTCTGCAAATCAGGACCTTTTCTTCCTGGACTTGTTACTGGCAGGACACAGGGTGGAGAACAGCAAGTGCTGCTGCGTGTGTCGTTTTCAGCTGCGGTTTTGGGTTAACAAGGGTCAGTTTTGTGTCTGCAGTGTCATTGCCTGAAAGGCTGTGCTAGTCTAGAGGTCAGAATAGTTTTCCCTGTTACTGTTAATACTGTTAGTAATTACAACATATATACAATAAAATCCTCTGTTAATCTCACATTACCAGTGATTTTTGCACATTCCTGCAGAGGCACAGGTACAGCCACTCGATCAGGCTGTGGCTTCAGCTGTTTGGCAAAGGGCTGTTTTTTGGTAGTGAAGATGGATTCAGTCCATCTATTTTCAAGGTAAAATTTGGCTATCAAAGAACAACTTTGCCATCTATCTGCAAAGTAAATTTCTACTTTTCTATTTCTTCAGAAGCAGTAACTGAATCTATGGCTGTTACAATGCCTCAGCTGTAGGGTTGCCTTTAGCCAGGCAAAAGTATACTACAACTAAAACATTTAAAGCAATTATTTGTTGTTTAACACAGAGACATTATCTGGTACTTTGCTTAGTTATCAGTGTGTTCACTGGCCCTCATAAGGCATTCCAAGACTAACTACTGTCTCAGGAGGCATCCCTTCTGAGAAGAAGGGTTGGCCTCCTAGGATGAATATTCAGTGTGGAACAGGTATTTATTTATTTGTCTTTTCAGATAGGATAACAGAAGGATATATTGAATCCATCAGATCCACCAGCATCCTGTAAAATGAGAGCAGCCTCTCATGTCTGAAACAGGACAAGATAGTTAAAAAAAAATCCTAATGCAATTTAAAAATAAAAATCAGCCAGACAACTTGAATATAAGTCAGTGTGTTCCACTGGGTAATATCCTCAAAATAGAGAACTTTTCATGTTGATGATTCAGTTCTGAAGATGAATATTCTTTCTCAACATTTCTCTCTCTTTTAGTTTAATAATGGTGCCTAGGAGAAGGAAGGGAGATGGGTTTTGCTGGAAATCTCTCCAGTAAATCTGATGTTAAAAGAAATGCAGTCATTCTTATATATTGGTATCGTTAACAAATTCAGGAGACTTTGTTTGTATAATACCAAGACATTGCCTGGATCCTGCTAGGTTCCATTAATACTCTATACATAGACTACAGTCTTGAAAAGAAAATATTTTAAAAATTATTTTAAAAATCAAGGTACTTTCCATCTATAATCCTGTACTAACACTAAATTGAGAATAAGCCTGTACCTGATGTATTACAAATCCAGTAATTTTGATGTAAATTCAGGTAAATTTGATCAGAACATTAACCAAATAGCCAAAGTATGGGTGTGTAAAAAGTAGTGGATGTTGGCCCTGCAGTGCTAGGTTGTAATTTCTGTCTCTCGTTGCTGTTCAGGCACTGCTTTCTGCAGAAGGTCTAGCTGAAGTATAAATTCAGAATTTGCATGCTGACTAGCAGAGGATTCAAATAATTTAATATATCCTCAATCCTGCTAATTTTGAGTTGTTCTCTGGCTCCTGATTTAAAGGCCCTCTCTCATTGCAAGTTAGGATTGTTTGTTGTGCAGTATTGTACTTTATGGTGCAGGCACATCCAGCCAGGAGCGCTTAGACCAAAGCATCTCTCAGACTTGCCCTCCACAGCAAATGTGGGGAGGTCCCCTGGGGACAATCTTCAGGCTTTGTGACTTTATAAGGTCCCCCAAGGACATTTGGGAATTTTTTATATCTCATTGTATCTTCATATTTTCTCTATAAAGCTGGATGCACACCAAGCTCCTCTATCCTTTTGAATCTTTATGGGACAGACCCATAAAGAGCTGGGAGAGCTTCTACTGAGTTGCAATAATTGCAAGAGCCAAGTTAAAACCAGAATGTTATGTAGTGTCTGATTTGCTTACCTTTCTTATCTATTTCACATGGGAAATATAAATTTTATACTCTTAACAAATGACCAAGACTGGAAGTATATTATAGTACTGTACTGGGTACAGTAGACTGTGCATTCCTGTTGTTCAACAATGTAAAATGTGCTCATCAGGAGACTTTTCTGGAAACACAGTTCTCTGTCATTGTTTTTTTGTTTTCTTAATTTTATAAGTTTTATTTTCAGACCATCCTACTTTTAAGTGTGAATGAGGTCCCTAACTTCTTTTATTGCAGAAATAAATTCGTTCCAGTTATCCTCTGTGCCTTTTTTGTCACTGCAGACTCAATCCCTTAAGGTGGGAGTTGTTTTTTCTCTGTTTTAGCAGTGTCTGGTGTGAGAGGATGACAGATAATGAATGACCCCCAAATAACAGAAGTCACTGTGGCCTTGGGATTTTGTGCATCCCATAAAAATCTGTTCACAGATATGTGTCTCAAAGATTTGGATAGATGCTTCTTTGACAGCTACATGATGCAGTAAAATGGAGAACGTGTATTAGGCCAGCAGAACTTTCTCCAGATTATATATCTCAGCAGTCAATGTTGCAAGAGCTATGTAAAGGTAATTGATAGTTTAAGACCTTACCAAAATTCATCCTGTTGGGCTTTTTATAGAAGGCTGGGGAATCCAGCTGCTCTGCACCTCAGCTAGTCTTATAACATATTGTCACTATTCTTGCCTCCAGCAAAGGCAAGTTGAAAGAAAGGTAGATCATCCATCCAGCCTGTGGAACAGAAGAGAAATTGCAATGTGAATTTTGCCTCTTCAGTAGATCTGTCTTCTTTCTGAATTTTTTTTTTTTTTTTTGCTTTTCTGTATTCACCTCTTTAATCCAAAGCGGGGGGAGGGAAATCCAATAAAGATAATGAAACAAAAGGCAAAAAGCCCTTCAGAGTACTCCCTGCTCTGTGGAATTGGAGCTAGTGAGCAATCAGTGTAGTGTGCATCCAGAAACGATACGGAGGCGGCTTTTTTACAGGGCCAGGCTATTTACAAGAAGTAAAGCCTGAAATGAGTTATGGAAGTCATTTCCTCATGTATAGAAGTGAATTTTATCACATCTCTCTCCAACTTTATGTCTTCTACTTTATCACTTGAGTTCCTGCTGGCTTATAGCCACTGTCCCATTTTAATAAAGAAAGGAGAGAGGGCCTAATCCGGAAAATGCTTTAAGCCCATATTTAATTTTAAGGCTGCTGAAGAGTTGATGACATTGGTGGAGATGTTCATGTTCACATAAAATGTACTATGCATGTGTTTAAAGGCTTAGTTTGACTTTTCCCAAAGGGGGTTTGCTGAAGTCCTGTGCAAGTGCTGTAAGTAACACTGTTCTAACCATAAGTGAAAGTTTCTCAGGGAGTTCAGACACATTGGTTTGGTAAAATGCAGCATGATTTTCGTTTGTGATTTGGATTTGGAGGAGGTGGTGCTGCCCAAAACAATATTGTTGCACATTTTGTGGCAAAAATTGGGCCATTTTGTAAAAAGTGGTAGAAAAGCTTGATCTGTTGGATACTTCAGGAGATTGATGGAAACTCTGAATGAAGTGTACGTTTTGAGGCAAAGCAAATTTTTTTTGAAAATCAGAATGAAGAAAATTGTCTCTTCTACTTTTCTAGTTTCATAAATCAGCATTTGGGAGTGTGAACTGTGCTTTCTTTGGTATTACAATGGTGCATGTGTGTGTATAATTGAGAACATGCCAAATATTTCTTAGCAGCCTCTAGGATGCTTTTGTTTGTTCATTTTTTGTCTTGCTATCTGCATCATAGTTCAGGTGGGCTGTGAGAAAATCCCAGAGCAAACCTGCCTTTTAATATGCTCCATCTATTGTATTTTGTATGTCAAATGATTTCTCATCCAGTTTTGCAGTAGCATTCATACATGAGTGATACTCGTATTTATCATTCAATTGGCCTCATCTGTGGATTCATTGTAATAAAAGATAATACAGTTTTGATAGTTTTGGATACAAAAAACTTGACTGGTGGAGTCCCAGAAATACTCAGTTGATCCAGTTGTCCCCTGCTCTGCCCCCTCACAATCTGCTAAAAATAATGTGGATTTCCATTTTGCCTGTGGAGGGTACTGAGCTAAAATATTGTTCTGAAAGTGACATGAAAACATTCTAGAGATGAAACAAATATAATGTGACTGTGGTTTAACCCCAGTTGACATAATTAGTTTGAATTAAATTGGGATTAAATCTAGTCAATAGTACAGATTATGCCTTTTGAAATAGAATAACTTTGTAACTGCTGTTTTATTCTGAATATAGATAAGAGAATTGCTCTTTCAAATACCATATAGACTTTTAATTCTTTATAGATATGGCTAGAACTCTGAATTCCTTTTAGAATATATGCTTCAGTGTTGTAAAATGTGATCATTCCATATGCTGTATTGAATTTCATGGCAATTTAAATCCACTGAGGATATTGCTGAAATAATTTGATGTAGATAATATTATTTCCAGTACAAATTTTCAGATTGATCTTTGTTATCTTAAAGTCTAAATAATAATTTTTAAATGGTTTAAAGTGATTGTGAGTACTAGTAGTCAAAAGTTAAGGACTTAAATGAATACAATTCATGTTGCACTTCTTTTTCCTCAGAATTGACTTTTTCCAGGAGTGTGTGCCATCATCAGTTCTTTAAAGAAAATCCCAGAGAAATTATGTTTAAATGTTCACACAGGAAAATTAATTCTATGAATAAATATTTTTGAGGGAAAAGGCTGGTGGATATGGTGAATACAAACATTTAAATTTGGCTTAATGCTGTTTGTGCATTGTCACAATATTGAAATCTGATTCATTTGAAAAACTAAGTATTTTACCCATATCAATATCTAGTGCCTGTACAGTTACAGCAGGTTTCCTGGCAGTTTTCTCAAAAAGAGTGAAAATATCTGAGGCTGTATAAAGAGCAGTGACTATGATCAGTGTCATCCCAGGTTTCTGTAGGGCCTGCTGCTCACCATGGAAAGCAGGAGTGGATGCTGGGTTGTTGGGGTTGGGCGTCTGGGCATTGGGGTTGCCTGGTTGGATCCACCAGCATTTTGCAACTGGAAGGAAGCATGGGACAGCTGGTGTCCTTGGGACCTTGCTGAAAGGGAATGATCTTTATTAGGGGGGCTTTATCACCACAGCTGCTGCCACAAGATGGACACAGTGGTTCTTCTTTCAAGCACGTGAGAAATCTCTTTCAAGCATCTGAAGTGAGTAGGTATTTGACCTGATAATAATTTTCTCCACTGCTGTGGAAGATATATATAATTTTTAAAATTTATTTAAACATTATTTTATCTTTAGCAATCTTTGATGGGAGATTTAGGAAGTCACATGAGAGAAAATGTATAGCCCAAGCACTGAGCCATTAGAGAATTAAATGAACAGCCTATATGGCCAGGAAAAGACCTGTGGACTCTGGGAACAGAGGCAAATTTCACCTGTTGTCATTGTCAGGAAAGGCTGATTTCTCTAATAGCTGCTCTTCTATCAGTGAAGACTGGGGGTTTTTTTACATGGAATAGTTCTTCCTGCATATTTTGAGCAGCTGAAGAGCAATATGTTTGCAGACAAACCATAAAGATCAGTGTTTTTCCTTCCCTCTAAGTCTTCCAAAGATACCAGTTTGATCTCAGCATGATTTTGAAAGCTTTGATCTTTTAAGGTTTAATTTAGTCCAATGACAACATGGTTCTCCAAGGCAATTCACCTTTCCCTGACTTGTTTAAAAGAAGAAGAAGAAAAAGGGTGAAAAGGAAAGGCAAAAAACACTTTGTAAGTGAGGAACAAAACCTTCATTAGAGAGAAAGCATCTGAAAATCTCCTCTCCAGCAAAATAACCCTTTGCAATCCCATTACCCTGCCATCAAAAAATTGTTCTCTGTGGTGCTTATACTCTCTACACACCCTTCTTAATCCATTTTGAGATACTAAAAAAAAAATCCAAATAAATAGTTTATTTACTGTTTCAGTTCAAAGCTAATACATTTAAAAAGTGTAAAATTGTTTCACAGTTGTGTAGGACAACCTTTGCTAAACTCAAATGGAAATAAATAACAGTTCATTGTACCCCAGCTGAATCTTTTTTGTCAAACACTCAGATGCAGCCCTGTGTTAAAAATCTCATTATATCTCTCATCACATGGCTGCACGTTCAGTTTAAGTTGCAACAAGAATTGGCTGCAGTAGCCATGCCTGCTGTAAGATATGACCTTAATAATGAATGTTGCTTTGGAACCTAATTCTCTTTCTGTTTTCCATCCCTGTATGAGAAAGGGAAGATGCTGGTAGGAGCCCACAAATATGCTTTTGCTCTTGGGTTCACTGGTTGTTTGGGGGAGCACTGGGGTGTGTGATTGCAAACATGGGCTGTTTCATGGTCATTTGCCAATTGTCAAGGAACACATATAGAAAATAGGGGCTACATTTTAATGGATGAAATTAAACGGAATACGAGTAGCACGGCTGGAATGCTGCTAATGCATTTATTTTGTACCATACTGGTGGGTAATGGGCATGGCAACAGGGACCACTTGCCCACCTACCCCAGCAGAAGTTATTGCTGGTTGCCTGTACAAAGGCTTAGAAGAGCTAAGAAACCATAATGTACTTAACCGATTATGTAATTCCATTCCCTGGAGGGGAAAAAAGAGTTTCTCAACACAGTTTGTGATGAGCTTGTTCCCTAGAGCATGAAACATTAATCTACATTACTAAAGCCTCTTAGCTGAATATTAGTTAGTGGCCTGTGAACCCACAAAGGTTCAGAGCAGGGTGAGTTGTTAGGGAGTGACTGGGGGTCAGTTTAGTGCTGCCCTGCAGCCCCTGAGATCTTTGTTTGTTAGTAAATGTTGAAAATGACAGTTTAATGTGTTTTCTTAATTGCTACTAAGTTTTTCCCTTTAATTTTCATTTTATCCCTTCTGTCTCATTCTTTTCATTGTCAATTTGATGCAACAGAAAAACAAACAAACAGCATCTCACCTTGCCACTGTCTTGGCAATGTACTGTGGTTTTTCATCCCACAGTCATTTTGGCAACTGTATAGAAAGGGTTATATAGCACAAAATGTATGCTTTTGAAAGGAGAAGATTGAGGGTGGGATATGAATCTTTGGACACTCAGCATGCTGGTGTCTCCTGTGGGGTTTAAATAAATTTCCATTTGTCTGCACCACATATATTGTACTAAGCTTTTAAGGCTTGAAGTGTATACTTCAATAAATGAGCAGCAAACTATTTTACCTCTTCTTGTTCTTTGGTTGAGCTTTTTGTCCCCCTTCACCTAACTCTGAAACACCAAACACTGTAGCAAGTGCAAATTAGGATCAAGAGAATGGTGTGATGTGCTATCTGTTTGCTGGGTGGAGACGATGAGCTCAGGCTTAGACATGCACATGAGATGCACAGGAGTTTTTCCTACCTCAGAGCAGCTGTACCTGGCACAATTTTTTCCATTTTTTCTACGGAAAAGGGGTGCAAAAGGAGATGGTCTGGAAATTTTGCCTACTAAGTCTCCTGCTATTATAGGAACCTAAACCCCTGGTGGTAGCTTTGCTCCTACCTCCATCCTGTCTATGTTATTTTATGATTTTTCTGCAATTTTAAATATTCTGTTGTTATTTGCTGAATATTGGATACTGTATTTGAGGATTCAGTTCAGTGTTCTTAAGCAATGCTTGATATCTATTTAATATTAATATTCTTCATCAAAGTCACAATTTTATTTTAAGTAATGCTTTTTCTCATTATTTTTTAGCCATTGATCATGTTATCGTGGATCTGCACTTGATATGACAGCTTGGAAAGTTTTTATTTTCTAATATGAAAACTGAGGTTCTCATGTTATCACTAGTATCTGAAAATGATAGTTTTAGCCAGCATCAAGAGTAATGAGACTTTCAGTTTGGTCACAAGAGATGGCAAAACTATTTGTTGTAGCATTTCCAATTTTTTGCCCAGGTGAGAAATAGAAAAAATATTCTGATATGTTTTGACTGTCTGCTCCGTTCCCTAAAGGATTAGAAAAACCTCTTTTGTATTAACTTAGAAGGAAAGGCTGGGGTTGTTTCCACTGATACATTTCATACATTTCAGTACCCCAGGTCTAAATAATTTGGAGCTTCAGGGATACATAAAAACAGCCCAGGATCAGTGATGGCATCTAAGACAAATGGATTCATACCTTTTTTTTATGCCATGTCTTGTCAAATTGGTAATGCATTTACATTAGCTGATTCTACAAGATATACAGCTCTGTGTGCCCACATATCTAACAGAAAAATCAAATCCTTTATCTTTTCCCATCATTTGCTAGGTGTCTCTCTCTTTTTTTTCCTTTTTTTTTACTTGTCTTTTTTTCTTTTTTTATTATGGAATTATGGTAACTTACTGCTTTATATAATTGAAGAATGCAAGGAAGATTACACATAATTGAGATTTTAATTAATTTTGTGGCCCTATCTTTTTCATTATGCCAATAATATCAAAGAGAAGGGAGAAATTTACTATAAAATGGTAACAGTAAGTTTGACAAACTATAAAGAAACCTTTAGTTTAAATCATTATTAGTCAAGAAGAGACCTTGATGGATCTATTTGACAATTCTTTGTCTGGTATGCGGAAAAGGGTGAGTGAAGGAGGAATTTTAACAGAATTTGTGTATTTTCACCTCATTAAAATTAAAAACATTACATCATCCAGCTGGTTATCTTGAAGACATTGGGGATGTATTCAAACCCAAACCAACATTTGGTTTTTCCAGGGTCCCAAGGTGTTGCCCATTTTTACTGTTAAGGATAGCTAGCTGTGCTAGATAGCTTTCAAGGACGAGAATTCTGTAAACATAGCTATGTTGTTGTAAAATTATCTTATTGTTACATTCCTTTCCCATGGACACAGATCCTTTGATGGACATTTCTTTTAACCACTGTAGTTAAAGACGGAAGTGTTAATTTTCTCCAATGAACTGTGATTTCTAAAAGTGTATATAAAAATTAAAAGAAGGTGGGTTCGCCCCCTTCCGCCCTTTGCTCTGAACACGAACTCTGACTCCGTCTCCTCAATTCTGCGTCTCCTTACATCCGCGGCTGATAAGCGGCAAATAAGCTGTAATAAACGATAATACCAAGGAGGTGCCATCCCTGTGAGAATGTTATTGAAAGTCACATCAAGAAACTCTTTGGAAATTACTTTTCTTTCACTTGGCAAGGATGTCAGAGGCACACAGCCACAGGGGATGTGCAAATAACCTGCCCAGCATCAAAACATTTAGAAAAGGAAGGACTTAGTGCCTCCCTTTTGAGATCCCCATCCCGTATAAAGAGCAGCAAAGCCAGTGGAGTAACCTGCTGAAAAACAGTGACCCAGGGCACGCAGGAGCAATGGGCTGGGAAGGGCTGCCAGGGCAGTCTGACAGCTCTTGGTGGGACTGTGCCCTCCGTGCTGCTGGAACAGCTTGGGCTGCCAGCCTGGGGCTCAGGCTCTGCTTGGGGACCAGACTGGAGTGAGGCTTCTGAGAACAGTAAATCTCAGGAACACACTGAGATCAGGGAGCAGAAGATGTTGCTGCAGAGAACCAGGAGTGCAGCCAGACCACTCTGTGAAACAATTAATTTCAGGGACTGGGAAGTCCCGTGGCTGTTGTCTCATCCTAGAGTGAGAGTTGGTGTTTGAGGAGAAAAGGAAGTCATGCAGGCAGAGTGTAGCTGACAAGAGGCTGTTTACACCAGCAGAAGGGCTGCCTGGGTGTCCCTTCACTGAGAGCCCTGCAGTGCTGTGTGGCTTCACTTCAGTCTCCAGTGCAGTTCAAGTTTCAGAGAACTCACCAAGACAGCCCTGCAGAAAGAAAGGGGTTTCAGAGATGTTTTGGATAGTCGAGTATGAGTTACTCCAGCCATATCTTCTGTACAGTCTTGGTCTTGGACATCACCTGACTGCATAACTACAGGTGAAAAAAGCCACAAAACATAATTGTTTTGACCCTCTGTGTTAGAGGATTGGGTTCCTCTTCCAGAATATGTGATTTTAATCAAAAATAGGGTTCTGAAAATAATCAGTGCAAACCCCATGGGAGTCACATAGTTAGGTCCTGTGTAAGCTTTTATCTCTGGCATTGCCTTTAGGCTTGGCTTTCACATAGGCTGCAGAGAGGGAGAAAAGGGAACCTTAGAGAGAGGCTGAGCTTGCCACAGTTCCAGGAGTGCTGGTATGTTCTCTGCACAGCCCTAAGGATATTGTCCTGGAAGTCTAACCCCTTCAGAAACTCAGACACCTCTCTCTCTCTCTGAACCTCACGTCACCTGCACCAGGTGCTCTGTCACACCTGAGCTGGTGGTACCTGCAGCAGCACCTGCATTTCATAATGGCCCTCAGGCTGGTGAGCTCTGTCCAGTCCCAGTGTCAGTGCTGCTGGTGTGCCAGCCTGTCCTGTTTTACTGAGCTAAATGCACTCTACAGTCTAATTCTGTTATTGATGTTTGTGGGAATTTTGTGAAATGTCACCTGTTTGGGGTTTCTTCAGTGTTTATATTGATGATATGTTTTTTTCTTGTTTGACAGTTTTTTTCTTGTTAATCTCTTTTTAATTAAAAACAAAACAAAGCAAAATGTTCTTCTGCACATGCCTTCAAGCATGGAATTGAGTGTCATATGTCTCTGCACCTGTCAGGGCTATAGAATAGGTGACAAAGATCCAAAATGTGACACGATCATTACTGAGGTTGGGAATGTAAAAGGAATGGGATCTGTTCCCCTGGTTAATAGCTCTTTGTGACATATAGGCATCTTAATGATGTTTTATTTTGGATTGAGAACATTTTCAGTATGAATTTTTGTTAACACTGGCATGAAGCATTGGGATTTTGAGGATAAATGATGTGTCTTGAGTTAAACCATTCATGACACATTGTTAATAGATAACCATAGGAAAAAAATACTGGAATTTACAATTCAGGGGAAAGAAAGTGGAACAACACCAGCAAGCACATTATTAAAAAACATTACCTCCTTTTTCACTGTTCAGATATGTGAAGAGGGCTAAGCTCTGCTTTTGTATTAATTCATGGCAAATCATTTGCCCAGTTCTGACACTAACAAGAGCCTATTTCATATTTTCAGGCCCCCAAACCTCCCGTGGTAGTTGAGAACATTTCAGCTCGATGGCTGATCAGGCCTGCACTCTGACACATCCTGCAGTGATCATTTATCACAGTCATAGATGATTTATTTACTTCCGACCCTTCCTGAGTCGGCAGCCTGCCTCCAGGATAATGTGGCTACTGAGTTTAGTTGTGTTGTAAATTAATAGATTCATTTCACTTGGTGCTCACAGATTGTGCTTGCTTGGATTTTATTTTAATTAAAAATATGGTGAGAATCACTATTGAACTTCATAATGTTGATTTTGACCAAATTACCTTTGGCTGTAACTCTGACTATGGAAGAATTTATATTTTTGCACCTCTGGAAAATTTGGTGCCCCTTTTTCTGTTTTGCTACTCGGTTTTATGGAATCATTGCAACTGTTTGCCTCGTTATAGTAGAGAAGAAGTTTTGTCCCACATGTCCTTGTATGCGAGACAATCTGGGGGCATTTGGGATAAAAATGTAGAGAGAGCTGGAGACAAATTTTTTTTTAATAGCCTCATAAAGCTTTATAAAGATGTTTAATTTTGTTGTTAAAAAATTTAGAAATATATTAGCTAATTCTGGGAAGATATTTTTACTATCTGCTTTTTTAACATATGAGAATATGTTAGTATTTAAACCTCATCAGAATCTGAGGGTACCATGAGGCTGCTTTGCTTTAGCTCTGCTTTGGCTGTATATGTGTGCGTATTCCTGTAGGCATCCATCATAAAATACTTATGTGGTTATAAAGATTTCCATTCTGCTGAGACTCCAGGCAAAGCATCACAGGAAGTAGCTTCACTGGAACCCATTCCTGTGAAGTAAAAACTCTGCCAGTCCAGCATTAACATAACAGTATCAAAATAGATGACAAGTCTCTGGATCTTTGTCACACAGTCTATGCTTTATCTGTAATAGGGCTGAGTTTAGCTCATCCTTCCTAAAACGAGTGCAGTAGTAACACAGATCAGTAAATGTTGCAGTCACTGCTGCAAATGGGAGAATTATAGATCGTCTGCATGTATGTGCTGTAACCTTTCAGAGTGAAAAAGCAAATTTATTTATATATCTTTCATAATTCTCTCCGTTTGCCCGATCACTGCCCTTGCTGTGCTGTGTTATAGCTTCTTATTAGCTTTCCCCTTTGTAATGGAATATTTTATGTTGGATACTCAAATATCTATAAAGACACCAGTAAAAAAGTCTACATTTACAATGTAACTCAAAAAGGTCTGCTGGGATGCCTGTAATGCCCCTGCATTGGTATTGGACATGGATTTAGTAGCAGAGAGATACAACCAAGATGTTCCAGCAAATAGATTTATTCCAGTGCCAGTCAGAGATCAGAATGTTAGGGCCAGGCTGTAAGCATCCTTCCCCAATAACCTCCATGCCAGACCTCTTAAGGCCAGGGAACTCTGCAAATAAATGGGGTGAAAATTTCAAATGTAGAGGTAGGCAGGCTCATTAAATATTTATTTGTCTTTCAGCATTTTTCTTTTTCTTCTGTAGAATCATCCTGTCTTTCATGACAGAAAACTGAGCTCTGTTTGGGTATGAGGCTCTTGGGCACAGCTCTTGTTGTAACAATCCATTCCTTTGCTCGTGGCAGCTCACGAGCCCTTCTATAACTCTCTGCTTTGGGGTATTTTTTTCTCCCATATCCCTGTCTGAAACATTGTACTGAGATTTAGTCTTTTCTTTGAATAAGCATAGTTCAAATTTATCTGCAGGCTTGGGAGGTTTTGTACGACTTTTTCAAGTTCAGAAGATGTGACCCTGTCTTGGTTCTACACCTATGACATCACTGCCATGAAAACCAACACACATTTTTTTCTAAACATTGACATAAAGTTCATGACCCTCTGTCTGTATGATTATCTTCAGTAACATTACTTTGGGGTAATTATGCATCCTTATGTGAACTGATTTGTCTAGCTTTATCAGCTATCCCTCACGATCTTTCCCTGGAGTTTTTGGTCAAGAGCATAATATCTAAAGATTGGATTAAAGAATCTCAATAAGCAGTCTGAAGTTAAAAAGCTGATCACAGAGTAGGTTTTGACTATCTGCTTTTTAGTATTAATTGCTGCCTAAAATCCTTTTGTTTGTTTAGTAGCCAAAGTTTCTAGTCATGTTCTTGAATTATGGTATCTGTCTGTCTTTTTAAGATCAGCAATTCCATTAATCTTTCTAGCTAACTATTTGTTGTCCTAGAACACATCTGAGTTATTCAGAGCCCTTCTTGGCTAAAAATATTCATAGTGTCATAATTTTACTTTACTGGTTCAGAGTTGGAAAAGCCAAGTAAAGTTGAATGCTACAGGTTCATTTCTTTAAAACTAAAATATTGAGCTTCTGACAGTGTATAAAAATGTTGCATTTGGAAAGACGTGCTGTGATGTAACTTGCAGCAATTACAATAAATTATCACTTAGATAAGTCTAAAATGCTGAAGATATTACTAGAAAATGTGTTCCCATTAAATCATGGAATAGAAAACAATTTTACTTATATCAGTATTTATTGTGAAATTATTTTTTTAACAGGGAATAAAAAGGAGGAGGGAAAAAACCCTACAAAATAACTTCTAACATAGCTCAGAAAAGCAAGTTATAAGAGTTAGTACAGTGCAACAGAGACTGAGCCATGATTATGTTAAATGTTGGGCCTCTCAGTGTGTTAGTGGAGAGAGTTTGGGTACCAGAACAATAAAGGGGGTGTGAAAACATCTGTGAAATATTTGACAGTCTGAAACTTTAACATTCCAGAGCTTTGCTACAGTGCCCAGCTGGCAGAGGAACAAGGTAAGCCCTGATGGCAAAGGGTTCCCAGGGCAGTTCAGGGACCTGGTTTGTGTCACCACTGAGGAAAAGGGCGAGTCTTCCAGTCCCAGTGGCACTCAGACCCTTGCCTCAGGTCTCTGCCTTAATCCTGGTCTTGTTTTAGTCAGCCATTAGTTCTGCAGTAATCAAGATCTGTAGAATTGGTAATTATTTATCATTTGAGGCTCTTTCCCCTCTGGGCTCTGTCGGTTTGATTTATGTACCTGGCACCTCCTTTAACAGCTGCCACCCTGGTATGTATTTATTTATCACTAAAGAGGGAAGAAAGTGAAGCAAGTTCAAAGCCTTTAAGCAATCAGAGCATTTCCTCCTAGGAGAACATTACACAGCAATAAAGTGTGGAAATGTAGCAAGGCAAGCTTGGGAACGTGACAAATGCAGATCTTACCTTTCTGACTGGGAAAAATAATGTTCTAATTACTAAGCCTAATTTTGAAATAGGAAAATAGTTCTTATTCAGTGAACAGGTTTAAATTAGGCAAGCTTGATGCTGAAGTTCTTAAGGGAAGATTCATGTAGTTTATTTTGAATTTCCCATCCTTAAACACAATTGTGAACCATTTGAAATGTCATAATGGTCATCAGCCATACGCTCTCACACCTGGACACTAACTAGCATCCTCATCCTTAATCAACTTATACCAGCATATGTTCGAGGATGAGTTAAAATCTCTTTGTGACTGCACTTTTAACCATACAGTAGAGATAAACTCCTGTTTTCAGTGTTGTGAGAAGCCTCTTGGATTCATACTACTAAAAGTCTTTTAAGCTGAAATACTGAGGGGTGGTCCATGTCATAAATGGGTTTGGTTTTATTGAGATAACTGTTAGATGCTGTCCCCTGCTCTCTGTGATGAGGAAAAATAGATTCTTTTCTAGAGATGTGGTGGTTCCTCCTCAAAACCGCATTTTGGAACTTGTGACATCCAGACAAAATCCTGTTCCTTAGTGTTGCCCCTGGGTGCTTCATCCCATCCGGGGTCAGGGGCAGTTTGGATGGATTTTTCTCTCAGTCCCATTGCTCCTTTGCTGTGCTGGGGGTTTATGAGTCAGCCCTTCCACAGGATACAGCATCGTCCATCAGCTGCTTTGGGGAGCAGGACTGATGTGCAAAGGGGGCCCTTCACCTTTAAATCAATATCCATTTCTCTTGTCTACATTGAAAAATTTGGTTGAATATTATGCATATTTATTCTGAGGTCTTTCTGAGGGTGGTCTATATTTTTTGTAATCTTTTTATTATTTTGCATAATTTTATGTACATTATTAGGATTGGAGATCTTGAAAGACTATAATTTTGAAAACTTACTCTACTGTTTACTCCTTCCTATCCTGTTTAATTGTCCCTCTTCAGCAAAATGTTTAAATGTGCATTTAACCTGCATGAGTGCATGAAATTCACTTAACAAGCACATTGGATACAACTTTGACCCTGCTGAAGCCTGATGGTCCTGCCTTTGCTGGCTGAACTTCCTAGCTCCTCTTATTTTAATGGGATGTGAGTTTATGTGTAGGTGAAAGAGAGAAAAATAAGAAAGGATTTAAAAGTAAATACTACATGAAAGCACTTTAAAATTGTAATACAAAGGAAGTGATGTGGTAGCAGTGATTGTCATTACCATAAGGAATGAGATATAACTGCAGTTTGGTTGCAAATTTTGTCTGTGATCTTAATGAAATTAAAAGAAATGTGGGCATACCTAAAAAACACAGAAAAAAAGGGTAGTTTATTGGGTATTTTTAGTTATTTACTATTTTATTTGAAGTTAGCCTGGCTTTTAATCCTCATAGCAAATCAGTTGGCAAAACAATGAGGAAGTCTATCCTAATGAAAAATTTCACTGACTTTCACTTAATTACAGAGCTATTGTCAAAATTAGGATGTCTTACTTCCCTCTCCCACAGAAGCTTTTTCCTGAAAATGTTTTGAGAGCTCAGCATTTATTTATATCATCAGAGACCTCAAGTCAAAATCTTGTCTTTTTTTAATCAATACAATGAAACAAAGACAACTGGAATGTTGAAGATGGTTTTCTTTTATCCATTAAATGAGGTTTATAAGCTTTACTTTCTCCCTTTCTACCAAGCTAGCCCTTAGCTCTTTTATCACATTAATGCCAGTGGCTCAATATTGTGAATTCTGTATCCTGCAGCTCAAGCTACTTAACAAAATTAACAGAATGCACTTCTCTAATGCTGTTTGGGCCCGAGTGACCGATGAGTCAAGTGGCCCTGTTTGGACATCCTTAATATTCTTCAGAGTCTAAAACTGGGCTTCACTCTCAGTTCTGCCTGTGGGAAAGATTACTATGTGCAATTCATGAAAGGAGAAGTTTTTCTTATCCCATCCCTCATTTAAAAAAAAAAAAAAAAAGTAAAAAATACCAGGCAAATTAAAAGAATTAAATATAGGATCAAAACCTACCTTAGGTATAAAAAATAACATTTTGGGTTGTTTCTTTGGGGCTTTTTTGTGCATGTTGAGGGAAGGGCTTAGAAAACATGGACAATTCTAATTGAGTTGTGGCCTGATCTCTGGAGCTTGATTTGGATTTGGAGTCCAGGTTCAACATTCTGGACATCTGAAGGGTTTCTCCTCCTCCTTCAGTAATATTCCTCTAACTGTCATCAATCTTCCTTGTGGTTTGTAGTAAGGTTCTAAAATGCATTTCAGGGGACTAACTTTGTTTTTTAAGATATTACTACAGTGACAAAAATACAAGTAGGCACTGCTTCATGGACTGCCCTTTGTCCACAGTGCTAAGAGCAGTAGGTTAGGATTTAAAAAAAAAAATCTGCAAATCAGAATGTTGTTAAAATTTGGTTTACTTTTGTTTGTCTGACTTTGTTAAGATTATTATTTGCAGAGATCAAAAAGACTGAATGTTTTAATCTCAGAATTGGTCTAGGAATACAGTTTCTTATAACCTTCAAAAAAAAAATTAAAAACAAACTTGTGTTTTTGCCTCAAGATAAGATTTCTCTATCCCTATGAGGTTATATTATTAAATAGATTAAATAGATTTTTGTTGTTGTTGTTGTTTTTGTGAAGCTTTTAGTCACACTGGTCAGTCTTTAGTCTTATCTAATAGGATGTGTTCACATAAAAGTGTTGTGCAGAACTTACCTGATGATGATAAGGAACCTCTGGCTACATAAGGAGTGTTATTGTTTGTGTGAACACAGTGCTGCAAAATTGATAGACAAATATACAGGTTAATCTGTGTTGAAGGTACATGCAATAAGTATTACTTTTATTTGCAGGAAGAAAAGAAATAAAGAAATGAACTGATCTCAGAATACACTTAGAACCTGGGCACTTTGATGTTTTCAATCTGTGATGAATTCTCTGGATGATGCAGCAGTACTTTCTCGTAATAAATTCCTATTAAACTGTCAGAATATTCAGCCATTCAGTCTTCCTCTCCTGATTTTGTGAGTCACATTGCAATGGCATATCTGAAGAAGTGCAAACATTTCTCATGTTAATTAGGAGACTGGGAATTCTTTGTTATTTACTGCTTCCACCATCAAAGGTGACTGCAGGTTTCAAAGAACTGGTGCGTTTGCTCATGTTGTGCTTTCTGCAGAGAAACTCTTCTTATCAGTTCAGCTTCCTGTGGACCAGAAAAAAAAAGGAACAAGTTTTTATTATTCTTTATTGCACTAATCTGGAGCAGACATCTCTGTGAACACTGTTTCCCCCTTTTGCTAAACAAAACATGGTGAAGTGAACTTCAGTGGTACAAAGCAGGGTTCAGTGACCACTGGGGACTGAGAGAGCCCCCTGATGTGTTCCAGGGAAGAGCCTGGGAAATGAAGCCAAGCAGCAGAGCTGTTCTCTGACTGAGGGAGCTGTGTGTGCAGGCTGTCTGCACAGAACCAGCACTGGCTTCTCCCGAGCCAGGGCTTGGAGGGCTCTGCTCTGTTCCTTCTCTCTCTCCTGGCACAGTAGCCTGTACTGTTGGGCTTCAGAAGTTGAGAAGTCATGAGTTAAATTCCACAGCATTTTTAAAAATTATCTTTGTTTTTCTGCCTCTTAGCATGCACTTCCCTATGACCCTTCCCTCCCCATTTGTTTTCTCAAATACCACCAAAAGGATAATTTTGGGTTTTTCCTGCTCATAACTGATGAACATCACCTAGATCCCTCATCTGTTCAGAGCCCCAAAGAATCCATGTTGCTTTAGTTACCTTGTCAGTATTTATGCCCAGATATTTTTTTCATGTTTCTTTTCCTTCCAGTCAGCTGAATACGTAGCAGGAATTTGGCAAGCTTGTCTTCAGAATGAGTTAAGGACAAAGCTTATTGAGAATGTCACCATGTAGGTTTGGAACTAAATGTGTTTCAGCTAGAACTACTGCACAACTGTGTACCAAGCCAACCTTGCAAGGCAGTAAATCATTACTTAGGAGCTTTTACAAACTCATATTTATGTTATAGCATAGAAGTTTACCTTGGGAACAGTATATTTAAACTGTTCTCTGAAAAATTGCTATAATGGATTTTCACATGGTAAAATGTCTGCTCCACAGATAGCATCTTGTTTGTGTCAGATAGTGCTGTGTAAATAATTGTAGGCAACATTTTTAAAGTAAAACATAAATACCTGATACTGAAGAAGTTAGTAATAATTTGTGTTTTTTGATCAAGAGATTTGACACAGCTGTTTGGAAGCAGAAAATACTCCATGGTGATTAAGATAGAAGATCTTGTTTCAGATTAAGAGTTGGGCAAACTTAAAATAGTGTTCAGAGCTTTCAGAAAAGGTATTTGTTGCTATCTAAGTAGCAAGGGTGTTTGAACAGTGTGGGAATATTTTGCAGATTTTAAAGTTTGTGGACTGGTGTTGGCAGCAGCTGTCTTTCCTGTGGTTCTATATGTACAGGCTTTACATCCTGACTGTAGGGGATCATTGGGGCTGCTCTTTCTCCAGGTTATGTTACCTACAGTAATAACAGAGAGTCACTGAGTAAGAACTCAGCCATGTTCATCCAGAAAGGCTGCTGTGAATGAGATTGCCCTGAATTAAAGTGTGTTATGCCCTCACTAATCAGAATTATGGACAACAGTGAATTCATGAGACACGTACTAAGCTGGTCACAGTCTGTAAGTGTCCCATAACTGCTTTTACCTTTTTGTGCACCAGAAGCAGCTAACAGTGTTACAAATATGCCAGTGGAAAATGGAAGAGAATTAGGACATGGGACTGCCTATTTGCTGCTCATCAAAGTGTCCTGGTGGGACTATTTCATCAAGACCAACAAAGTTTAATCACTTAATTACTTCCCTGATAACTCACAGGGGAACTGTGCTCTGGGAGGTCTGGTACTGTGGAGTGTTTTGTGGTGCACCATGAAGGCTGCATTGGTCTAAGTTACTAAAGCCTCTGTAAAACCATGGGAGAGTTTTCTATCAGAGGCAATTAAGTTAGTTCAACTTATTGATAATGAACTTATTCTCTAATTTCCAGGGGTTCTTTCCTAGATCTTTTACATATCTCTGAAAATGACAGAGCAATGTAGTAGGGAAAAAGATTTGGAAAACACAGTGAACAGAAAAAAATGGATAGAGTGACAAACTTGTGATGTGGCTTTAAGCTTCTTAAGGATTATTAATTATAACCAGGATAACAATAGGAACCGAAGTTTGGCAATGTAACACATTTTTGAATCAATTATGTGACTTTAGTGGTTTTGAACCTGATAAATTTATTCTATAGTAATCAAAAAATCTCCCTTTGGTTTTATTTTTCTCTAAAATTTGTGGTCTTACAGAGTGAGGATAAGAGTGACACAAAGTCTTGGCTATGCATATAGTGCTTCTTTATGTAAGTAAATTGTATCTTGATTTTTAGGTTGGGTTTCTGCCTTCATTATATAGGGAAACTGTAGTACACATTTCAGTCTGAGAAACCATCTCAGAAGAGTTGAAATTGTTTTAAATGGGAATTTTGCTAGATATTTGGTGACCTACCCTAACTGTAATTTTAGCTGTGGTACAACATGCTCGCCAAGGAGAGGAAACATTTTCAAGCTTCTCTGCCAACAGGTGATCTCCTTTCATATATTCTGAGCAGATTTTCAAATGTAAATTATTGCAATGATTCTTTCCCTTCCTTTGCAGAATTATGTGTGGGGAAATAGAGTGTTGAAACAAGAGATAGAAAGCCATTGTCCTCCAACCATGTCTGTTAGACCTTCTGTTCTCCCTCTGTGGGATGAAGCACAAAGTGCTCAGGGTCTGTGAAATTCCTCGGTATTGTGGGGTCTCACTCTGTGTGTGTCCCTGTATGATACAACCCCAGAGACACACTGCTGGAAAAGTACCATATGGAAATAAACTTTTGTCTAGCTAGTTGTTCAACTCATCAGACTCTGGAGTTCCTTACACCTTTCACATCCATTTGTGTTTGTTTCAAACATTCAGTTTGAAAGAGGGAGATGAAATTTATGGCTTTAGATGTAAAAATAAAGAAAACCAATCAATCCCAAAATCCATAAATGAGTAAGCCTTAGGGATGTCAGATGACTTTCTCTTTGGGTCAGTTTTTCTCTCTTGGTACAATTTACACCTTAATGCTTTCACTCATAGCTGTTGGATATTCTGAAGAAGATCTTACTCACTTTAGGTTTCTCTATATGGAGGAGCTATTTTAAGAAGCTACCATTTTGACGTAAAAGGTTTGGGTGTTTCAGAGGTTTATAGACTTCATTAGATTCAGAGGTTTATAGACTTCATTAGACAAAAGGAGACAAGAAATAAGGATTCAGCATTTGTATTATTTTTTAAAATTACTTTTTCTGTCTTAAAGTAAGAACATTTACTGTATCAGTTCCCTTTGTAACGGTTTCTTCCCTTTTTTACTTCATGAAATCTCCTTGTCTGCCCAGAGTGTTATTTTCAATCATGAAAAGGAAACTTAGGTACCATGTAGAATGTTTGCATTTACAGCAGAACTGACTGACCTTTACATAAGGTTCAGTGGGTGCTCTGGATTGATAGTTCACATTCCTCACTCTGAAATAAGTATAGCTATTTCCAAAGAATACCAATTCATTGTTGCACAATGATCTAAATCCATCTGAAATTGCTGTATTTTAATACTTAGAGGATTTCTATAATGGGAGAGAGGGAGGCAGAAGTCCTTGTTTAGAGTTCAAGGATAGAAAAGGTATGTCTGAAAGCTCTCTCAGTATATCACATTTATTGTGTTCTTATGCTTTGTTGCAAATGTCACAGCTCTGCAGTTGCATGGAAAGTGAATCTTAGCTAATAAAAGACTTCACCTTTCTTTTCTTTCTCTATACAGCACTTTGTAATAAATATCTAATACAACAGCTTTTGCTGTTTCTGAGCATATCTGATACACAGTGGTGGGGTTTCCTCATAAGGGAGAGTCTGTGTCCTGTGCAATGCTGCTCAGCATTTGCAAAGAACTTTCACAGCTATTTTTCTTATGTTAATGTGCCTTGCTTGCAGTTTTGATGATTTAAATTTTGTTGAGGTGTTTTTATTTTCTTTAAGTAATTCATTTGACATTTGCTAAAACTTAGCATTGATCAAGACGAAGTTATGTGGTATTCATAGAGAACAAAATATGTAACCAGTTTCACAGGTGCTATCTAATGATTTGGAAAGCTTAAATGTAATTAATTTGGTCACTGAAATGCATTGTTGGCTGAATTAATGCAATATATCTGTGTATGAATTGATGCTATAGGTTGCATCCCGTGAAATGAAATGATTTTAAATTAGTAAATTGGTTCCCATCAGTCCTCTGAATGTGGAGAATATAGTACAAAACCTAAGAGCAGAATAAAAAATAAAACTACTAATCCTTTTTATCTTTTGTCAAGTATTTTTCTTGTCTGGATATGAGCCTGTGTAACTCTGTAAAGTCAAAACCCTAAAAATTCTAAACAAAGCAAGATAAAAATATATAAACAATGCATAACATTAGATGAAATTCTGTAAACTCTATGTCAGGATCATAGGACAGTGAACAAACAGTGTAGAGTCTTTGAGATGGCTTTGTACCAAGGAATTGTTTAAATGGAAAATTACAAAAAAGTGCTGTCTTCCCTGATGAGCTGTCAATAGGAGATTTAGGGCTCCCCATGTGCCATCAGCATGCTTTAATTGATTAGTGTTACTATCCTGGAGTGTGCTAAAATAAAGGTTAGAGAAATCCTGAGGATATCAACTACCTTTATCAAACTGGACAATTAAGGGTACAGTACATAATCTGGGAACAGAAACCATCATTCAGAAATAAGTGATCTGCTTCACTTGGAATGAGGAAGTTTTTTCTAAAAGTCATGCAATAGTCTGCAAAATGGCTCCTCAGAGGAGTGAACTTAAATATTCTATGTTTCAAAAGAGTAAGACTGTAAATTATATTCTATATTGAACTTGGGACTCAGAGAAAGATGCTTGATTCAGTGTCCACATGGTCCCTGGTGTAAAACAGCTCTGTTAAAGTTGTTCCTTATTTTTGTAAGTAATTTTAAAGTCAATCTACTTTTAATATCTCCTCAGGGGTTCAGAGAGGCACCTTCTGTTTCCCAGTGATGAGACAGGTTAGGGTTGGTTTTATGCTTTGGAGTCCAAATGGGGTGGTAGTTGAGCTACACTTGATTCTGGCAGCCCTGAACTTCTCTCTGCAAGGCACAGTGCAGGAATGTGCAAACAGTGGAGGGAGATAAACTGGATTATTTCTGTGGTTGTGCTGCAGGTGTGCAGGAGCAATATCAGACAGTACTTGGTAAGGCTTAGGGACAGGGTGTCAGGAGATGGACAGCACAGGGAGCGCCCTTGGTCAGTAGTTTTGGTCACTGTGAGGCATCTTTATTCCACACTGCTGCCTGTGGATCAGTTTTCAATTATTGAACTGAGTCAGAGAATTGTTTAGTTTGGAAAAGCCCACTAAGATCATCAAATCCAACCAATAACCCAGCACTGCTAAATCCACCACTAAACCATGTTCCCAAATGCCACTTCTACATTCTTTTCAATCTCTCCAGGGATGGGGACTCCACCACTTCCCTGGGCAGCTGTACCACTGCTGGACAACCCTTTTGGTGAAGAATTTTTCCCAAATATCCAATCTAAAGCTCCACTGATATAACTTGAGGCTTTTTTCTCTTGTCTTCTCATCCTATCAATTACTGAATTTCTTCAGAGAAGCTTTCAGCAGCTAAATATTGGGCAAAATACTGTTCCTGCCAGTGAGAAATTATCCATTCCTTCATGGACATAGATTATATTTAAACTCTCACTGCTATTTTAAACTTTGGGATTTGTTCAGCTACATTAGCCCAATAAAGATATTAAGACAGAAAAAACATCTAATAATTTGCTCAAGGAAAACATCATGATGCCTTAACACTTTATCTCCCCAAATCAATTTATTAATTTAGATAAATATCTGCTTGATACATTATTGAAGTACTTAACATTTTCAGAATTGATTGTTTTTAAAAATGTTACCACACAGTGAAATGCAACACTTCAAGCAAATAAAAAATTATTAAAATGATTTTTCTAGGAATTTTAAAAATACTGGTTTTCATCTCTGAACAAATAAAACCAAAATTTTTAAATGTTCTGGTAAACAAAAGTCCATTTTTCTTTATCAGCTCTAAATGTTGCTTGTTGAAAAATGTTTCAAGATATTGAGAATGACAGTAGAGTATTGTGGCTTTCATGAACAGCTGCAAGCAGAATGGTGGTGTAATGCATTTATAGCTATAGTAAACTTAAATTGTTGCAGACTCAGTGTTCTTTTCCAGCCAATAATTAACATTTTTTTAAATGCTTAAGCGTTGCACTTTATTATTATCATATATTTGTACAGATATATTAAAAGGAAATAAAAGGAGCTAAGAAGATTTGATGTCTAAAAGAGCAGTTCAGAGTTTTGAATCCAGAAAATCAAATTACTACTATCTATGCAGCTTTTTCACAAAGTATAAACAAGATGGAATCCCATGTAGTACATGAGTAAAAGCCCTTTTGATCCAAACATACAGTAGCAATCATGAAATAGATCATGTGCAGTGACACTGGGGAAGGCATTGCTCTCCATTCTGCTCAACGGACCATGCTGCAACACTTGTTTCATATCTTGAAACCATTTATGATTGCTGTTAAAGAAGTCAGTGCTTTACAGTGCCAATGAATCAAGTAAAGTAATCCCATTCATCTGTCTGTTAAAAACCAAAATATTGGAGAGAAGAGACAAACACAGAGTCTAACCACGCCAAAAGTTTCATTAAAATTTTTGCTTTATTTTTTTGTCAGTGGAATGTGCCAGATCAGAAGGAAGCAGACTGTATTTTGATCTGGATTTAGATTTTTGCCTGCACCTCAATCCTTGTAAAAGTAATTTAAATGAAACTAAAAGTTTCTAAACAATAAGGTGCTTGTCTTTTCAGCAACTGTCCACCTGAAAATTTTGCTCTCTGCAAACCAAATTCAGGTCTTTTTTTTTGTTTGTTTTGCTTATTTATTCATTAATGTGACCTTGTCTTCCTCTTTTTAACAAGGACATAAAGAGGAAAAGACTTCTGTAATATTAACTCCTCTGGACAATGTTAGTTCAAGGTGAAGCTCTTCCAGTGAACAGACTTAAGCAAAATTGTCTGAGCTTTTTTTCTGTGTAGGCAGGTCATTGTGCATTCAGGCCTCACATACAGAAAATAACAAATTCTGGCCAAGAAGGACAGGGTATTTTGCTTTGTGAGGAGAAAAGGTTTGCCTGGAGGATTTTCTCATTAATGCCAGGAAGAGCAGACCACCAGGCAAGCTAAGTCTGCCCACAGTTCCAGCCTGTAATGAGTTTTTACTGTTAAGCAGAACCACATTTCCAAATGGGTCCAAGCAAGCAAGTAGCTGCTTTTTCCCCAGTGGTCACATGGAGTTGTTAGAAATACTGGGAGTGTTAGAAATACTGGGAAAATTAATTACAGGGAATAACATGATTGATCTGAAGTCATCCGGATTGAATCTGGATTCAGAGAACTTTTGAGACTGATGGGAGTAATTGCTGTAACAGAGTGAGTGGGAAGCAGGAATTTCATGTCTTTGAGATACACTGTTAGCTGTTGGGAGCTTCCATTTACAAAGGAAGGATGCTTCTATGTCAGGGCAAATTCCAGATTTACAAACACAAAAAGTTGTTATGAGATTAGCCATGTCTTTTCATCTGTGCCTCTTATGCTAATATTTGGCAGAGAAGTAAATTTTCTTGAGGTACTTGTCATGTGTTCATTTTTATCTATTCCCACTGAAGCTATAGTTCAGAGCTGCTTTTGATCAAGACTTGGTTATTTATGCTTCATTACATTCCCATGTTTGGACTGTGAGGTTTTAGGGAGAAGGACTATGTGAGATTTTTTTACATGTTTGCATGGCAGTACCATAATTAGATTTTTATTTCAGGCTGGAGTTAAAAAAAAATAGTGATGGCTCTGAGCAGTAATATTGATGTTCACATTGAATGCAAATAGAAGAATAACAACAAGGGCTTTTTTGCTTCTTGCTAATGAATAACACATATTGCTAACTTAGACTAGAGGTGTACTCCTCAAGAAAGCCAGGAAGAAAAGTCAATCAGTAAGAAAAGGAACTGCATAAAAACATTGTGTGGATGTATTGATTGTTTCCTATTGTATTATGAGATGTTGGACTAGGGAGAGAAAGATTACAGACTGGAATTACTGGGGTTTTTTTTCAGGGTCACAACCTGGGACAAGACCTCCTACTTGAAAAGGGCTAATAGAGTGGAGCCCTTATCACACTGAGCCAGTGCCTGAACAAACACCCTTCTCCTTAGTCCTCGATGTTTGTGTGTGTGGTTCCATTTCACCCTCACTGCATGGCAGTGCTTGCTCTAAGCAAAGATTTTTTACTCTTCACCTACCCTGAGACAATGTTGTAACTATCATTTTACCACATTTGTCAAATATTGGAATTCCTGTAGGTCTTGCCACATTACTTGTTAGAAATCCCAGGTCATGGGAGTCCCAGATCAGATGCTTGTGGGAAGTAGGTAAAAAATGGCCACCGTGGGAGCTCCCCAATGCTCTCTCTTGATTTCATCTGACATTATAAGGATGCTTGTTATTGAGATTGCAGAGTAAAGTGAAACTTTGCAAGAGTGCCAAAAATGTGTTTTGGAAAATGGAAGGTTTTTTCTATATTTCCTTAAAATTACAGGATTAGGTTCTGAAATGGCTGAAATCAAGGAATATAAATTCAGTGGCTCAGCATTTGCCTACTGATCTCAGATTTGGAAGCCTGTAATTTTAGACCTTAATTCCTTGTTGGTTCTAATTCTTGTGAAATGAGCAAGACTGCATTTGCTAAATACTTATGTGTGCACACCCATGTGTATACACACAAATTTGCTACTGCTTATTATGTTAGAAAACATAAATGCCTGTAAGAAATTTGCATATAAAGTTAATTCCTGTTTTTTATATAACTGCCTTATTCCATGATCTGTGATTACAATGTTACTGGAGATTTAACATGCTATTTTCAAAGCAGGTGTCAAAAAATTTATGTGACCTGTGTTTTTTATGGGAAATACCATATCTGATAATGTCAAATGAATGCCTCCAACAACTTCCACAGCCTTTGGATCAGGACTTGTATATCATGAAGCAGCAGGCAAGGTCCTATACTCAAAATCCCCAAGGAATGATTCCTGCAGGAATAAACACAACTAATGGGAACTGATTCATTTCTACAGCCACATCTCTTAATTTATATCTGAATGTAGAAATCTGTTCAGCTTTCATTGATTCACAAGCCTCCAAATTGTATCTTTGTATCTATCCACAGAGCAAGTATAACACAAGAAAAGCCAAAAAGTTCCCTCATAGCTGCCTGTTGTAAGCAAACTTCAAGGCTCACCAGACAACGTCAAAGATTTTTATGGCACAATATCCTTCAGGAACAGACTGAAACTATCAATTGCTGCTTAGAGTAGAACAGTGCCACCTTCTGCAATCAACTTTCAATATGTCAGTAAATCACTGGGTTTTGCATTGAATCCTTGGATGTAATTAAATTATTCATACCAACCTCTACATATGAAAAATTAAAAATTGCTAAGGGACTGCCTTAAAAATGATACAAATATTACCTATAAAGGAGCCTAGGTTTTATCTTAGACCTGTATATCAAATATTAACACAATTCGATAATAGACCTCACTAGCAGCAAGAAGAGGGCAAAAATACCTGAAGCTGCTGGGTTTCAACCATGTTTACTGAGTGTCTGTAGCAGTAGGACTGCTAACTCATTGATTGCAGGCTCATGTTGCATTTTTCAGCTTCCAAGGAAAACGCCCAAGTTCAAGGACTTGTGTGCAGACTGAGTACCTGTGCAGGACTGTACCTCACCAGGGTGCAGCCTTTGCTTAAAGGCTGATTTTGTGTCCAAACTCAGTCCTTGGCCCTTCCTGGGGCTTCCTTGGCTCACGGTCTGGTGTCTGTGGGTTGTAGCTCCCGTGGAGCCATGGCCAGGCACAGGGCACGGGGCAGGCGTGATGTGCTGGGGTTGGGGACTGACTCAGAACTGAGTGCCACAGGAGGTTTTGTCCAGTGACAGTGAGTTTGCTAATTGATGTTAATGATGTTATTGCCCAGCACTATAAAATTTCTCTTAGGAGCTTTTTCATTTAATGATTCACTTGGTGAAATATGAGTGGGGGTGTGCACTATTAACTGGAGAAAAGACAGAACATGAGAGGAAGGGCAGAGGGTGTTGCACTTAGTGCTGGATGAGCTCCTGTTGTGTCCTAAAAGTTGTGCTGCTGAGTGCATGGCAATAGCTGTGGCTTCCTTCTTCCTTTCTCTCACAAAGTCTGTGGGTTTTACAGCTGTGTCCTATTTATGCAGTGCAGGACAGATGCCTCCGTTCTCCTTTTTACTTTTTTTGCCAGCTACTGAAATGCTAAGTTTTGAACTAACTCAACAACCCCCATTGTAGACAGGCAAGGATTTCTCTGAAGCCAATGTGTCTTTTGTTTCAGTTAGGGATAAAAGATTTATCCAGAGATGGTTGGCTACTTATGTAAAATATTAAAGCTTTCTCAGCTATCATACTGTACTAGGCTGAAGTCTACTTGTTTTATGCTGTTAAACAACCCATCTCTTGTCCTACAGGGGAATGATACCTGATTTAAGATAATATATTTTCTTTGCTGGGTCTGTTTATGCTTGGAAATGATCTTGCTATATCCCTGTATTGAAAATTTATGAAAGGTACTAACATATTTCTTGCTATATATTTCTTGTGAGCACACTTTTGCAACTTTAGCATGGTTTGAAAACTACTTCTTGCTCACAGCTAGCAAGAAACAATGATTTCATATTTCCCAAAGTGGAAGCCAGTCAACAGCATTCCTCTTTATTGCAAGGAGGGGATACAATAATAAAAAGGCATTTGCTGGTGGAATATTGCCAATAAAGTACAATAATACATTAAAAAAGATACTTACAGTTGAAATTTATGAGTTTGTTTTTCTGTGCCAGTCAAGTATTTTCATATGTTAACATCAAATGTAGACTCTCAGCAAAACCTGTAATAATAAAAACAGCAGCCATCAAAAGCAAGAGTAGAATTTTAACTTGTGATATAAAGAGTTTATCCTCTGATTTTGGGGGTGGATTTTTTTTTTCAGATTCAATTTTGTTTTCCTTTTTTTTCCCCAATAAAATATTTATCAGTTTGTTCCTTCATATATCCTTCAGTGGAGCTCTCACACCAATAATGCCTCTGTTCTGCCCCTTCTCTTTGCAGAAGATTAATTTGGAAAATGAATGTTTCACTTAGAGAATAACAAGACTAATCAGAGCTGGGGATAGGATTCCTGTTAATGAAGGTAAACAGCTTCTGTATGCCATGTGTACACAGTGCTAAGACCATGGCTACCTCTGACCATCTTCCAAGTAAGGTTGTCTAATACAATATTTCCCTTTTTTTTATGGCATCTTTTGGTGTTTAATAAACCATTTTTGAACTGAATAATTGGGGAAAGGGTTAGAGTAATCCCAAACAGGCAGTGCAAATTGTCTAATGGAGTTGCTATTTCATTTACCCTGTTGTTTCTGAAATCTGGATCTAACCCATGGGCACATGTGTGTGCACACAAGTAGCAGTATCTGGAAATGAAGGATGGCTTTTGCTTCAGGACCAGCAAAGTCAGTCAGGTTCAGGTTGTTAAAGGCCTCACCAACTCAATGAGTGCCAAACAACCCTGTGTGCAGCCAAAGACACTGTATTGTCTCTAGCATCCTTGGTGGAAGGTACATTTATTTTCATGAGTGCAAAATGTCATCTGGGGCCCTGGCCAGAAGTTCCAGAAAAATTAATTTCAGATGTCAAACTGGCAGAGTCTCAGGACCAAAAGGGTGATGGCTGTTTCTCAACCCTCAGACTGTTGTTTATTAATGTCCACATATCCAAACCAGATCTCCCATTGGCTTTCTTAGAGCCTGAGCAAGGTCTGGAGACAGCAGTAGCCTAAGGTTGGTCATGGGGAGACCACGCAACCACAACATGTTCATAATGCACCATCCAAAGGGCACTGCTTGGAGAGCTGCATGAGGGCAAATAAACACAGCAAAATTAGGCTATGGTTTTACATTTTCAAAAATTTCTTCTTGTTTGAAGGCACAGGAGAATATCTTCTACTGAATATTATATAATTATATGGTATGTGTGTGTATATATAATTGGGGGTGGAGGGGCACAAATGAACATCTTGTTACCTGGCTAGAGTATTCTGTGGTGCAAAAGTCGAGGTTTTTATCTTTGTTCCCAGCACCCCTTTCACTGACTCAGTCAAGACTAGGTAGACTTAAAAAATGGTGTGTCACTGCAGCTGCTGTTACAAGGGTTCTGTTATTTTCCCTTGCACAGTTAGGTGTGATGGTAGGGACAGATTCACACCTGTTTATGGGCAACAGTAAGGCTGCACTTATGTGCAATAAAAAAGTGAGGCAAAAAATATAGTGAGTCATAACTTCAGGCAACTTAAGGTTATACTTCTGTTTTTTTCTCCACTTCTGAAATTCTCCAGATATACATCAGAGCGAATAAATTAGCAAGAACAAAAAAATTAAATAACTTTACTTTAAAACAGCAATTAATGCAAACCAGGTGTTCTATTAAATATCCCCATAGCAGTGACTGTCTGAATCTGGCTGTTTTTCAGCCAACAAGCAGTTTCATTTTAAGGACTTTTCCTCCCCCCTATATCCCTTGTCTGATATTAGCCTTTGATAAACGATATTAAAGGAAAGGTTACAATTCTGCAGGAGATTGGCTGTTGCTTTCCTTTTGCCTGGTAAGCAGCTATTGTGGGGGGTTTTGTGTCCACCACCCATCTGTCATTTTCCCACCCATTTTTTTGAGAGCGATGCTTTTAATAAAAATTGTTTGAGATTTCCTTGTATCCAGTTGTGTGGGATACAATCAAAAGTTTTGCTGTCTCTGTTTTGGATATCTAATGAGCAAAGGAATGGCTTCCTTCTGTCACAAACACCATGTAGAACAGACTCCTGATCCTGAGCAGGTAACTTGCCTTTAAAAAGGAATTTCAGAAAGAAAGCAAAAACATTCCTGTGCTCTCAGACTCCTGGTGCTTTCCCTGTGCAAGGTTATGTGCTGCAGATATAGCTGAGCCTCAGAACTTCTAAATTGTATTTAAGCCTGTATATTAATAATGTTTTTCAATTGATGATGATAATGACCAGGAATTCTTGTATCCTTAGCTGTATCCTTACTATTATTTTAGATATAGCATTTTTGGGTTTATGTCATTCTCAGTTTTCCCTCCTCTACCTTGCTGCAGCTATGTTGCACATAGAACAGCTTTGAAAAATTATTACATTACTTGTACATTTCTGGGGTTATTTTTGCTTTGCACTTTGAAGCTTTGAATGAACCCAGGCAAGAAACCAAAATTGTTAAATACCATAGGGTGAAGGAATAGTAAGAAAACATAATAATTTGCCTGGGAAATGGTGAGAAGTCAAGATCAAGGTTATTCCTCAGTAAATGCTTCCAAGTAGGAGGCAAATGAATTGCAGAAGCCAGAGGTAGCATTAGAATGTCATAAAGGGCAGAAGGGAATGTACCTGGGTCACTGTCAAGCTTGCCAGGTCTTTCAACCAAATTGATACTGGTTTATTTCAGGCTGTTCTTAGTACTGAGTTAGATGGAACTTGCAAATAGATGAGATGCACTGAGAGTGGCTGCACATCACAGGGAAAACATGAGCAGTATGTAATACCCGAAGATAATATATCCATGTAAACCTGTAAGGTGTTGCATTGCCAACTAGAGAGTTGGATTTGTCTTCCTCTGTGCACCTCAGGACTAAAGAAGCCCCTGTACCTGTGCTGGTACAGGCTGGGAGCTGGTGGGCTGCAAACAGCCCTGCTCAAAAGGTACTGAAGTTTAGAGCAGGGCAGACTGTGTGTTCTTGTCACAAATACCACAAACCACGTATCTGGCACAGCTGGACTGTGATAAACAGGTTCAGAAAAGTTGTTCCATCCTTCTCAGTGGTGCTGGTCTCCCTCCCCAGAGCATGAGTCTTGCTTTGAGACCCCTTGGGTCTAGGGAGATACTGAGAAACTGGACAGGGTCCTGAGGAGGGGTATCCAGATGGATGGGGGCTCGAGTACAGGAGTTGTGTATGCAGGATGAGGGGCCTGAGTGGGTTTAGTACAGCAAAGATGAGAGTAGATCTGATAAGCTTTAACTATAAGCAAACAAACCTGGCAGAGCCAAACTGAGTATTCCCAGTGGACACAGCCAGGGGCAATGGTCACCTGTTAGGGCTTGGGTGTGGGAGGTTATCCCTTGGTTATTGTGCAGGGATTATTCCATGTCCTTTGTGCTTGAAGATCTATGTTCGTGCTTAGTTATCTGTGTGATCTTCCTGAGTGCTAGGGGAAGGCAAAGACTAGAGATCAAAGTTTCTAAATTTATAAGAAGTGCCTTGAAAACTAAGAGCCCCTGCAGCAGGACCTGTGGAACATCACTGTCTGCTCTGCTACAGATGTCACCAGTCTCTTGATTTGAGTCATATCCCATAAGATTGCTGTCTGGTGGCTTTCTGGAATGCAAATCTGGTGTTGGAGTTTTGTCATAGTCAGCCTAATAACATACACAGGAGTGGAGGCAGAGAAATGCCCCATTAGGTACCAAGTGTAATTATCTCAAGAAGTATATTTAAGATGCCCAAGCAAAGCTGCCAAAATTTGGGAAACAGGTATTTGATAGAGTGACTCTCCTAGAGGTTTCCCTTCAGTGGTTATTGGATCATCAGCCCAATATTAGGAAACAGTTTTGGTGGTTCCAACTCTCAGTGTACAGCAGGGTAAACCAAGTTTTGTAGCACCAATACCAGTTCTCTGTGCTGGTCATCTCATAGCCTGTTTCCTCATGTGATTCCATAGACTTATGTTGGCCAGCCTGGCTAATTCAGTTTTTACACTGAAAAGGAAAACATATTAAGACAGGTTGAGAACATCCCAGAACAGCTCCTGAATCTTACCATGGTCTGCATAAGCAACTGGCAGCCTTAAGGAACCACAGATTTCTGGGACACTGGAATGAAAATCAATGTTGAGAAGTGGCATTGGGAAAGAAAAATCTCTTTACTAAATAAACAGGCTCTGAGGACTGGATTGTTTTGGTTTTGATGGGAGGGGCTTGTTATTTGTTTTGTTTTGGGGTTCTGTTTTGTTTTGTTTGTGTCTCAGTAAATGTCTACATTCTCCATTTATACCAAGCATAAATCTACTAATTATAATGGTAGGTGTTAAAGAACTTATTTACTCATGCATAGAAATCACCACTGTGTGATAGTTTGCTGAGTAGGGTCATTTTGACCAATATGAGATTTGGACCACTGAGAGATGGAGACCTGAGTCCCATTTTGAGCTCACCCCATCTTATTTTGAAGCAGGTTCCTTTTTAAAATCCTTTTCACAGGAGGCTTGTTGTACATCACAGAATCATGCCAGAGTAAATACAGATGGAATATTGAGCTGCTTCATTAAAATCCCTCTGATTAGTCTAAGGAGCTCCAATCTATTCAAACCTGACATGTTAGTTTAGATTCCCTTACACAGATATAGGTCAGATTTAAATTAATAAGTGGTGACTGCAAAATCTTAATTAAAATGATACAGTTTTGTGAGTAGACAAGCATTCTTTAATTCATGTTGGGCTGGGAATATCTTCTTTCTATTGGCAAAAACCTGCTTGTAAAGGTGTCAGACCAAATTAACTCCTGTGGTTAATATTAGTGACTTAAATTACCAAAAATTATAAATCTAACTCTTCAGTCACAACTACCTTCTATTATTTAGGGGAAAATTACTTTTTGGGAGTGTGTGTTTTGATTGTAGTTTTTTTCCCATTGAATAGTAAAAAGCTTAATCATAATTTAAAAGGATCTCTGATGTTGTTAAATTATTTCCTCTCTGTAGGGCTTGATTCCACATTGCCCTGCAGTTTTTGTGGCACAATGGCAAGATGAAAATCAAATGGCTCTGAATGACATTTTTCAGGTATGCTGTGCATTTTGCTGCCCATTGCCATGCACACAGCACCAGCATAAAGCCTGAAACAGTGTGATGGCAGAGTGGGATGAGATTCCCAGGCAGAGTGATCCCCTCACATGAGACACCTGAGAGTTGTGCTGCAGATGTTGATGCCACGCACAGAAATCCAGATGTGCGCTGGGCTTGCCTTGCACAGCTGGAATGTTCTGGCCAAACAACAGGCTGAGGGCAGCAGAGAAACAGCACCACAGGTTTGGGGGTTTGCTCATGCTCTACTAGAATTTTAGTTCACACAAGTTCTTGAGTCACCTTCAGAGGTACAGTGCTGAATATAAAAATTATTGCTAATCTCCCTACAGTTCTCCAGCAGGCAGAGGCAATAAAACTCGGGTTGATATTCCTCCCCCCCAGCTTTTTTCCCCTCCTATTTCTCCTTTGTCCTCTGCAGAGCTGCTTACAAGTGCAGCTGGGAAGTAATATAATGTCTGGTCTAAGAATATATTGTGGAATCTGCTTTTTACCCCAAGAAGACTTCTATATTTCTCTGCAATAACGTCCATGGTAGGCACAGTGTAGATTCATTATGGATATGTGGAGGAAGGGGATTGTATGAGCCCCTAGCATGGCTCTTGCTATTCCTTTGTCTCTTCCTCTAGCCCTAAATAAGTATAAACAACATGTAGACAAGACAAAACCTCAGCAGTGAACAAAAGCTGCCTGCATGTTATCCATCAGTATTATTTAAGCAGGACATGCTGGGCTGTTCATGATACACTCATACTGTAAGCGATAAGCTATAA
The DNA here is from genome assembly GCA_013398175.1 of Climacteris rufus. NCBI lineage: Eukaryota > Metazoa > Chordata > Aves > Passeriformes > Climacteridae > Climacteris > Climacteris rufus. Next base: position 634,690 of record VZRZ01011485.1, on the reverse strand, counting down.
CGTATGGTATTCATTTACTTCTCCATTCCAACAGTAATATAGAAAAGACAATAAATTTTCCTGTTTGTTCTCTGACCCACTGTTCTTGGGTTAAGCAGCATGTTTGTCTACATTTGTCAGTTGTTACAAGCTTCTAGCTGCTGCAGACTAGGGTATTGATGAACCCTGGAAAATGGAGCCTTGAATAATGTATAAAGCATTAAACATGCAACCATTTCACTGGGAAAAAGGGGGGAAAAGTGTATTATATGTTTTCTCTGTTGTAGTTCCTTCATTTACAAAACATATTTGTCAAGTCTTTTGCTAAGAATAATGCCAGGATGCAGTTTCCCATCATTCTTGTTAATGGGACTGTCTTAGTGTTACAGTAAACAACCATAAGTCTTGTGTCTCAGCCATTGTGCAGCACGCTTAGTTTTTTCAGCTTCCAATTAAGGGTATTTTAAATTTGTTGTCTACAGTCATAGGAGTGGTGGTGCAATTTCTGGTCTTGCATCAGGAGAGGGGCACTAAGAAAAAAGGTGTTTTTCAAAGCAACAGTGTACTTGCAGAATTACTGCGTGACTGAAGTACATATATCGGGTTCTTTAAAAGCCCAAAACTTCTTCCTACCTGTTATAGCGATTTATTGCTAAAAAAGCAGCACTGATTCATGCATTTTCCTGAATAAATTTATGTGATAAACCATCAATATACATTTACATTAGCAAATGGAACTTTCTATCATATTTCTGAGACCAGAGTCCAAGACTTCAGTGGCTGTGAATCAATGCAGCTGCATTAGCTTCAGTGGAATGGTGCTGATTTATATCAACTGAAGCTCTGGTTTGTTAAATTCTTCCTCTTTTGGATGCATGTATCAGAGCAGTGGAAAATTGCTGGATTTGATTTAGCCCCTATTTGATATGCCCCAGAATTCACCATTGCACTGGGAAACTTCAGTGAGCCTGTGATGGTTTTATTGACACGAAGTTTTAATTACCCTCTTATCCTGGCCAAGGCTGAGAGGTTTTGGTGAACTCTGTGGAGGACAGTCATGGTGCTTCCATTTGCCCTGTGTCAGTTCTGTAGGTAAACAAGAAATGGGGTGTTTAGACCTGACAGCTGTTTCCACAAGGACTAAATTCATGTGAAACACAAAGATCGCCTTTAGGAAAGGAAAATTACTTGCTGCAGGTAGATGTGAATTTTCTAATGCTTAGCATTTCATCAGTTAATGTGGTTACCTCTATAAACTAAGGACAATGTGTTATCCTGCCACATGTAGGATTCTGCACATCAATCCCATGGAGAGAGGTGTGGATGCACTGAGATGGGAATACAGCCCATCAGTTTCCTTGAGCCTGACACTCCCGAGAGCCTAAAGCCCTGCATAGGGGTGAAGAGTCTGTGTGTGGACAGAGATGGAGCTGCAAGGCTCCCATTAACATAAATAGCCCAATCCCTCCTTATTGAACTAAATGTTTGCCCCATGTGTTTCTCCTCAGCAAATTATTTGTGAACAGGGAAGTAGAACAGTTTATGACACAAGGAGAGAGATGGGTGTGTAATTGAAGGCAGAAATATAAAATAGGATGTGAATCCTCTTTTCTACCTTTCTTGGAGGTATTTCCTATCCCACAGATAGGATAAGGAAACAACCACTGGAGCAGAATATCTGTTTCACATAGACAGCTGGAGGGATTGGTATACAAATTATTTTGGCAGGGTTATTCACCAGCAAAACAGAAGGGGTTATGAACATGTTTATACAATAAATTGCTATAGGTGCCATGTATCACTAGTGAATGATCTCAGTTGAACAGGATCAATACAATTGCTCCTAAAGGTGAATACGATGGCTTTGGAGTGACAGGTCTTACGTTTTTGGGTGGTTTCTTTTTTTTAAAGAAAAAAAGATTTTCTAATGATAAGTAGTTTTCTTTCCATTGGTTGAACGCATAGCTTTGTGATTTTCATGCTGAGAAATATCCCCAGTGGTAACTTTCCAAAGCTCTTTGTGGTTATTGGCATTGTTTATTAGTATTTGGAGGGAGCAGCTCTCTGGCTTTTGCTGCATACAAGCTCTTCCTTTTAGAATTAGTTGACTGAGGCTTTCTTCTCCTCCATATGCACCAAGGGTGATTCCAGTGCTCCTAGGAGGAGTGCAGGCTTATGGCATTTGAACATGTGGGTATCTATGAAAGGCTGGTGTTTAACCTCATGACTTCATTACCAGGCTCCATCACATGCAGCATCTCGGGATATTGTCAGTCTATGATTTTGAATCTCTGACGTTACCTTCAGTTTTTGATTTACTGACTATGTTCTTAACATGAACCTTGCTAGTTTAATTCTCATCAGTGCTGCTGTCCGCAATTCATCTTCTGAAGAAAATTATGGATTCACTGAAAAGCAAGAGGAGATATATAATTCAAGAAGTTTTCAAGATTCATTTTCAGGAAGATGAAGTGCCGACCACATTATATGCTGAGTAGGGTTCTTTGAACAGTAACAATGCCACCTGCAGCACTAAACATGTATTATGAATAAATGTTTTATTGCAAGCAAGCCAGGAAAAAAAATGGTCAGTCATGATTGCCATGTCTTTCCCAGCAGAATAAAGATTCCTTTTCTGCAGCTCTAATGACTTCTGTAAAAAAGTACACACTAATATAGAACTGGGTTCCATTTCTGTGTGTTCCACATTTACAATGAGCAGAGCAATCCATGCATTTCTGGAAGAGATAAATGGCGAACACCTCAATGTGATGCTGTAAAAAGAGCAGGAAGCACATTTGCAGTGCTGCAGTGTGCATGATTAAAGTGGTACATTCTCCAGAGGGAATAGATGAGGGCACCAGTAGGTGCTGCTACTGACTATCAATAACACTGGAGTAACGTGTTCCCTTCTCCATCCTACCATGTAATTAAATTAACAGCGGCCCAGCTTTACACCATTGATGCTGTGCACTAAAACAGACCATGAAGGAAGAAACGCTGAGTGTTTAATTTCAGATGAGAGGCTATGGCTGGGTGACAATGCTGGATGGAGAAGCAAGCGCAGGTTGAATTCTGGCTGGTTTCACACATTAGGTTATTGAAACTGTTCCAAATGGAACCTAAAGAAGAATTTGGGGTGTGGGGTACAATTGTAAACCTAATATTTATTCTTCCTTTCTGCCACTTTAGGTCTAAGTTTCTCCACCAGTGCCTTATAGATGTAAGTTGGGAGCGGAAAAAAAACTAGATCCTGAAGAATAGGGGTCCTGATCCAGCTTCTTCAATGTTCTTAGGAACATTGCCAGCTTAATCCTGGTAGGATCAAGCAGAATAAAAGCTGAGATTAGTAGAGCTTGTGTAAAAGTTACCTGAAAACATTTTTTTGATCCTGAGATAAAATAAAAAGTTAAGAATTTCACAATAAAGCATCAAAAATTCGGTTGTTCTCAACAACTGCCTTCTAAAAACAAGTGACTTTCCAGATCTTTGAGCTGCTGAATAATTTGTAACAGGCAAGATACCTCATAATCGTTTTCTCCCCCTTCACAAATTGTCTGGGAACACTTTAAGAGGCTTTCAAATGATCTCCTGGATAAGAATTATTCTGCTGCTCTGCTTTTGCTGACCTGTGGCTTGTCTGTAGATTGGGTGTGAATAGTCAGTGGAATACTGAGTGGAGCTGGAAGGGCTTTGGGAACAGGAACAAAATGTCTGCAGTAGAAGCAAAAGAGCCACTCTTCTGAAATTCAAAAGTTTAAGCTAGGCATGCTAATCATTAAATTGATTATTAAATTATTAAACCTTTTACAGTGTTGGGGTTTTTTGTTTGTTTTGGCAGAGAATTACCTCTATGGTTTAGGATTAAACTCTGAGCTTCAGGCATCTTAACTAAAGTACAGAATCTGAGCCAGTCCAGCATATTTGTTGTTCATTCCTCCATTCCCATTTTCCTCATTCTTACCTTTACATGAATTTTCTTTCTCCCTATGATTGTATTTTTAGGTTTAATGTAGCTATATGTCCTTCACAGAAATGACATCAAAATCCTTTGTTGACTTCCTTTAGGGACTGGTATTTCATTTTGTGATTTTGCTTCAGATAGGAATTTTGTGCTAAATTTTTTAGTAAACATTAACGCTGCTTTTCTTTTATATTTATGTTGATGATGTGGTCAAGTGGATTGAGAAAAGTGTTTTATGGTTGGGATATATATTCCCTTTGATTGAGCTGTCTGTGAATACTGTATGTATACATAGATTTTTCCTTTTGCAGATGAAGTTGAGCAATGCTTAACACAAAATTTGCTAAATGTTTTCAAAATCTGATGGAATTATCATCTATCTATAAAAATACGTGGAAAGATAAATGAAAACTGTCTGAACAAAACAATAACTATAATACACAAGTATTTGTGTTTTAATGTAGGTGAATACATTCCTTTTCATCAAGCCTCCGAAATTTCTCCAGAGTGCTTTTCCTTTCCTCTCATATTTGTAAAATTAATCAACCCAGAACAAAAATGATGACTTTTGGAAAAACTAACACTTGTTTTGTATATAAAAATAAATTGAGAAAAACTTGTTCTCCCAACATCTCTTAAGGAAGCTGATTTTTAATATAGTCACAATTGCTTATATCATTCCCTTGAGATCAAATAAAAATATATTCATCACTTGAATAACTCTTCCTTAATTGGGCACCTCCCTCAAAATTTCTCATCGCTTCTTAGAAAACAAAATGCAATTCTTAATCCTTTCTCATTCAAAGCTGCTAGATGAAAATGAACTTTTAGAAACAATCCAAAATCCATTTGTCAGGATAATAACAATTCTCTGTAACAATTCTTTCTGCCTCTTCTCACTCCCCCTACCCACATTAATTATAATGCTCTAACAGAACAGAGCTTGATTCCCTTTTTTATTAAGGTTGTTTCACTCTATTATTGATTAAGCTTATTTCCCATGATAAATAACCTTCCTGTCAAAAAATGATTTATGAAAGCCAGTGGTCTTTCTTTTTCCAGTTTGCTTTTCCTGTGGTTACATATTACATATTATCTCCTGCTGACTGGTTTGGGCAGTCTTTGAATCTACAATTACTGATCCTCATTAAGAGAACTGAGTTCCAGTGCTGTAAAAGGCTTGCAGATCTATCAGGTGAATCATTCAATTTTAAGTTAGAAACAGAAGTATCTTTCTAATGTGAGTGTATGGTCTTGTGATACACTTTTAAATCTTCAAAATGTTAAAATAAGGTCACCCTGCATAGTGCTTGTGGAGACCAGTTCCTTGGAAGTGGCATCCTTCATTAACATACTGATACTTCTGGAATGCCAGTAGTCCAGTTGGGATTGGCAGTCTTTCAGCTCTCACCATATTTATAAACGTATATAAATGGAAAACAGCTTCTTAAAAGACAGCAGTTCTGCTTTATGCAACTCTTGAGATGGACCGACCATGCTCTTGTTCTGACATGATTTGTTCTGTTATATCAACAAACCTTTTGTCCTCAAATTCAAGGTAAAATGTGAGGTCTTCTGAGTTCCTTTTACTTGGTGGAAAAACTGAAAACCATCCAGGTTGCATCTGATGTGTTTATTGCACAGTATGTATCTAGCCTGTTAATTGATGGGAACTGCTCAGAGGTTTGTGTCCTGGAAAGCTGAACACCTTTCCAGGCAGTGGTTTGTCCAAAACACCCATCATGTACAATTCTTTCATGTTCTCACAGCAAAATCTTCTGTGTCTGGGCTTCCTCCACTGTTGTTTTGGGTTTTTTTAATTGTATCTGTGTTTTCTGTCTTCCATTCACACAGTTTCAAATATCCAGTCCTCTGTTTGAAATGTGTGTTTCAGGACAAGAAGCTTAGGTCCAGGGGGAAGGTGGCTTGCCTTTGGAGTGGTGGGATGGTGGCTGTCTTTTGTTCTGCACTTGGCACGGCAGAATTTGGATCTGCAAGCAAGTTTTCTCTGCAAATGAGCAGTCTTAAAAAAAGTCTGTAGGGAAATGTCACTGCTTTCCAAAATTCCTGAAGAAGGCTGATTGTACAACCCCAGCTGTAGTAATATTTTCATGTAATTCACAATGCAGTTCTGTATAGATAGATGATGCATTAGACAGACCTAAAAAAAAAGATTGTTCTTACATACCCTTAAACAGTCTAATGAAAAGCCTAGTGCTTATAAGTGAAAAAAAGCATAGAGCAAAACCTAATATTATCATTGCTTTAATGCTGTCTTTGTTCCTTCCAATTGGGGCTGGTAATAGAAACAAATGGTAACTCCATATTTTCTTTTCTGAGTCAGTAGCAGAATTAGAGTCCTGAAAAGACAGCAGGCTGACATTTGATGTTTTTAATACCTAAAACCAGCTTCAAAGAGAATGAAGCAGTGTTGAACAAATCAGCGGAGACAAATATTTTTTACCTGTAGGATCTCTGTCCTCATAATTAATGTTGATAAGCATTTCACAAATGTAACAGATACTTTTTTTCTCCTGATATTCTGCTTATCTTGCAAAGAAAAAAAAAAAAGGTCATTTTCTTAGTCTAGTGTGGCCATAGTATTTCCAGTCTCACAAATTTTGAAAGGACCACTTGATGCTGTGACAGGTGATAAAATCAAAGGGGCCAGTAAAGGACAGTGCTTTCTGTCTTTCTCTTAGAGAGTGGTTTCTCTTAACATGACATGCAGTGCTTGTGGACAGCAGGTCCCTGGATTTCTGAGATCACAGGTTGTCCTCAGTGTCAATGATGTTTCTGTTCTCATGTTTTCCATAGTAACTGAACTCCCCGTATGTCCTCACTGTATTATGCTGCCTGAGAGATGGGGAACTGAAGTACAGAGAGTGTTTAGAAAAGAGTGAGCAGGAGCTGAGTCTCAGGCTCTCATCCTGCTCTCTGACACAGCTTTGGTGGTGGGATCGTGGTGGGCTGAGGTGGTGGATGTGCTGTAACACTTCCATGATGGATGTTGAGCTTGAAAATGGTTTCAGTCAGGTTAACCCATGACAACCTGCCACCTCACTAGTCATTTTATGGGTAACTGCATTTTTTTTCTTTTGCCTGTTAAGGTAAATTAATCCATGATTGTTAAAAGGCTACATTGTTGCCTGTAATAATTAACTACTATTAAATCCAAACGTAGAGCTTTGATTCTCTGAAATGAAAATCAAGGGTCTTACTGTGCTCTGAGCTGCTGTGTGACTGTTCATTATACAGAATACCTGGAGAAAGGACCTGGGTTACAAAGCTTCACTCATTGCCTGTTTGTATTAGGTAACAGCAGAATGATTATTATGTAACCAAATCAAAGAGAACAAGGGATATTTTAACACAATGGGCCAATGAAGTTTAAAAACAATAAGTATGTGGAATACGTTTAATTTTACCTCCTCGCTCAGGTTTAACTACTAAAAAAGTTATTTTGCCTGAACTCACTTATTAAATTTAAACTTTATGGTCTAGGTTCCTTTAAATCTATTTAGAAAGTTTCAAGAATGACTTTCTAAAGTAACTGTTTGTCTGGAGGGAGATATGAATTAAACACTGAATTTTGAGATGAAAAGGACTGACTCTACTGTGCTTTAAGGACTGAAAGCCCAGTGGAAGAGAAGGCTATGTATCTTTAAACTGCCTTGTCTCACTCCTGGTTGCAAAGTGCTCTGGGGACTGGGAAGGCCTCAAGCACTATCTTGGATGTTCATGATGTCCTGTTTGAGGCACATTAACTTTCCCTGGTGATCCTGTGCTCCATGCAGTACCTCTGGTGATACAATGAGCATCCTGCCCTGAAACTTGTGCACTGCTTGCTCTAACTATGCTTCTTTTTGAGAAATCCTCCTAAGCTTTGCACCTTTGGCAGGGCAAGGAATATTGCATCCTTTGCCACAGACACTTCCAAAAGATCAGCCTAAGGTTACACAGGGACCAAGCCATGCCTGTGACTCTGGACTTGTGACTGCTACTGCAGTTCTCTCACTTTCAAATTCATGGCTGCCAGCTGAGAATCTTTGTTACACTTTAACATTTTTAGTGAATGTTGGCCTTTATCTTGTAATGGAATCTGTTCTTGCTCAATCCAGATCTTCACTGGGTTTATTCAAGGTGCCACTTGACAGTAAAGAGTTTCTGCCTCTGGGCATTCCCCACTCTTGAAGTAATCCACTGTCCTTGGAATCATGGGGACTGATAGGTCCTTGTTTATTTTCTAGAAGTGTAGATTTGGACAGAGAAAAAGAAGGATTCAATTGCTTCCAAATTTGCAATTTGAGGTAAACCCTCAAATGATGACATTTATAGTCAGTCTTTCTCTCACACACTAAGGCAGTCCATCTGGTGGGTTTCCCAGAATTTCAAATCTGAAGAAATTCTTAGTTGCCTGAGTATTTTGTTTTCTTAAATGCTGTCAACAGCACAGAGCCAAAAATCTGTATTATACATGGCATCTACTGTCTTTAAAAAGCAGAAATAAGAAAAGATCACTTAAATTGTGTGGATTTGCCTTTCCAAAATGGATTTTGTTTTTAAAACATGTCTTTAAATCATTCTCGTTTTTTGTTGTGTGTGCTATATTTCGATGATGTCTGCCATAAATATCTCTGTTTGTTTTACTAGGAGGCATAACATCTGAGAGAGGAGGTTGGCATTTCAGAGGCAGAGAATTGTTCTGATTTCCAGAAATAGCCGTGCTAGGAAGTAATGCTGTGATTAGCTGAGGTGTCTGGCACTAGGGATTCAACCATAAAAAACAACCAAGGAGGAATCAAGAAGCTCTGCAGAGACATGGGAGATGCAGGACATGTACATATTCCACAAATTTTTGCAGGGAATGTATTGAAAGTTATGTTCAAAAGGGATGTCTTGTTCTTCTAAAAAGAGCTAGGAAGATATTGCCCAGGGTACGATATGTTCTGGCCCATGACCATGCAGTATATGATGTTTATTATTGTTATGCTTTGTTACATTTGTTTTGATTTAATTTTTGCTGTCGGGGATCGGTTTCATATCCTTGGTGCATATGTCCAAAACCTTCTAAAATCTCCTAGTCTAAAACTAAGACAATTGGTAATTTCACATTGAATCTCCAATCTTCAGGCATTTAATTAAAAAATTCATGGAATGGATGAAGAGAAATTGCTGGGACAGTGGAAAACCACTTTAGGTGCACCTGGCAGTGTCATTGTGCAGGAATTCCACTGTGGCCACACACAGTTTTATGTGTCAGGGAGGTTATAGATGTTATGCTCAAAGTTTGAGCAGCATATTGATCTCCTTGCCCACACATAATAAGGGGGCTAAATCTACCAAGAGGCCAGAGAGGCCTCTACAGAGCCTCTTCTCTAAGGGGGTGTATGTGGTGCCTTGTTTTCTCATACACTGTAGGGAAGGCAGTAGATTGCTCTCCAACAGCTCAGATGTGAAGAGCTTCAGGAGCTGGAAGGCAATGTGACAGGCAGAGAAGAGAGTCCACACAGAGAGGAAGTCCCTCTCTTCTGAGGGAGCAAAACATTTACCCAACAGTTGGCAAAAGGTCTGTTTTTATGAAAGAAGTGCTGGGAAACTGCAAAGCACACAGCTCCTGAAGGGTCTCTTGCTCTTCTTGGCTGCTCAAACATATGCAAGAGTTGGATCATGGCACTCTGAACCCATACTCCCTGCTAAAATGGGCATCTTGGACGCTATGCTACCAGTAGACAATGCAGAACTGGGCTTACATACATGGCACACTATGCAATGTATGGAAAAATATTACTTTAACTGAGGGGATGAGTGAAATAAATCTTAGTACACCAGCACAAACACGTGATTGCAGAGGCAGCTCAGTTCAAGAAACATGAGCTAAAGATTTTTGACCTTGGTTGCTTCCATTGGTACATTTTTTGAGTGCTACTGAATTTAGAAGTCCATTACCATCCTGGCTCATGGTCCATAACTGCAGAAACCATGTTTACCAGCCAGGGTAACAGGGAAAGAGATGTTCTTTTCAGACTGTTGAGAGGTTATTATACAGTCAATGGAGAGTGAAACACCTACATTAGAAACCGCATAAAAGCACTTGACAATGTCCTTTTAGTAAGTTTCAGTAAAATGTATTAATATGATTACTATACTACTTGTGTTCTAAAGCATGATGCTTTTATTTAACTTGTAAGAGCAAGATCTTCTTGAAAAATACTGATGAAAAAGTTTTCACTGTCTTCTGCCAGCAATTTTTGCCATCCTGTTTCTATTCCTATTTGTGTTTAGAAAGGAAAATGACAACATAATTTTTTTGTGTTTTCTTAAAGCTTTATAAAGAAGTTTGCTGACTTTCTTTTTTATTTCCTTTGACTCGATGTTTTCCTCTATGTGAGCCTCCTGAACATCTACAAAAGATCAAGATGAATGAGAAACTGTGCTTCATCAGTTCTGTAGTCAGGTGGTTTGCAGTTTTTGGGGTGCAATTTGGTCTAGATTGAAGTGACACTCACATTATTAAGAAGGCAAAGAGTCAGGCTATATCCATGTTATAAGTAAAACCTAAATTTGTAGGTACTTTTCTGCTGGAGCTTAACAATTCCCTCCCCACTTCCACTCCAAAGAGTGAAGTCTAATTAACATCAGCAATCATGCTATGGTTAAAATGTTGCCTTTAAAAAAAGTTTCTAAGAAGTGGTCTAAAATTATCAAATATGGAGGTCAAGCAATGGCTTTATAACACTCCATTGAGCCTTTCTGTATGCCAATATACATTTTTCATCCTTAGCTTAAGGTTGTATTAATAAAGAAGAGGTCTGCTGCACATTATGCATCTCCTGATCTCGGCTATTTCACAGGAACAGTAAGCTATGAAACTTCAGAGTGATTTTTTTCTATAATAATCTGCTTCTGTTCCTACTGATGAGGATCCAGTGCTCCTCTTTCTGACCTTCGATGTTCACCAGCCAATCAAGCCTGAACAGTTTCAGCAGTGTTAAACTTCACAGCTATTTCTGTTACTCTGAGGTCTGTCCCCATCGATTTTTAAAAAGTCAGCATGCCAGGAATTCATGTCAGATGTCAGCAAGCTTCAGAGTCACCACCGATAACCTGCTGTCTCAGCACATCGTGGCAGAGCAGAGCATTCATGTTGTTCTGTTCCTGATTGTCTGGTGAATTGGGAAAACATTGTGCAAAATACAGCAGCTTCACTGGTGGGAAAAATTGCTGAACAGCACCTGCATAGTAAAGCAAGACCATCTGCTTATTTTCCATACCCCCTATTTCTGTACCTTGGTATCTGTCTCATTTTTGTCAGGCAGGATCATGCAGCTGTTTCAATGAGAATATATATGTCTATGTAAGGAAGAAAGAGAGGAGGGAGAGAAATCAAGAGCCGGACTGTGTTTTCATACAACACGGAATTTCCCCGTGGGACTGACAGCTACAAGATACCAGCAAGGACAGGAATTCACCAGTGCTCATTAAGATGACTGTGTACAATAATGTATACAGATAATGTATACAGTTATGATTGTGTGTAGTTTTAAACCCATACACTTTAACCAAAAAGGGTTGATGGTGTGTAAACTCTTGTTTCAGAGCGTAAATCTTTTGGCTGAGAGAGATGAGAAGAGATTCTTCTTATTATCTCTATTTATTCTTCCCACATGGGTGGCAGGTTTTATATTTCCTTGTGTAGCACATAGTAGTGATTGCTGTCACAGCCCCTGCATTAGATCAGATGAGTTAATTCCAGGTTAGTAATTTATACACCCTAATGCAAGTACTGTCCTTGGACAGTAAGAACACCTGTATTTTCTTTTTGTTATATGACACCTTAGAAAGTTACACTACACTAAAATTTAGCAACTTCTGCTGTTCTGGGAGCAATTGTGCTTCTCTTTACTGGAGGTTTCATAAACCTATTCACTGTAACATTCTGGTTAAACTGAAGACAGCTTGTATTGATTTTCTCTTCCTCTTCTCCTTTTTTTTTATTTTTTTTTATTTCTTGTGCTTATCCATGTGGAGGACAAAGAGAGTATCTAACTAAGTATTTTTCCCTTAATCAGGCTGAGAGAAAAGAAGGGTTTCAAGGTCAGTTACAGTGCAAGATGCTTTTTATAACCTCCATCATCTTGTCTATTTCTTCTGCCTTAAAATGAGAGGGGTTTTTCCACGACACCAATTACGATACAGTCTCTCACACAGGATTTTTCCATTTGGGCTTGTATTTGCTCTCACAGTGAAGTCCCAGATCTCCCCCAGTGCTGTTTTGGTGATGTGAGCTTCTGACCTTTGGGAAACTATCCTGGACTCCATGAATTCCTTCATCCCTCACTTCACTTATTACAGCTGGTGGTTACTATTTGTCTTATGCTGTGTTAGCAAAACACTGTGCAGATGGGGAGTATAGATCTCTTCACTGAGGCTAAATTGGCAAAATATATAATGCAGTATCAATTGCCCTTGGTGCCCTGAATTCCTGCTTTTGTTAACCAGGCTGCAGCAACTGTTGAAGTTAATCTGTACACTGGCTGGGGAAAGAGTGTCAGAAGAAGTGAAGATGCCTGTCTCAGGTTTTTTCCAATTTATCCTTTATTTATTTGGTGTAGTTCCTGACTGCAGTGTTATTTAAGTTGCTTGTGTGCTTTAAAGCTGCTACTCTCACAAATCCCTTGCAACAAAAACTAGTACTGTGTTCCTCACTTGCATAAAAAGATTGAACCATTGCTAAGTTGCACAGTTTGACAGCTTTTCCATGACACCTATGACAGAGGTATGTGAGTCCAGACCTCTTAACCAATCTGGTGCTCTACTCTCATATTTTTCTAATTTGGGACAGAAATATGCATTCCCTTTGAAAGCAGCTGAAATACTTGAGGATGTTTCTGCTCTGTGCCAGTGTTCAACTGAGGTTAATAAGAGATAATCTTAATTTGTCCCATTACTGGAGGTGATAGCCTTGATTGCCTCAAGCTGTGGGGATGGCAACTTCCAGGTGAGGGGATTGCATAGAGGAGGTGGGGGTGTGTTTTAAAATCCCATCTTTATCTTTACAAGGCAGAGGATGTTGAAATATTCACAGTTTGGTTATGTGAATTCTTTATTGGGGGAAAATAATGTGCACAATTGTCCTGCTTTTGTGCTAAGCAAAGCAGTTCTCACTACTCAGAAACACAAAGTGTTAGCAGGGGTGTTTTGGAGACAGGAAAGCAGTTCCTGCATCTTTGTACTTTATGCTGTCATCTCCATCAATACGTTCATGAGTTATTGTATCCAGTGGTTATCCTTTTCTACCAAATTCAGCTTTGAGCTGATATCTCTGTTTATCTTTGTGTGTCTGTTCTAGGAGTCTCTTGACAGTATGCTTAGAATGGGTTAGAATGGGAACTTTAATACTTTGGTGCATCCAAAACAGGCAATACCACAGTCTTCTCTTCCTTGTCCAGTGAACTGACATTTCAGCTATGTTATCAATATATCAAACATTACTTCTTGTGCATATGTTTAAACTCAGGCTCTGACTGAGATGAGCATTGTACATTATGTGAGATGACACAGGGTCAGTCACACTCAGAGCTTTGTCCTAGGGTAGCACCTTGCTTGCTTTCCTCTTTGTCACAGAATTGATGATTGAGTGGTGTTTCACTCTAGTTCAGCTGTTCAAATTGCATCTAAAAAGCTGTGCTCTCTCTCCTCTCTCCCAGAAGCTGAAATTTCTGTTTAAGGCCACGTTCTTGCTGTTTGAAGCACTTACTCAGAAATATCCACCTCTTCAGGAAGCATCCAGTCCCTATCTGCTCTCGGGCCTCATCCTGGAGACCAGCCCATGTTTCTTTCACAAGATATCCATGCTGGAAACACACTTTATTTTTCTTTAACTTTGGCTTGAAGGGTTATCCATATGTCCTCATGTGTGTCTCAAAAACTACTGCCCTTAATTACAGTCCTATGTGACACCTGAAAGTCTTACCCACCTGAAGCTGTGTTACTCAATGCAGCTGTGCACAATTAGGAACAATGTCTCCTGAGGGAGGAGCTTCTACTTTAGAAAGTGATAAGTGCTGGCATTGCTGCTGAGCTGTTCTCACAGATGTGCTATGAACATCCAGAAGGCTTCTCCAAGGTAAGCTCTGGTTGGTGTTGTGCTTTATTGTTTATTGTAGCTGAGCCTTAAGACCACAGTTCGGAATGAGAAAAGGGCCTGTGTGGTAGAGAAAATTATGAAAGACCACTGCTACAAGAGCAAATGATCCAAATGTGTGGTGAGAGGTAACAGATGGGTGCCAGTCGCTGGCAGCAGTGAGTGGGAACAGAGGGGCCCTTCTGTTTAGTGTGATAAACAACATCTTGCCTTGGTGGTGCTGTTCATCTAGTTCAGACCACAGATGTCTTGCTGCCTGATTTCAGGAGGTGCACAAACTCTCTGACCCAAACCAGGGCCCTTAGATGAGCCATTAATGCTGCAGTGTGGTGCCCTGAGCCCATGGAAACAGGTATGGGTACAGGCATTGTTCCATCACTCCTGCACTTACCAAAGTAGAACCTGTCCAGTGTTCAGTGTCTCCTGGTCCATAGGAGCTTTGTTGTGTCCTACAGTGGGTCCATAGGGTTTGTGACTGAGATTCAAGATGTGGGTTGTGAATTCCTTTGGGTTGTTTATTTTTGGGTTGGGAGATGGCTGTGTGAGCTATCCCAATCTTGAAATGTTGCCAAAAGAGAGACTGAATTTACAGTGAGAGGGAGGAGGGGGGAAGTGGTGGCAGGGTAGAGACAAATAAAGTCAATATGAGGATAGAGTAAGGATTTTTTTAAAGCTTTCCAAAGACAAATCAGTAGATTTATCTGAAAATGAAAGTGAATTTAGACTCATAATCTCTCGCCATGTGCAACTTCTGCAACTATAATTCACACCCTATTTGTAGTACTGCCATTATGATCAGACTAAGATAGCATTTAACACAATATAGCTCTGCTTCTTAGATCAGCTGGTGAGTATTTGTAATATTTACATTCTTTAAGCCACTCAGGTCTAACTTGTGAAGTGAGTTTAAGAAGTTATAGCTTTCATTTTTCATTATTTCTGATTTCAGGAATAATAAAGATTTTTTTTTTTAAAGATCACTGCATTGCAGTGATATTAACTATCCAGAGATAACAAGGATTAGCATGTTCAGATATTAAAGTAAATTTTTCTCTTAGGATACATGCTGTTAAGGAGAATTTTACATGGTCATTGAAGGAATAGTCTCCATTGTTCCCAAGTTTCAGAGTTAGCTCTGGTTACTGCAGTGTGCTCTGCAATGCACTGTGCAAAAAATTATGTCCTCTGGTGAGTTAAGAAAGAACCATTGCATTGTGTTAGCTATTAAGTATTTATTGTTGCTTTATTCCCCATAGTTTGCAGTCACAGCAATACTTGAATGTTAGTTTGCAAAGAAGCTGAGTGCCCCAAAGCCCTCACTCGCTCAGCTCTGCAAAATGAGACAGAATAAAGCAGTTTTTGTTTTGTTGGTTTTTTTTTTTTTTTCCAAAGGCATCCCATCCCAGCGCTGCTCAGCATCAAAAAGCATGGCTCTCAAAACTGGTGGGGTTTGTGGGGTGTGCCCCACTGAGTGTGGGGCAGCTCCTGCTGCTCTGAGGGGCACTGCAGGAGCTGCAGTGGATGCACTGCACGGGCTGGTTCCACAGCACACCTGGCCCTCGGGATGTGCTGCGAGGCAGCTCCCACCAGGGCTGCACAGCACCCATGGCACCCGGGAGCCCTCCCGTCCAGCCTTGTCCTCTCCCACAGCTGCTCATTAAGGGGTTCAGTACAATTCCTGTGATCTCCTAGGAGTGCAGACAGGGTCTCTTGCTATTTGTGCAGGGTGTTTCTTCTGCTTCTTGAAAGCTTTAAACTGTTTTTTCTTACCAAAAAAAAAGAAAAAAAAAAGAGAGAAAAGAAAAAAGCTTCTTACCATCTGGCCATAACCTTGTACAATATGTTACATTTCAAACTGTAAGAAAATTTTTATGATCAGGTTATAATTTGTCAACTGCCTGCAGATCTTTAAGTTAAAAATGTACAGCAGAATAAAGTTGCTCTGTATATTGTTTTCTAAGATGAGTGGAAGGAGAATGGAGGAAAAAAAGACACTTGAAAGTGTTTTAATTGCACAGGGATGTCATTGCCTCTAGCAAGAGTTCTCCTGCTTCTGTCATAAATTTTTCATATTGCCTCGTGAGAGTGAAAACTGGAAACTTTACCCTCTAAGTGAAAGTCGATGAACCTCATACCAGCCTCAGATCCCAGTAGCCTTGCACTCAGGAATATTAATTTAATTAAGATCGCTACAATAAATTCTGTGAGGGAGCTCTCCTGGCACCTAAGGTAGCTCGTGCAAGGAGGGGAAAAAACAGCGGAGGTAGATCTGATGGAGGGAGATGCAGTGGTACAGCGTCTTCAGAACAGCTGTACACTCATCCAAAGTGACAGCTAAGAGACAGGCGAGACCTCCCGAAACAGACAACAGAGGGTTTAGTTGGGAAAAACCACAGGATCATCATGCAGGGTGGGATCATTTTATTCTCACTGCACTGACCTGTCTGCAGCCTGAGAAAACATGGCAAAACGTTTTTAAGCATTGCCATGTCCTGAGCAGGAGGGGCTTTGCACAGGACAGCACATGGGTGGGCTGGTACCCAGCAGGGCTGGGAACACACGGACCAGGGAAACACCGCCTGCAGTGGCCTCTGCACAGGGGGCCCAAAGTGCTCCTGCAATCCCCGGTGTTTTGGAGACAAGGGGAACAGAGCTACAAGCCAGGGGCCCATGGTCCTTAGAGGCCTTGGACTAGAATTTTAATTAGCTCATAGAGGTAGGATTAATTAGCAGCTGTTACAGGAGGTGGTTGACCTGGCTCACCCCGGTGTGAGGCAGGAGCTGTGGGTGGTTCTGCCCCTTTGAAATCCTGCAGCTGAGACCAGCTGAAGCTCCAGGAGGAGTAACCACCAGATATCACATGCCAATTACTAACTTTTTTTTCCCCCCTCCTGAGAAATGGAAGCCGGGCCACAGAATCAATGCCACAAAAGATACCAGAATGATGCAAAATTGTAGGAAAGTTATAGCCCAAAGTTAAACTATTTCACAGCATTAGCTATAAAAGGAAAACAGAGCTCCCTGAGAAGTTCAGTGTGAAATGATAGGCTTAATAATTGAGCTTATTGTGTGGCTTTTAAAGGCTGAGATTCACTTAGGTGAGTCTCTGTTGCAGGGCTTGGGCAGTTTATCTGTCACCACAAAGGGACGTGTTAGACTTATGGTCTCTAATTCTGAGCTCCGGGCTGTGCACTTTATATTAAAATAATTGTTAATGTAGGTACTGTTTTATTTTCTCAGTTTAAAAGGATTTTATTTATTATAAAATTTGAGTGTTTGGTGCTATGAGAAGGACAAATGGAGAAATGCAGTTTTTCTTTGCTCCCCCCAGGCTTCTCTTTTCTCATAAATCTGTTGCTTTCTAAAGTGATAGAAATGACATCATTTGCAAACATCTTTGTGCACAGGGACCCAGCTCCACATGGTGGGCTGTGCTTCACACCATGTACTTTGAATCTTGGTAGTTCTTTCAGTCCTTTATGATTTTTTGGTCATTTCACTTTCTGCAGTGAGATCCTGATGGTGTGATGCAGTCTCTGGAACAAATTAAGGTATCAGAGTCAGGCCCACAGGGCCTCTCAGGACAAATTCCCCCCAGTGGGTCAAACGACATGCTTGGCATGAAAAACTGGGTCTGGTGGGACAGCAAGCTGTGCTTTCAAGCTGCAGGCCACCTGTGAGGGGAAAAGGATAGCGGGATTTAATAGATGAGGTCTACTTTTTAATTCATAAAATGTTCCTTGAACATGATTTGTATTTTATTAATGAGATTTAAAAACTGAGTTGAACAACTAAGCTGACAGAGACCACACAATGGCTAAAAGGGTACTAAAAATAAAGCAACAAGGAGAAAATGGCCAGTTGTGGGTATTTTTATTTTAATTCCTTTTTTTTAATTATTTCAAATTAAGTAAGCTTGGGTGTACCATGAGGTTTTTTTCTTGTCAATTCCTCTGTCTGCCCTTTGCTAAATGGCACAGTTCAGTAAGATGCATAGATTGGTGTTACCGCAGGCATTGTAGAGACCTTAACTACAGTATCTGTTCCTCATATTCCTTCAGGGTTTATTTGCAAAAGGGCAGCATAGCCAAATGTGGTATTTAGGCTCTGGTTCCCATTAAAAGAAAACAAATGCAGTGCTACAGCAAGGCTCACTTGTTTCAAGGCAACCTGTGGCTACTTTAACAAGTAAAATAAAGGCACTTTCCTGGGTTTTAAACTTTATGCAGGAAGATTCTAATCAGGAACTATAGAGAGAAAAGACAAAAGTAAACATTTTCCTGGATAATCTTGCAGTCCCTGAGAATCAACAATAAAAACCAAAGATTGCTACCCAGTGAGGTGGCTGCCAGGTACAAATAGAATGATCTTTTTCTAAAATCTTGGCTTTGTCTTCTCATAGTACTTGATCAACCCTTCATATTCCCAGGAATAATGACAGCTAATTCTGTTTTTGCTAGTGCTCTAATGAATTTTGAGCTGTTGAAGTTGTGTGTGCACTGCCCTGGGAATGGGGTGGGCCTAATCTTCTGCCCATTTAAGCTGAAATCTTTCAAAATTCCCATTTGACTCAGCTCCCCACCCCTCTTTTTGTGTGGTTTCCTCAATTCAACCCATTCCTGGGTCAGGGCCATGTTCTTGGTTCCTATTTCTTACATTCCCACCAAAAGGAAGGACATTGAGGTTGTTCTTTCAAGGGAATACATGCCATGATATTTTCTGAAAATATAAAATGCAGTAAAATAATGGAATTTGAAACTGTTTTGGGAAAATGAGATGTTAATTTTAACTTTTAATATTTTATTGCTGGTAGCAGTATTGCTAATAATAATGGGCACTTTTAAAATGGTTAAGGAGGATTATGCATGATGTCAAACATTCAGTATTCTGCTTCCAAAACACTTCAATTGGGATAAAGCCTTTAAAAAAAAAAAAAGAGGAGGAGGGGAAGAAAATTTCATTGTGAGGGCAAATACAGTGTTTTGTTTGGGAGGTTATTCTGGGAGGACAGTCATGAGTGGTTTAGTTGCAGTTGAGTATTTCTAAGCAGCTATTTCATGCTAAAGGGCCATAGTGATTTCCCATCAAAAGTGCTTGCTTTGTGCATTCTTTGTGGCATTTTCTATTATTCTGAGTATCTGAAGTGTTCAGGGTCATGATCAGTTGGCATCCTTTACTGGAAGGGAAGAAGCTGTTATCATTCATGAACGATTTTTCAGGAATTTTCCTCCAGGCTTTTCACTTCAAGACTAACTTAAGTCTTTTGAAACTAACTCTTCTTTCTAGCCATTTTAACTATTGCATTCTGAACAGGAGTTTCTTGTCTTGTAGGGTGGTTGTTAACCACCCTGCTCCAGGTGGGTATGTTTGCCAGCTGAATTATGCAGTACTTACAAGATAAAGCTCTGAGCTGGATCCCAGTTAGCTTTCATCCTTCCACGTGTATAAATTTCACTTATTAGCCCATAATTTCTCTGAAGCACATGGAATCTTCAGTGTAACTACTAATGCCTACACAACTTTTCCTTGTATCTTTTTTTAACATACTCTAATAAGATTCTAGAAAATTTTCTTCCAAAATACATTTCTTCTTCCTTTTTAACTTTGATCATAGGTCTACCTTTTCTCTTTTTTTCTTTTCCTCCCTGCTATGAACTAGTATCTGGTTTCATTTTAATATTTTTAGCTTCTTACCATGCAGCAAGATAACATGAAAAATGCTGCTGTGATCCTGAGATAGTAGTACCATAAGGATTTTGCCTTCAACAAGAAGCAATACAATTTGTAGAAAATATGAGAGAGGACCCAAGGTCTCCAGATCATATTGGTTAATAGATTGATTCTGGTCCCAGGGGCCAATCTTATTAGTCCTGTTCACTTGTGGGGGTGTGAGCAGCCTGCTGACTCAGCACACACAGGTGCTGGGCTTGCTGCTCTGCCCTCCACACAGCTGTTTGATGTGAAGCTTGGTTCACTACAAACAAGAATCTGATTTTTTAATACAGGTTCAAATAAATGTTTAAGACAGATTTTCTAGAATGATGTCCAAAAATGTAAGCACTAGGGCTGAACTTCTGAGTGGACAAAATTGGCTGTATCTTTCTTAATGCTTTTCTTTATAACTGTATTATTTGGATCAGAAAAATGGAAAAAAATGTTCTGAATCTGGGCCTTTAGCCAGAGCTGAGCCTAAAAGATGAATTATTTAAGAAACAATGTAAGCTGATAGGTTCCACTAAATGTGAGAGAGATCTTTTTTTTTTTCCTGCACTCTCAGAGTGAAGTTAAAGAATTCTATCCATGTTATGAGCTGCCTGCCCTGGGGACACTCACGGGTCTGAATGGTCATGAACAGCCCCTGGGCTGCAGCCAGCCCTGCCCAGGAGCCCCAGTGGTGCCTGGGCTGTGCTGTGGGAATAGCCCTGGGACCACACTGGGGCTCCTCTCCTCTGTTCTTGCTGCTGGAGTAGCATGTCGTGGGATAAGCCAAGAGAGCACATGTTGTGCCATTGCCTCAGTCTGGCTATGAGTGCAGGCGTTTGAGCCACATGGCACGGCACTTCCTCAAGGACATCCTGGCTCTTCAGGATGCCTGCTGCCACATGCTGTGTGGCTTTTACTTGTGCAGTGGGAAGGCTGGTGGGGGTGTTGGATGGTGGCTATGGAGGTGCCTGGGGGCTGCCTGCCAGAAGCTGTCAGGGCTCCCCTTCCTCCTGCCAGATGGGGAGATTTCTCTTGCCAGCCCATCCTTTGTGTGGCACAGGACAGGGAGATGGTCAGGCCTGATCCCTCCTGCAGCTTTGGCTTAGGCTGACTCAGCCTTTCAGGTAAATTCAGACATTTGGACTAACTGCAGTTTGAAGGTAGAAGTTTCACAGTTTCACCTTTCTGGCAGGCAGCCTGTTGCTCTGCCCCTGCCCCCTCCCATTTTGCTCTTCCCCCACTGCCAGTAAAGTGCTAACAGAGCAGCCCATGTCTTCCTCTCAGGTGGTCTTTATTTTTCCCCTCATGTTGCTATTGTGTTGGCAATTCCAGCTGCAAATGTTGTGTTTGACCTTCAGTAAGGGAGCCTGGTGATTTGAATTCATTTCGAGCAGTTTTCTGACAGCAAGCCTTAGCCAAAGCCCTTAAGGTTTCCCCTACAAAAGCCTCATGACAGCTTTGCTTGAGGCTTACAATGGTCAATGCAAGTGGAGGTAGTTTGTAAACCGTAAATGGCCTTATTAACTTTCTTGCAGTACTGAAATGAAGCCCAAGTCTATGCTAGGCTCAGTCCCAGGAGCTGAAGCAGGAGCCCCCTTGCCCTTCTCATCATAGAAAGTCCAACTGTGGGAGAGGTGTGGTGCTGCCGAGACTCTCCTGGCAGAAGAATGTGATGGAAGATAGGAATATTTGGAAAGGATGTTAGTTAGTCAGGGTCTCAACCTTTGGCTTATTCATTTATCATGGCCAGAGCCAGACTACTGTCAGTTTTTTTGGTAAAACCAGGTGGCTGTACTGTGGATACACTGCTGTGCTTGGCCATGCTTGCAGTTGTTGTGATAATGCAAAGGGCAGCCCTGTGTCCTGTCCTGCCTTTGGCTGACAGGCTCCCTGCCTGCTTTTTTCATTCCAGTTCTGCAACCACAGTATTAGTACAGTTTCATTAGAATGTCCAGAGGGACATAAATAGTGCCCAGACTCATCCCTGGGTCAGGTGCTGGGACTTGTCAGCTTAGCTCTAGGATAACAAAAGACCATTGGCTGAGGTGCTTACTTTCCTGCCTCTTGGTAGCTCCCACTTACCTTCCCTTTATTTTTTCTTCACATCAGATGCCTGTAAATACTGATTGTGACTGCTAAAATTTGTGTCTTACTAACAGAAACTAACATCTATGCCTCTTGTCATATTTGTTACTCTCCAGAACTGCTGTGAGTTCTTACGACAACTACAAAATAGCATTTTGTCCTCAAAAAAACCCACACTCCTTATGAAAGCCAGAATTTCATTTTTTGCTGCTCAGGTAGGCAGCCACAACCATGAATCATGGTTCTGAGATAAATTACAGATAACCTGGAGCATGTGACTGGAAGATGCCTCCTGGGTCTGGTCCTCTGCTGTTGCAGCTGGTGCAGTCCCCCAGTCACTCTCAGTAGTGCACACTGTCCTAGCAGGATGCTAGCAGTTTATTAGTGGGGTTTCTGTTGTTTTTTACTGTCATTTTTTTTCTTGTCAATAATAAAGCTGTTTCAGACTGTTACAACTCTAATTGGTAAAACCCCTTTCTAATAATTGACGTGAACTTCTAGTTAATCTACACATCCTTGCCATGGTGTAAGTGCTTTCATGTGTCAGATTTTCCCTTCCCAGTATTTTCAGTTTTCTTGTCCCAGTTTAGGGAGCATCCTCTAAACCATTAACATTAATTTTTCTTCGTTCAGAATTTGTTCCGTTGTTGGATTTACCAGCTTGCAATTACCCAACTTGCTTTTATTTTTTTGCTTTTTAAATTCAACGTTTGCTATTCTTCAGCTATACAGTAGCAATTCCAACATCAAAAGCTTATTTAAAATGCCCTGAAGCCAAATGAGTGACTTTGGAGGGAGCAGGCTGATCCAGCAGTTTGCAACTAATATGAGGTCAGCATTGGTCCTTTTGTCTACTGCATTTTATATATCAGTTTTTTGGGGCTCAGTGCAAGTTGTAGCTGTCTTCTAACAGAACTTGTGCTCTTCATGATTTAATTTATTTCACACTGTTGGTAATACAAGAATAAGGTTGGAAATGAGATATTTCTCCACAACAGAACATTATCATCTGAGAACATACTTCTGTAGTATTTCCAATTTTGAGTTGGAAACTAATTTACTAGTTTACCTAGTGTGGGAAATTAATGGTAGGAATTCTTGAGGAACAGCAAAAGGATTGGCATCACCTAGTTTTATTATATTAAGTAATAGGAAAGTGTTCCAATCTTGGTTTAGGAATAAGAACCAGGTGAAATATTGAACTCTGGAAGAATTTTGAACAAAAATATTTTGTCTTTTGGAAAGATCTTGGTGGGGGGAACTGTCATCTACATTGCTTATAGGCTCGGAGAATGAAAGGGATTCACAGAAAATTAGGGATGAAGATATCAGTCATGGTCAATAAGAACCATTCTCATTGTCTTTTGAAACTCAAGCAGGATTTTAATAAAACCTTTTAATCTGTTTGTTAACTTCACACTACTTGATACAGAATTTCTTAGCATGCCTGACCAGAAGTAAAGGTCTTAATAATATAGGTATATTGAGAGTTCCTAATTTAATTTTAGTTGTTTCTGGATTTAAACCAAACCTGTAAGCATTCCAAATGCTTTTCTAAACCCGACCCAAAACCACATTATAATATAATAATTCTGAATAAGTAGGAGCCTGAGTTGTCTCAGCTGTTCTCCATTTGCACATGGAGGAGGGAATCAAGCAACCCCCAGAGTTTTCCAAACATTCTTAAAGTACTTCAGATGTAGTATTTTGTTTTTACATTGGTAGATAATATATAATATGTCCTGCACATGCTAGTTAATCACTAATGTTTTAAATGCATTTAGAAAATAACATATTCTTAAAGAGATTCAGGAAGCCTAGAAGAAGCAGATCGTGAAACTGCACTGAAATGAGGGCCAAGAACAGTTTTGCATAATATGTAGCTATTTTTTATTTACATATATTTATATATTTACTGTTCCCTTCTGTACTAATAGTAACAAATATGTTCATGCTGTTTGCTGCCCAGCTAGCAATTCTAGGCAGATGATTCCCTTCTGCTCTAATGTGATGTGCTATGGCTCATATGGCTCCACCTGCTTGATGTGTTTTGTAAATAGACCTAGAATTATTTTGGTGTTAATATGTGGCATTTTACACAAATTTTAAGCAAGTCCGTGGGGCTTCTCATGGGCTGCCTGGTGACAGAGCTGTATTTTACTGGGAGTGCAATTTCCCACAGTGAGGTCCTAACCTTTCAGAAGCATGTCCAGGGACACCTGTCAAAGGTCTGAATGGTCTTCTTCCTCAACTCCTTCTCCCCATAATTTCCCTTTGTGGATATTAATATCAAATCCAATACAGCTTTGGAAAAAAACTTTTCCAGCTTGTTCCATCAAAAGAGAAATGTCTTTTCAAAGAATATTTGAAAGTTGTGAGTTGCTACCTTCTGAGTAACCTGGAAACATCTCACTGGATGTTTTATTGACAGTACAGGTATTCTGGATTATGTTTTCAGGAGACCTAATAGCATTTTATACACCTGGAGAATTGCTTTCATGGAAAGGCTGCTGTGGAAAAAAAAATGGAAAGTAATGTTGTGGATATGGGAACCGTGCTTTTCACAGAATCTGTTTTATTTCTCTTCCTTGCAGCAATTCAGAAAACTCTGTAGAAATCTCTAGAGAAGAAGGGCAGAGTGGCTGACTTGTCTCAGAATGTGTGTGCACATAATATGGACAATGTCCTCATGATTATAATTTCCTAAACATTTGACTTTGTAAGAGAAGTTATTCTGTTTAAACATGTTGCACCCTTCCTACAGTTCAGGTCTCTGTGGACTGGCTGATTGGAATCCATGGAAACCTCATAGGTGCTATAGAAAGTTGAAACTAAATATGTGCCAGATGCAAATCTCCTTTGTTCAATTGACATGAAGCATTCACTCACATAAATATTACACATTGAAAGGACAAGGAGTAGTGGCTGCAACCTGACAGAGGGCAGAGTTAGGTGGGATATTGGGAAGAAATCTTTCCTTGTGAGGGTGGGGAGGCCCTGGCACGGGTTGCCTACAGAAGCTGGGGCTGCCCCATCCCAGGCTGGATGGAGCTTGGAGCAACCTGGGATAGTGGAACCAAGTGGCCTTTAAGCTCCCTTCCAACCCAAACCATTCTGTGATTCTATGCAAACCAGACAAGGCTTTTTAAACTATACCTTGTTGTGTGAGATGACAGGATATCTTGTGATATAAGTGCCTAAGTTACAGGGTTAATGTGGGCCACTTCTTTTTTTTTTTTTTTTTTTTTTTTTTTTTTTTTTTTTTTTTTTTTTTCGGTATTTCATGTTCTCTCATGCAACCGCAGCAAAAAGCGTTGTGTAAAAGTGTTGAATTATGAAACCCAAGCTGGATTAAATCTGAACTTTCTAACAGAAAGTGCACTTAAAAAATCATTTTGCCCTCAGTAGAGTGTCACCCCATGGGCAGGAACACTGATTTTGTGCTCCCTTTCATCTCACTTATATGTCCAATGATAAATTTGATCTGTGTTCTCCACATGATCGTGGCAAAGTAGTGGTTCTGCCCCCTATAATAACAAATTTGAAACTGCAAATATACTTCATTATCATGATAAAATATTTACTGTTCAAAATTTTAAGAAAGTTAGCGCTGCTTTAATGCTCTCAAAGAAATACTTTTGTTGTTTCAACTAAGTGGATAAATTGCTTAAGGCACCACATGCTTAGAGACTTGAGGCTAATGGAATAACTTCAGTTTTGTAGTGTTTCTCTAGCTGGTAGAATTAATCTAAAAAGAACTTTTAACAGACACACTTTGTGCATTGTGGCTCCCTCAGCTTTAGGGTCTTTTGGGCTTGTTTAGTTTTTTTTTGTGTTGACTATATTGTGAGATTTTTGTGGAAAAATGTAGATGTTTTCAGAGCTCTTATAATGTTCTTATAAACATAATGGAATTTACTAAAAAATTGGGTTAATTTCTGAGAAACAAACTAGTTACCAGATACTAGATTGTAGAAGCTTTCAGTGGAGGAAGGAAATGCTTACTGGTGCTCTCTGTAGAAAAAAGAAACTCTAAGTTAATTTAATTAGGATTTTGAGCTGATGCATGTGTGTGACAAAATCATGACCTGTATATGTGAATTTTTATTTCTTTATTTTGGGTGACTGAATCTGGAACCAACTCCGAGCTTGTGACATAATTAGTACAATAGTGCAAATCAGCCATTTTTGAAAAGAGTAATTTACTCCATATGCAGCTTCTCAGCAAGGGCCCTCATTAATCAAAGAAGGCCATGTACATCAAAGTGTTCCTTGCTTGCTACAACAACATCCATCATACAGCTAGTAAATGTGCTGTGGCAGGGTTTGATAAATATAATGCCTTTGATGTGCTGATAATTCTGTGTATTGGCATGCTGCTGCCTGGAACTCCCTGGGTATGCACAAAACTCTCAACCAGCCCAGTTCTCTGCTCCAAAATTTTACCTAGGCTCACCCAGACTCTCTCAGAAGCCAGCCTTGTGTGAAGTAGGGCTTGACTGGATTTTCACTGTTGCTTATGATTCAATGGGGCCAATTTTTTATAATCTCTTTATTTTTAATGTAAGTTCCCAGATGCTACAAAATTCCTTTGTGAATATATTTATGTATAGATGCAGCTTTATCTGACAAGAGCTTCTGTTTGTTGTGTATTTAACATGGTGTATTCATTCTTCTGTATGAATGTACAGAAAACTTGTAAGAGGTCTTTGATAAGAGAAGATAAAGCACAAAGTGGTAGAGGTTGGAGGGGGCATGGTCTTATGGTAAAAAAACATAAATAAGCTTTATTAGATGGATGTGAATTTGGTTTCAGGAGCTCAGTCCTTCAGGCACACAGTTATGTGATGCACGTGTTTGTATTAATTCACTGCCCTCCCTGCAGTTTCCCTACTGCCAAAGTGAGTGACTGAAAACTATCTTCAGCAAATAACAAAATTACATATGAAGATTTGTGACATGTCAGAGAGGGGAGCTCCCATTTTTGTTCTCTTTAATGCAAATAGTGGTGTTTCAGCTCTGAATCCATAAAGAACAGCAGCTGTGCACTGAAAAGCAGTACTGGTACATTTTCAGTTACACTGTTTACTGAATTGTACTATAATTGATTTATTGAATTATAGTTTAATGGAAGGACAAATTACAAACTGGGAATTTTTACCCTAACTGTGTTATAGATAAATTATGCCAAGTCCTTGTTTCTTTTGCCTCCTCCCAAGCTGCCAAAGCTTGCTTTCATCTGCTGCTCACCTTTTTTTCCAAGAGTGGGGCACAAAAACAAGGCAGTAAAGAGGCTTGGAGAAAAGTCTTTGCCCCCTGGGTGTAGCAGAGCCCCTCAGCAGCTGCCACTTCAGCCTGTGGTTCAGAGGAACATCTGCCACCCTTTCCTCCTGCACCGTATGTGAGACATTGGGGGTTACAAGAGCAGTGTACATGCAGATCCCAAAGCCCTCTCCTCTCACTTTCTTGCTTCTTGGGTGCACCTTTAGCTGCTGGGCCTGAGGTGGCCCTTCAGTGGGAAAGCAGGGCCAGGTGTAACCTGCCAGTGCCACACCTGATTTTGTTTGCTTGCGAGGTATCTGAAAAGAAGGGGAGGTAGGGGGAGGAGTGGAAGAATGTTTTGATTCATGACCTCAACTGGCTGCTCTTCTGAGATATTTAACAAACTTTTCTTGGCACCTCTTGGTACTTTGGGCAGAATTTATGAGCCTCACAGCTCTAGTGGAAACTGGTGTGGAGGAGGGGAAATGAGACTGATTGATAAACAGGTCTTGGTGTGTTATCAGTGAGCCCTGAGCCAGTGTCTGGGGGCTACTGCAGTGGGAGACTGCAAAGCAGGAGAGGACTATGGTTATGTCATAGTTAGGGGAGAGAAACCCCAAACAAAGCCTTGTGCTCTCCTTGTTTTTGTGTTTGGTTCAGCAGCACTCCCTGAGTTTGGAAGGATGAGGCCATGGAACATCAAGGAGCTTCCCAATGCATCTCAATTACTCTGCCAGCTGTGCTGAGAAACCTTGTGCTCTGCCATTCTTAACATTTGTGGCATGCTCAATCATCCTCTAAATGTGTCATTTTTTATCTCTGATAGCTTGCAGTAGGGAAGTATGGAAGGACTTGGGGAAAGAGTGCATGTGGTCCATAAGCACCAAGAAAATGTAGAATAGTTTGCTTCTCCTTAGATTTTTGTTTTGTTGTTTTGGGTTTTTTTTAAGTTAAGGGACAATCGAGATGTATTTGTTTGTATAGTTTATGGCATAACAATTACTTCCTAGGATAGTTAAAGTGAACAGATATCCTAAAGGAGACTTCTCTGTAACATACTCAAGTTAAACTCCAGGCAAGCCAATAAGTATGGCCTTGAGAGAAGCAGATGCATTGATGGGGAGGTATAATCTGAACTGGTTTGTAGCCTGTGAGTTGTTGGCTGTGTGCTTACTGCATGTTTGTTATGGCTGGAGTGTAACTTGCAATGCACCAACGCTGATGCTGTGACTCCTGCATTTGTAAGGCTGAATATGCATTTTTGATGTGCAAAGTAGGAAAAGCTGAGTAATGTTCTGTTTGAGTTATTACTTCTCTGTAAGATAGCTCTGCAATGAAAGAGATTATTAAAGTAATTAAAATAGAGTGGCGATTCACTGGAGTTTTCTCTTGTTTCTCTTTTTCTTGGTCTGTGATGTTTTTGGATGCTCACTTTGCTACTGAGCTTTTTAATGGCAACTGAATGAACTCTGAGATGGTTGGCCCCTACTGGACAATGTGTATATAGATACAAGATAAATGCTTTTAGTCAATTATCAATGCACTATATAAAAGAAATTTGTCACTATAGTTGTGGCCTATGTGCATAGGGTTGCCAAGGCTAAATGCTACAGCAATAGGTAGTTTGGGGTAGAATAAAGGAATGGTTATAGATACAAGATGACTAAAGCCCAGGCCTCCCAGACGTGCAAACAGGCTGAATAGTCTCTGCTTCACATGAACAGGATCAGAGCAACATGGGGCTTTATCAGCTCTGAATCACATAATCATAAATGAAATCAAGTGTGCTTTTATCAGCTCTGTTCTGAAGGCTGAGATGCTGAGGTTTGTTTATGATAAACAGGGTAGCTTAAAAATCATACAGGAAGCACCTGTCTTACCTTTTCCATTGCATCACCTCCCATATGCTTGTAAGTACCTTCTTGATTGGCATCCAAGTTTTTAATAAAACAAAGAAAAGCCAGATCCTTTTTCCCTTAGGCAGAGTAGCTGAAGCTGTACCTTGGTCTCTTTTCCTTCCAGATAAAGCTACTGAACAATGTAACAATTGCCCTGAAGACAGTCATGGGTACATTAAAAAGGTGTTTTGACTGTTTAACATCTGTAGAAAGCTAGATGTTTCCATTAAAATGGCTATCTAACCCACGATAAAGGAAAAATATTCCAACCTACCTTCTCTTTTGTTAATAAATTCCAGTTGCATAGAAATTTAATCTTACTCTGTTGATCACTCAATTTAAGCAAGGCCAGACTCTGAGGTTTTGAAACCCTGAGGAGCCACAAAAAGTATAGCCATGTAAATTGTTTGATGCTGACAGTGCCTCTGCCTTATCCCAGCTACTTTGGTAACTTCTGATGCCAACAGAACAATCATTATAAAAGCCAGGAGAGCAAGTGGATTCAGTGAAGTGAGGGTGTCACCTAAGCTTGCACATTGTGACTGAGGTTTTCAAAAGTAATGGGTGTTTTTCTTATTCACAATCACATTTACAATAGATTCATTAGCAAAATTAGCTGACTATCCATCCTCAGAAGCTGGGTCTGCCTCAGGATGTGACCTACATCATGAACACAAAAGATGAGTCCTTCTAAATCTGTTTACTTTTGGTAATCCTCATTTCCCTGTTTTACCCTGGTCTGCAATATTCCTGCTAGGGACTGTGCCATTGCTTGTTTAGAGAGCTTGCAAAGTGCTTTTCACATGTTGGAGAAGTGGCCTTTATTCTGCCTTTTCCCAGTCTGAAAAGAGAGGAAATAGTTTATGGTGAGGACCCAACCAGCTGTGGGAAACCTGGGGCTTTTCAGGGGAACTTCAGCATGACAGGATATGGCCTTACAGTGCTAACCAGGTTTCCTGCTATTGCAATAGTCCCAGGGTAAAAGATCCACTCAAAATTGTCTTTTATTGGATTTAAGCCTCAGGTATGCTACACATATAGCAATTGCAATGAAAAAAAAATAGCTACAATTTGTATATCAAAATAGAGAATATGGTTGTTGTTCTTTATTAATTTTAAGCTGTCAATAGTGATTTCCTGAACTTGAAACAAAGAAACACCTGATCAAAGTTTTTCCTTTGAGTGGTATGACAGCACCCTGATTATATTTTTTTTAAGATGATGACTATTTAATCATGGTCTGTGTATAACAGAACAATATTTATTATATTGAGTCTGGCTGTTCAGTGACAGGTTCTGGAGATGCCAGACAATTCCAAACTGCTGTATCTAGAACATTTGGTAGTTATTATTTACCTACTTTATGGGCAGAATGGAAATTATGATATTTATAATGAATTTTTTTCTCCTCCTTGGCATGACTTTTGCCACCCTCAACCTGGCAGGCACACATATTTTCAGCCTAAAGGGATCTGTCAGGAAAATACAACAAACATTATCTTGCAAAAAAGGAAAATATTCCCAATTGCAAGACACTGAGTAGCATGATCTCCAAGTGAAAAACCATTAATCAGAATTATTAGCTTTCCAGTGATTTTTTTTTTTTTTTTTGGCCTGATTTTGTCTGGGCCTCAGCAGTAACTGCTTTGTTCACAGGTCTGCTCCTGCTGACCTATGCCATTTGCTCATGTAAACAAAGTCTAAATCCATAAGTTGTGAAGGTCTAGGATTTTGTTTAATTTGTCCTTTAGTATTTCTGAAATGGAGATAAGGCAAAACTGTGGTGGAATGTGTGGTGCAAGTGACTTATAAAATCCCTGCTTTAGCTCAGGTACCGTGTAACTGAGCAGGGAGAATTCAGTATTGTTCAGATCTTGTATTTTTCAGAAGTAGGATGATGTTTTAAAGTATAGAGGGAAAATAAATTGTATGAAATGTGCTAGAGGATAATAATCTCAGAAAATATTAAAATATAACAGTATTTGTCCAACTGTAACTGTCGACTTATTTTGCCAAATTACTTTACGCTGGCATGAATTTACAGAGCAGGAGACTAAAGTTTATGGCTCATTAACAATAACTGTTGTACACCTACACTGTAATTCCTCAAAATGTATTTTCTCCTTTAGTACTGCATATACTGTGTGGAATGACAGTAATTACAGAAACTAATTGAATGAGATAGTCATAACTCTAAAAGTCATATTACTCATTTCAAAATGGTTTATTTCCTGAAATAAACAATCTTTACAGAGTGAACAGATATAACATCCCTTTAAGTTTATTAAACTCATTAAATATCCTTAAATATGTTGAAAATTGTATGCTGTGCATTTAATAGAGGGTATAGATACATGCAGGTCTGACATTCATAAAAATTATCTTCCTTAAAATGAAATTTCAGTGAAGCAGTTAGTCTCAAAAGTTTGTCTTTCCACAGCTAATTGAAAATAGGATAAGTTTTCAGAATTTAATAGCAAAAGTTTGTTGCAAAATGAGATCTCTGGTTTTTTACCCTTGTATGGGCACAGGTGATACCCTCACACAGTGGGGTGGCCACCTTCACCCTAGAATACATTCAAAAACTTGGTATTTAAATGGTTTTTCTACTGAAGAAATTTTGGAGTACATCAGGTAATCGTAATTCTCTGGTTTTCTTTGGTTTGTTTGGGTTTTTTGGTTTGTTTTTGTTTGTTTTGGATTTTCTATTGCTTTGGTTTTTTGATTGCTGAGTGTTGCTTATTTTTGTTGTTTTAATGGACAATGAAGGGTTATTTGTAGGAGTCAGTAATGATTTCAGCAATTCTAGTTTCCAGGAGCTGCTTCCCATATCATTTGAAGATGCTATACATTAATTAAAATTCTTGTTAGTTGTTAAGATGTGGTTTAATGGTAATGGATTACTGTAGAACAGTGTCATGTAAACGTTACATATCAACAGAATATGTAAATATAATGTTTTCCTGTAGTACAGTCCTGCTCTTCCCCACCACATGCTTCTTATTGCTGCTGTAATGTGTTCATTTTACAGTGGCTTTTGCAAGACCTTTATTATTTTCCAAGGTTTCAGTCTGGTTGCTTTATGCTTACCACAAGTGCACTGCCTTCAGTGAGCAGAAGCCCATGTTTAAAATAAAAAAATATATTTTTATCAGCAGTTATCTGCTTTGCTCCACTTTGTAGGTTGTTTGTTTGTAAAGTAATAACGTGAATTTCCTCCTGGTGGAGAGTCTTTCAATACAAACTCTTTTACTCGTGGAATTGCTTTCACTGACATTGATGCTGACAATCTTCATCAACATTCATCCAGTGTGTCATATAAAACAAGGTGATAAATGTACCCCTGTACCCTAGGGTGTTACACGTACAACCATTTTTCTCCACTTTCCTTTCTTTTCCCAGTCACTGTTTCGCTGGACTGCAAAAACCTAATTGTAGTATCTTCTGCTCTCCTAAACAAGCTCATTTTTCTCCAGCCTAACCCATCAGAGATGGTGTCAATCAATGAGAAACCTGTCACATGAAGATCAGGGTGGCAAAGGGCTCCAGTGTTTAGGTTCTTCACAGGAAATACTTTAAAACATTTTGTGTTAAAACCCAGATTTTTCTACTTGCAGTCTTATCAAATGAATCCTAAATTATCTGGCCAGTCTGTTCAACAACAAATTGCAAACAACACAGATAAATACTAAAAATAGGTCTGTATAATAGAAGAAAAAATCCAAGACTAAAAAGGTATTTCCTCCTAATAATTTTGAATATTGCCAATTTCCCTGTCGTATCACAAGTGACTATAATGGAATCTAATAACCATTGGAAATTATATTACTCTGCACTCTCCCTGTATCTAAGGGAGACAGAAACCTAAAAGCAAGTGGATGGGTCAAAATAGGGTGACTTTGACTCAAACTCATTGGCTACAAGTATTCATTATAAACAAAATCTGTCAAATCTTTTCACTAATAAGGGTGTAGATCTTATTACAGCCTCAGGACAGTAATAACTTATTCTCTGACATATTATGTGAATTTTATGTGCCTACTCTATAAAAAGTGCACAGTTTCCATAGCAATTTTGATACTTCTATGATACATGATGTGACAGCATGTACCATTTTTCCTTCTTCCATGATAAATTGTCCCCACCATTCACACACTAGATTGCTGCTAGAAATCAGAATATCATTTTGATGTCACTAAAAAACTAATATTAATAATTAGGCTTAGATGTTTGCTCTGGCAAGAATAACTTCTTTATTAGTATTGTACTGCTTCATTAGGTAGGTTAACAATTTTGAAACCATAAATCAAGAGTGATAGGGTGAAGTCTAAGAATTGGTTTAGAAAACATTAGGGATAATCCCAAACTTACAGGAGGAAGAGGTCCCACATTAATGTTCAAAATTTTGGGGAGAGGGATGGGTTATTTAAGAGTATCTCTGAGCAGCATTTACACAGACTCAAAGAAGTGTGAGAGAGGTGTCCAAGGGCTCCCTGCCCTTGGTGACTGATGGCACCTCACTGCAGATGCAGAAACACAGGTCTGATGTTTGCTCCCAAGTGCTGCAGAACTCCTTTTCCCTGGGATTTGGGTGTAAAAATGAATGCTTGATCACCTCAGCTGGGAAATTGAAACTGGTGGACTCAGTGCTCTCTGGTTTGCCCCTTTGGATGCATTCAGCTTTGGACAGAAATGAAAAACTGTTGTTTAGCTTCTCCTGCTGGTTGGGACAGTGCAGACTGTGGTAGGATGCTCTAGGTGAGAGTGGAGCATCTTCTTTTTGGCCAAAACCATGCAGCACTGTAAAAGGGTTCTGAGCATGCCATACCTTGTGCTTTTCACTTGACCAAGCCTCCCTGGTATTCTGTGGCTTGTCTGAAATTACAGTGATGTGGAGTGCTTGAAATTGTCACATTAGTTTTGTTTGGTTGAGCTTTAAAAAGACTTTTAAAACTGTTTTTTTCGTTGCTTTTCTAGCCCTGTAATTCTTGAAAACTGATTTAGCTTCTGGTTTTGTGAAAGCACAGAGCTAATAAGGGCGCATTGAGATCTTGGGAAGGTTAATTCAGTTCCCCATGTCTCAGTTTACTCATTTGAAAATGTTATGCTTGCAATTACTCTCCTTGGAAGATAATCTGTTCCTAAAGCTTTTTAGCTGTGAGAAACAAGTAGTTTTTAAATTCAGTTTTACTTTGTGTGGTGACTTTAGATACAGCATTTTTGTAGCTGCATCATTTCCAGCAGAATGGAAAGTCAATTACCAGAGAAGTTCAGGGGATGGCTAACCCAAAGGGCATCTGAATCCCAAAATAATGTGTAGGACTGCAGTGAAGTACTAAGGGTGATCAGATATCGTGTACCTACTGTGTGCAGAGCTCATTTTCTTTTTCTGTACAGCAGATTTTAAACACATGTTCAGTGCTGTCCATGTTAGTACCTGATGGTGTTCTGGGTAGATCAATGTTTGTTTGTAACAGATTAGTTTAAGGGTAAAATTTGATTTTGCTTAAAAATATCATTGTTTGATGTTATTAAATTATACAGTGTAGAAGGTGCATCGATTTACAGGTGTAATATACTGTTATGTCAGACAGTTCTATTGGCTTCTGTTAAATATATTTTCGGTGAGGGTTAGTCATTCTGCATAAATATATGGGTTCATTTGTAGAGCACTTTAGACTTAGGTTGATTTTTACATGGCAAAAAGTGTTGTTCCATAGTGCATGCCAGCATTACTGGTTTACATTGTGTTTTATATTAAAAAGAAGAAAGTTGATCATCTCTCATTTACTGGTTCAGTTGTTAATTGTATTGCTTTCACAAAAAAGTCACAAAATAGAATCCAATCTTATTTATCTAGGCTTACACTAGCTCCAGTTTATGCTAAGTGGAACAGGTGGAAGTTGTCACCACTATTATTGCTTTTATTACAGTTGCAAATACTGTCTTTATTATTTTTCAGTAGAATAAATGCTGCTAGCAAAACCAATTTAACATGACCTTGTTATTGCACACTCCTAACTAGCTAAACATATTTTGGGGTTTCAGCTACTGGTATTTCACTTTCCTGGCAGCCTAGGGAAAGCTGTTGAAAAGCTTAGCAATTCTTCATTAAACAAAAAGGAAGGTAAAATTCAGCTTTGGAAAGA
This sequence comes from Climacteris rufus, assembly GCA_013398175.1. NCBI lineage: Eukaryota > Metazoa > Chordata > Aves > Passeriformes > Climacteridae > Climacteris > Climacteris rufus. The sequence goes on along the minus strand of VZRZ01011485.1, from coordinate 599,503 downwards.
TAGTCTAGATGTTATTTTTTAAATGTCCCATATTTCTTGCTCAGTTATACATAACTTTATGGAGATAGCGGGGCTGTGCAGTGGGTGGCATTATAATGTGTCTGAACTGCCTAGTTTTGTGATGCTGTGGGTTTGAGTTCTTGCTGTTCTTGAAGGCTTTTCCACAAGGAAAGAGGGGGAGGCCAGGGAAAGGACAGTGACAGAGGAGGGCAGCTGCTGCCCTGGCTCCTGTTTATGAACCTGGCATAGGGAGACAGTACCTGGACTGGTCTGAGGTGCTGCTGCTCCTTGAGAAAGGATCTGGGAGAACACTGAGAGAGCAGCTTGGAGCACAGGAGCTTTGGGGAGGAGGGCACACGTGCAAAACACATTGTCAGGTTTATTCCCTGGCATGACTTTAAACTCTTGTGTGCTGATGGCCAGCTATTTCAATTGATTCATTTGACTTAGTTTTGGCTGGCATCACAGCAATATAAATCCTGGGAAAAGATCCTGTTTCTGTTTGCTGTTCCTTCACTTACAGATTTTGGTTTTGCTGGGACACTGACCAATATTCTTTTCAGTATAATTTAACCTGTTATGTCTTGGTAGCAAAGCTACCTTAAGCTTCATCTTGCCTTGTTTCAATTGTACCCTCTCCCATCATATGTGCTAATGTGGTGACAAGTTTGTTCTTCTGCACCCTTTGCAAATGCTGTTTGAAAGAACAGGAAACTGTCTGACAACAGCTCACGTTATCTGAGGAAAAACCCACCCAGGCAGACTAGGCAGGAGGAATTTGGCAGAGCTATGTTGATGCCTCACTGAATTCCTGAGCATTGATTTGTTAAATAGAAGGGCAACACATGTATGATTATTGCTGATTTTTACAATTTTTCTTTTTCTGATTTTACTGAGGTGCTGTGGCTTAATCATTTGACTTTCTACTCTGTCTGCAGTGCTTAAATCTGCCCCACCACTGTAATAATTGCCTAGTGCACAGAGCTGTGGAAACCAAGTGACTATTTAGCTGAGTTATTAGAGATCTTGTTTATTAGTCAATGGAGGCTTATTGACACAGTTCATCATAGTTTTTTCCTATATGTAAAATTCCAGGTTGGCATGATCTTTCAAGTTCGACCAGGTGTTTGTCTTAAGTGGGAAGTTGCAGAAAAGTTTTGATGGAAAAGTAGTTTGAACAAAACAAGAGCAATTTTGTAGAAGTCAAACTGATTTCTGCATTCATTAGATTCAGATTTGTTTTAATACTGCAATTTCTATCTTGAAAGGGTTAGAAGCACAAGAATTCATTTTGTTTATAGAACTTTTATGGATTGGATACATCCACTTAATTATCTTGGTAGTTTTCAGTTCTGTGTTATAATGAATTTTATCTGCAACTATTGTGAAATGACAAATCAGAAGTGACAAGTATTGATCAAATATTTTCAGCAATCAAATATTTTCAAGCCAAACTGAAATGTGAAAACTGAAATGTTTTTCTGGATCCTATTTCTTTTCAATAAGTTTTTCTATGGAGGAAACTCTAAAGATTGCATTAGGTCTCTTTTTGTTATGATTAATGGCATTTTGAGTTTTTTGTAAAGTGAAATCGATACAAATACCTTACAAATCATTATAATATCATTGAGTGTGCTACACATAAACCAAATTATGTACATGTAGATCAGGGAACTGCACAGTAATAACAAACCCAAACAAATAACTGTAAAGTAACAGCCTGGTAGAGATCTCACATAAACCAGCATGTTTCATTGACAAAGCAATATATTTGGTAGACAAAATAATATGTAACTCTAATGAGGTGTTTAAATTTCAGTCCATGTTTCACCTTGTAGTATTTCTATTTTATGAATGAACAGAACCATTAAATTAAAAATGAAATGAGGTGGTAAATCATTGATTCTGTTGTATGTGAATTTGTATGCCTCTGGATTTTTCTAAAAGAAAAAAACCCTTACAAAGCTGATTCTACAAGTGTTGCCTTCTGCTTGGCTATTTTCCATTTATTTAACTAAAGCCTCAGTCCGTCCTTAAATTCTGGTGTCATGGTAATTAATGACAAAAAGTTAGGCACTCTTAGCACGGTTTAGTTTAATGGTCAGGCAGCTCAAACTGCTGGAGCATTGGTTATCTCATGGCTTTGTTAATGCTGGCACTTGCTGCTGTTCCAGAAATCTCTTCTAGTTTGCCATACAACTGTTCCAACTTTCCCAAGGGTTCTGGCTGCTTTAAAACTATCAGAATGTCAATTTTACAATATTAGGCAGATGTTGACTTGTGATTAGCCCATCAGCATATTGCTGCCGTTGCAGAAATCCTGGTTGGCACAGACAGTTTGCATTGCTGTGCAGCACTGGTGGTTTGGCCCCCATTTCAGGCTGCTCATCTCCCTTCCAGGGCTGGTTCTCACACCATCAATCCCAGCAGCCCAGCCTTAGGGCCTCCCTGCAAGCTGGGTGCTACAGGGCTGAATTCTTCAGGGCTTTAAGGGCGCAGTGACGTGGATCTGGTGTCAGGAGTGTATGTGGTCTCATTCATGCTGTGCCTATTCAGAAGGAGCACTAAAACAGGAAACCCACACAATTCTGTTCATAGTTGTTGTATTGCAACCTTTAGGCTGCATGATGTTTAGGATTTCAGGTTAGACATAGCATGGCAGCACAAAATGCTGAAGGCCCAGGCTTAATAACTGTCTGTAAGCCTATTTCCTCAGTTACCTACAGATAACACTTTACTTCAGTTTCAGCACTTGAATAATGATGTACAGGATACTGTTACAGCAGGTGACACTGACAGGAAAAGGCAGTATGACATCTCTTTGGGTGACTAATATTTTCTCTGGGTAAGATGTCATAACTCTTTAGGAGTTCCCTTCCAACCTTCAAATCTGTACGTGTTGCTGGAATCTGTGTCTTCAAAACATCTCTTAAATCAAACATTCTGTCAAAGAACCAAGAAGTTAAATCAAGAAACACCTACTTCCTCTGTGAAAAGTGATCGCGCTTTTCATCTTTGCAGTGGCCCTAGGTGAAAATCATGGTGAGAAGAGTGTGAGTCCTAACAAGATTGTTACGGCACTGGGCTTAGTTCTCTGTCTTCCAGTTTAGCTCAGAGCTGCTCAGTGGCCTCCAACAGATCACACAAATCATTCCATCCAGGTAATTGTTCTTTTTCTGCCCTTAGAATAAAGACACGACAGTTCTGTACAATTGTAGCTTCCATGACATTTAAAGACTTCTTTAGGGTCAGCAGCCACAGGAGTGAGAGTATTCATATGAATTGTGATGGCCCCAAAGCCTTGAACTGGCACTGTTAAGTGAAACAGAAACAATGCTCCTGTCTGTCTTTGGAAAAATTTTCATGGACATCAGTCATGAAAACCAAACCCTCTTTCTGCCATCAAACTCCAGTAGTCCCATCATTGCCAAATAATTTCTGTACCTGGGTCAGTCTGTGTGATAGTACAGTCTGTAGAATGGGACCATTCACAATTGAAATAGCAACTGCCTGATAAACTTCAAACTTAGTGGGGAGGCTCAGAATTTAAATGGTTTTCTTCTTTTCCCCTAAATCACTGGGACTAATAGGACATATTACCTCTCCCTAGGCTCCTGAACACCAAGGGTTGTTCTGATGCTGATACATGTAGCTCTTGGAAGTAGACTTGATTAAACACCTGATAAAGATTTTGATGACTTAACTTGTAAAGTTGAGGGTGTGTGCTTGCATTTCAGCCTTCCAAAGCTCATGCTATCTTTGTGTTCTATTTCTCTGAGCAGCAAGGCCTGAGTTTTCATGTTCATCTTTCTGGGTTTGATGTCCCAGTTGTCAGGTCTGGAGCTGTGGAAGGGAACTGACTTTGCCTCTGAAAATCAGGCTCTCTTAAGTGACTAAAGCACTCTGGGAAACTTGAGCCTGAAACAATAAACCTTTACTGATGCAGAATGACTTGTTAGGAAGTTAGCATTATGTACTCAGTCCTAAAAATGTTGGATGCATAAGACTTGGCAGTTTTGTTCTTTCTTTTCCTCATTTCATGAGCTATACACTTTGCTGTCACGTAAAGAACTTCAAATATTCACATGCTAAATGATATATTCTATTCAAATACATTGCAGAGAGAATTGTGTAATTTACTTGCACTTTGTAACTAAGCAGTCTATGGAGGGAGAATAATTTGCTTGAAGAAAGAACAGGTAATTTTGAGTGGCAAAGTCAGGAAAGGTTCTCTTGCGAGAGTTCATGAACAGAAAATGGCAAGATCTGTTGAAAATCTTCTTTGCTTTTGTTTAGTATGAAAAAAATTGGAGGTTCTGAGTTGGTAAGCTTACCAAACTGATTTCTGACAGCTGTATACCTTTGGCATGTTCCTCAAAGAAGGCTTAGAAGGCTGGTAACCTTCTCATCAGAAACTGAAAAAAGCAGAGACAATAAGGTAGTTAATTAATCATTTTCCAAATTTAGACTGGATTCTTAATTTTTAACATAAATGTTATTTTCCTGGGAACATACAGAAAATATAACAAGCTGTGACGTTTGTGTACATACAATTGGCCTTAAGTTTTGTAGCACCCCAGCTCATAAATGACCCCTTCCTCTACAATGGAAGGAACCTGATTCTCCTGCACCTCTCTGCCTTGCAATTGCTGACATGTGGCCTAGACTTGCCAAAAGGGGATGTTGAGCTACCCTTTTCTGGTCATTTTTCCATTGGAGACATTTTTCCTCCACTGTTTGGAAAATGCTTTGTGAGTCTATGAAGAACCTCTGAAATGCATAATAATAAGGTTAAAAAAATAAAACAAGCTTGTTACTTTGATGGCTGTTGAAAATTTATGAGACCCACTTTGTACCAGCAAAACAAACCCAGCTGCCTCCTGCCTATCTGCAAGAAAAATATCCTTTATAATAAAACCCAAAAAACAACAACCAACCCACCCCAAAAAATGTTATGTTGCAAAGGTGGTGCGAACTTCTCAGCTGGAACAGCAATCACATTCTTCACGCTTCAGTCTTCTTTTTTGCTCAGACAGCATTAAAGAGTGACTTTTGATTTGGGTGGTCTTTTTGAGGAAACCCATACTAATATCAAGTAGAATCCATTCCCTCACTTTTAAAGGTGGGAAGGAAAATAGTTTTGCATTGATTGATCAAATCCTAAACCTAATATTCTGTGATCATTTCTTCTATGATAACAGAACCTGGCATTAGAATTGCTGAGTGAGGAGCCACATTAACTCCTATTGCATAATCCTTGTCTGGAAGGCAAAAGGGACACAGAGGAACTGGAGGAAAAGGCTGATTACTCAGGGAATTGTACAGATATCAAGTGACTAAGATTATAGCAGGAATTTGTGCCAGAGGTTGTTGGGACACGGCTGACTGGAACTGACCAAAGAGATTCTGTACCATTTAACCTCATGCTCAGCAATAAACTGGAGGGAAGGGCAGTGAGCTTTGACTGGCACTTCATGGCATCATCTTCAGCTCCTCTATTTTATTGGTTCATGTGTTATCACCATTGTTTGGGTCACAAATGCAAGGTGCAGCAGTAGGAGGAAAACTAATTCCATCCCAAAAAGCCCCAGTACTGTTTGAAAATCTCAGCTTATCTTTGCTGAATGAAAAGTTCTGGGGTAATGCCCCAGGGCATATGTGAATAAAGAAATGCAGGATCAGTTGGGGGAAAGAAAAAAGGAAAACAAACAAACAAAAAAACCCACAAAGAAAACAACAAAAAATTCAACCATGAACAGTTTTTTAACTTCAGTGTCCTAAAATTAACTTTGTGAGGTGTATGGGGCTTTCTGGGTTGATAACTGTTATTCTACCTCATACCCTATGCCTAATTGTTTATTTTCTGAGCCTAGTTGCAGAAGTGAATTAGAGGAAAGGGTGAAAGAGAATGGGGAATTTAGATCTGTGAAACAGATTATACACTATCTGGATCTTTTTTTGGTGTTCTTTCTCATTTGTTCTACTTAAAGTGTGTCTCTCCAGCTAATGAAATTTGATTCATTAGAAACGCAGTCATCTGAAACCTGTGTCCCTTTCCCCTCACCTTTGAAGCTTCCTCAATATAATTCATTTACACATTTGACTTTTTATTTTCTTCATTGTCCTTTTTTATCTGTCTGCATTTTGTTCTCTGATGAATCCTTACAGGACCCATTTTTCCCCACAAGGTCTATATCAGTACAGTGCCACCAGTGCAAGACATTCTAGTGATGTATTGCACCTATACATCATCAGAGCAACAGGGTTTTGATAAACAGCTTTCTAATACATCATTAGATCATCACTGATGGCACTTTGATGATGTATTATATTAGTACATCATCAGAGCACTGTCATTCCAGTGATGTATTTATAAACAGATGGTGCTGTCATGCAAGAAAGAAGGGAAAGCAGGAGAGAACATTTCACTCTGTTACAGTACAAAATGTGTCCCCACCTCTCATTGAATGAGATTAAAGACAAAGACCCTGTGAGGGTATAATTTTCTCATTAGGTGTTTGACTTTAAGTCCATGGACTTCCCTGTGAAGCCCTTGGCAAGCAGGCACATAACCCTTCTTGGCCAGGAGCACACAAAGCTCTTTGATACAGATTTTCATGTTTGTTGTCACTTAGTCATAAAGTCAGGGTTATTTATCATTTTTTATAGTTGCATGCTTGCAAGTATAATTAAATTTTATTTAATATAGGCATAACTAAAATGGTATTTCTAACACAGATTGTTGAGCCCAAGCACTTGAGTTAGGAGAGTCCAGCAGCAGTGGATGCATTGCTGGACACTCAGTGTTTACTTCAGAGGCTCACTTGCTCTTTCACAAGGACAAAATTTTTTGCATACCAAAAAAGAAGGCAAAATATTTTACTTTTAAGAGATATAGATCTTTTTCTGTGTAGTATCATAACTGCTAAGATAATTATTGAATTTACAGTCAAACATTTTGAAAGCTAGCCCTGTGAATTGTTAGATGAAGTATTTTTTTACTATTTCCCCTAAATTATTAGGATCATCTCCACCTTCATTTGCTGGGTCTGTGCATCTGTTCCTCATGTAATGTTTTGCTGAACTGCATTACTTAACTACTTTTCCTGAGGAAAGCTTTTCATGTTTCTTTTTCAGGTGAGGAAACTAAGAAAGACAGAGACCAGGTGAACTGTCCAAATAACACAGACATCTATCCTAAGGCTGACAAATTCCGAACACTTTCAACCTTGATGCCAACATACAAGAGATGCAGCAGGTAGGCCAGTCTTATGCCATGAAGCATTTACAAGGCTATGATTTGGGATGACTGGTGAAATATGACTGAAGTTCTTATCTGACATTATTGTTGAACGTCTGCTTTGAACACTTGGTTTTTTTTTGGCAAGATATTTTTCAAGATTCTTGCAAGATTAGTCATGGAAATGAAAATTGACTCTACAAAAGATACACTTGCAAATACAGTGTGTATATGTGTATGTCTGAACAATTATCACAAAAACATATTCAAATGTCTAGCTGTGTTTTAGAATGTCTGGAGATGATATGGAGTGAGATTTGCTTCTGTGGTTTTGTCTTAATCCTATGTGTTCAGACTCAAAAATTTCTGTGCAAGGGACTTTAAGGTCAAACGGTTTCATTTTGCACATATGGAAATTTCCCAGGTAGAATTCTTGATGGATTGGAGATGAATGGAGGTGAATTCATTCTTTCTGAGAAAGGGCATTCCATCAAAATTGCACACATAGCAATGGAATACTCAGGGAAAAAAATGTATGTGTTTGTTTGAGGAAAGATTCATCAAAAAGAACATAAGCAAGCATGTGCTTCTTAATCAAAACCAGGGCCAGCACAATGTGGTATCTACTAAAACTTTATAAATGTCAGTGTAGGGCTAATTCCCTTCTTTGCATTGCTTGCCTCAAGTAATTATTGTTGTAATTCTCATCTTTCATATGACTGGTAAAGTCACAGTTTAGAAATAATTTCAAGACTGAATTTTTAAATTTAGATACATGAGACAAAAATCAAGAAATAAGAAGATACTGTAACACTAATTCTACAGGTGGAGAACTGAAATAGAATGTTTTCTCTGAGGTCCCTGTGTCTGTAGTAGAGATCAGGCTTAGAGATAGAAAGATTTGACACGCAGATTTTCAGTGTTCCGGGGTGTCTGCTGTAATTACATCTTGCTGCTTGGCACAGGCAGTGTAAGCACTGTGCGTGTATAGAAGGAAGAAAAAAACAGAAGTGTTCTGCAGCTGTATTTAATACAAGAGTCTGACGTGGGGCACACTAAAGCATTGGCAGACCCACAGAACCCCCTCAAAAACTGGGTTCTTAAACTCAAAAACTGGGCTGAGCCAAACTGAGTGTGTGCTAAAATCCTGACTTTGCTGGGGGAGGACTTTGGATTATTGCACAATTTCTCGTTTACCAGCCCTGAAACCAAGTCAGAGAGACACCAGCAATGCCAAGGACATGTGAGGCTGGGTTAGCAAGAGTCCAGGGCAGTGGACTTGCCCTCTGCCAGACCTCAGGGAGCACATCTGGAGGCTGCTGTGTGGCTTTGGGTCCAAGGCAGGCTCTGGCTGGCTGCAGTCTGGCTGAGGGTACTGAGCTGTCAGGCAACTGCAGCACACGATGTGCAAGGGGAGGCTAAAGAAGTTTCCTCTTCTGAGGAAGACACTGAATTAGCACAGTGGCTATTCAGAGACACCTCAATATGCCCAGATATCGTACAGCTTTCCTCCCAGGCATGCTGTTCTGTGCTACTTGGGGGTTCAACCATCACGATATGAGAAAGAGAAAATAATGTTCAGTGGGGGTGGTGGATCTTAACTGCAGCAAGATGCTGGCCAACAGAAAATGGGGGAAATATGAAGTCTCATGAAATCTGCTGAAGCTTGGCATTTGGAGAAGGATAATTTTGTTCGTTGGAGGTAATGAAAAATACTGCATGGCAATCACTGTTTAGCAGTAACTTGTACTCTGAGAAGGATCACCACTGGTGCCAAACCTATTCATATCAGATTTATGCAACCATTAAAACAGAGAGCAGTGGGGTATTGTTGTTCTTGGAGTAGTTTTGAATGTGGGGATGCCAACAACTTTTAACACACTGGTGGGCATTTTGTACTTGCAAGGTCTATCAGGTTGAACTCCAGTCTGTGAGTCCCTGTATGATTATTCAAAGAGTGCAGCAGGGTCTGAATTTCTCTCAGCTTTTTGTGTGTAGCACACTGCAGTAGCCATGGCATTTCTAAGAAGAGCAGGCAGGGTCATCTGAGTCACAGCAGCAATCTGATTAGGTGGTTTTGATCACACGAACACTCTGAGCTCAGTAAGGAGTTGAGGGGGTGATGTCTGTAAATCTTCCAAAAGTCAGGTTTAGGAGACTCTTGTGACAGTTATTGTAACAAAGGGGAATAACATGATGTAGTAGGAACAGGTTCCTTTCAGGAGCAAATATTCTTAATGCTAATAAAAGGTTCTCAAAGATCATTCAAGATTTCCTTTTTTCCCAATTATAGACAATGTGGTTATCTGTTTTAGTATGTATATTGAAACCAAAATTTGCTCAGTCAAAATAGAAATTTCTGTCAAATAGGAATTTCTGATTGTGTTTTTATAAAACTGGAAATAGGGAAATGTTTTCCTAACCAATTCCCTTGTTTTATACCACAGGTAGATGAAAAGGGATCTGATATTCCATTCATGCTTTAAAATTCCATTAATTGGTGATCTTCTTTTTTAGGACACAATCTGTCTGCTGTAGTAAAACACAACTAAATTTAAAAATTCATCTTCATGGAGTTGATGAGTATAGGAGCAGAAGATAGTGCTTGAAATACATATTTTTCTTGAATACAACATTTTAAAACAATCTAAGCATTTTTTCTAAATGGAAAGAGAAAATGTTCTCTGCTAGACAGAAGTAGACTACATCATGTAATTAGGAGGGAGTAGACTATGAGATACAAAGGTTTCCCATTGTCTGGAACTTTTAAACTCGGATTTGTGATGGTGTGTGCAGTTTTGGTCCTCCAATAAAACATGCTGACAGACTGGATCAAGCTGAGATGAGCACCAAGGAGTCTGGGAGATGGAAGGGAGAGAAGCAAAGAGAGAGGCTCCACTGAGAACAGTTAACAGTGACTTTACATTTATAGTCTTTCTCTGGAGTTTTCTTCTTGGCTAAATCAGTCACAATCCACTTTAAAGAATATTCTTTCCAAATGTTATATTGATTGATATGCCCTAATGTTTTCTTCTCATTTGAAATGTGAAGCCTGCCTTGTTTTGAACTGTTTTTGAAACAGTGATATTTGAATGTGAAAGACCAAAAGTTTTTGGCATTGTGGGCAATAGGGAAATATCTCCAAAATGGATATCTGAGATAATATGTGAAAAGATATTTCTGTCTCAAAAATGCAGAAAAGAAATCTCAGATATTTGGAACCAGTGCTAGTTATGCGTAAAATGAAAGAATTCGTTATTCTCAACTTGTCTCACCTGGTTTTTATCCCCCGTAAGACAAACCTTGATTCCTCAGCTTTCAGCAATTATTTTTCTATATTGATCCAGGTTAAGGAAATAAACTCCTTTCTGGTCTTTTATTTTAAAAGCAAAATAAAAGTGTTGGAGGCCTTAAGTACTTTTTCACATATTAAAGAACATTTATATCAATGTAAGAATAAAGGAATAGATCTGAAATGTTGGCCAGGCAACTGTGTGTGTCGAAATTATTAGTGCAAATGGAAATCATGCAGTTTTTTACTGCAAATGGGACAGACAAAGGGAAATCATACTTTCTGTCAGGAATGTGAAATGAGATTGATACTAGGTAGTATTCCATTATTTCAATATGCCAACAGTTTTGACAGTCCAATTGCAATTACTGGAGATAGTGGCTCAGCAAATTGAGAAGGAAATTAGGTTTGATCGCATGAGAGAGAGAGTGCCATAAAGAGCCCTCCCTTCTCCTTTTTAAAGGTGTGCAGATTCATCATTGAGCCTTTTCCTCAAGAAAAGGCAGGGAGGGGGCATAAAAAATATAAAATCATAAATGAGAGAATTCTCAAGCATTATGAAAATTGAGGAGAGTTCATCACCTCCCCACAAATAATGTCAATAAACATGTTCATTGACATGTTCTGCTGTTCTGTGCCATTTCTGTCTAATTTTCATCTAGGTTCAGACTCGTTCCTTATGTGTTGCCAACATAGTCTGTCAACTCAAACAGCAACACAGAAGTTTTAGTTTTGCTGTAGAAACCCTCATCTTGGTAAAATCGCTTTCCCCTATTGACTTCTGATGGGTTCATACAGTTCCCATAGAGATCTTGACAGTTAACTGGAAAATTGCTTTTTCAGAGATTTCTTTGGGAGGAGATGGGAAGTTTGATTCCATGACTGAATCAGAGCAAATCAAGATTACTTACATGGCAAGATACACTAGGCAATTCCAAGTATTTAGGAATCTGACTGAGCCTAGTACTTTACCCAAGTTGTGCACACCTAGTGCAAAGGACAAAAGGAATCATCTTGACATTTTCTGTCATATCTTAAAAGATATTTTAATTGTTTTGATACTGGCATTTGTAAAAATGAAATGTGAAGATAGAATTTGATATTTGACACGGAGGGTGGGAAACACCCAGTAAGGCAAGTATCAAAGCTGAAGCAGATGCCATTTTTTCTGGGCCAGCTGAATTTAGCACTCATTGCTCTGTATTTAGAGAGGCTATTTTGTCAGACTCGTAGAAGTCTAACATACTGCCAACCAAAATAATAACAATTCACTTGTCCAAACAGAGAAAAATACAGTATTAGAAGCATAAAAGCACCATTGTTGCATAGCTGTGTCTGAACTGCTGCTGTTGTGATTCTGTAACTCATAATTTTGCGGACAGTTTCTATGCAAACACATTTTTGTGTGGTATTTTAAAGGCTGAATTTAATGTTGTCTTTTGAACATAAGTGTTGGTGGTCAACATCCACTGTCTGATTGTGTGCTTAGATTTATATGGTTAGCAAACAATTTTGTGACTGTTTATTGCAAGCCAGGATTTATGCACGTGGCTTCATTTCTTGTCATAAATGAGCAGAGCATTAAAACCATGTAGAACTGTTGGAATTCTCCTGCCTCAGATCACTGGTGTACCCTATGCAGTCCACAAAATTTCCTGGAATTTGGTGAACCTGACTTGAGAGTCAGGTTTGTAATGGCCAAATTTCATCTCATTTTCCTTTTGCTATGCACTGTTCATTATGGATTCACAAGTTCAGCCTTTCCTCAGTGTGATGTAGGATATTAACAGCTTGTGTAATTCGATGGCCATAGAGCAATCAGCAGATATTACAGTTTAAGAGAATAATATTTATTAACTTGGAAAAAGTACAATGACTATAATCCAAGTAATTGTTACAGGAAACATGGAAGGTCTTGGTGGTGGGGAGCTCCTATGTCCCTGCTCTCAAAGAACTGGGCCTCATTATCTTAGAGCAAATTTGTTTTCCAAAATATTCTTCCTGAGAAATAAAACGAAAAAAAGCTCACAAAAAAAAAAAGCCAGTGCTGTGGGCCTCGTCCCCAAGGTGGAAGCAGCAGAAATGGAGCAGCCATGTGCAGTCATGTTGTTTGGTGCGTGCAGCATATCACAGTGCTGAACCCAGGACAGTTTATTTCTTCTCTGAAACCCAGCATGTTCTTGGAAGTGTGGGCCTCTGATCACTTCCCAGTGCTGCAGAAATAACTGTCTAAGGAAAGAAGTGGGCTTTAAATGTCAGTAGGAGTAATAGAAAGGTCATCATCACAACAGAATGCTGTGTGGTCATGCAAGACATGAAAGTCTGAGGTGGCCTTGCTGTAGCACTCCTGTAGCCTCCAGGGACCATTATTTAGGACTATTCTAATTTATTGCACTGTTGGCATCAACTGAGCCCTCCTGTCCCCTTGGTGGTGGTGGTACCTTGCAGGTACTTGAAAACTGAGGACTCTGTGCAATTTTTGTATGAGAGTTTTTGGAGTGACTGCAGTCAGTGCCCTTCCTTGTTCTTCTGACCACATATTTTTCTCTGTGAGGAGTTAAACTTGGATTTCTCAGGCAGCAACTGTTGTGGCTGGAGGAGGAAGCAGAAATGTGATGTGCTGCAGCAGTGTAAGCAGGCAGTGCAATTCTAGGGGTGGAGGCAGCAATAGCAGGGTTTTGTCAGGCTGAGAGAGGGCTTTATTTGTCTTGGAAAGGAATTATACTTAGAGGGATCGTGTAGTATCCCCTGCCACTTTCAGGCTCTGTATCACTTATAGAAGGGGCTTCCTTGAGCACTACACTTCAGTAAATTCCATAAAGATACCAAAAAGTGCTAAAACACAGTAAAACAGGAATAATGAATTCTGAAACTTAAGATTTAAAGTACTGTTAAAATAATAAATAAGGATGTGGGAAGAACATTTATTTCAATAACTTAGGTACTCTGTTTTCTTGCAAAGGTGACTTAGCCTGTCATCCCAGAATATAATATTCTGTCCAAATGCTTGTGTAGTAGTTGGAGTATCAGCCCAAAATTGCTGTAATTTGTGGTTCCAGCACAATTCAAAAATAGCAGAGGATTATCCATTACATGTATGTATATAAAGACACAGCTCTTGATGCTGTGTCAGGCTAACGTCTGCCTGTTGACCTTTATTGGCTTTTCTGTGTCAGGGAGTTCCCTTTATAACCTTTTTCCATTTATCTGCCTGTCTGCTGCAGTGTTTGTTCTAAAGGATCAAGGGAGGGAGTATTAAATGTCTCCAAAAGCCATGGGTAATCAGAATACAGGTGATACAACAGAGGTAGATTTTCACCCTTTTCAGATAAAGGGTGAGAGACTTGCAAGTGTGTATTTTTGTTTTTTTTTAATTTGTTTATATAAGGTCTACTCTGTTTAAAATAAATGATGAGAATAATAGTAGGTAACATTTATACCTGTCAGTAGGAGGCTTGATTTAGCAACCTCAAAAGGTCCCTTTTGGAGATGTTTCACTGATATCTGACAATCTGCCCTAAAAATGACCAAATGAGTGCCATTACTGTCAACTTAGCACACTTGTCGGTGTCTACAACATGCAGAAGAAATAAGTGTATTGTAGACTAGGAGGATTTATCAAGAACTCTTGAGAAAAATATTACTGACAGGTAGTGTTAAGTATTTTTACACTGCAGTCCCACCAAATGCTGGGTTCATTGGAGAAGTTTAAATATGCAGGGTTTTTTCCCCCATAAAGAAATAGTTTTAAGTGTTACATTTAACTTTTGTCAGTCGCCTAACCTTACATTGTTAGTAAAATATGGAAACACAAGTGACCAATCTGGCAATTAAAAAAGAAAAAAATCAGAAATTTCATGACTTAATACTATCTCTTTAGTGAAACATTTTTTTCTTGGTAGAAGTCGTCATTGGTACACAAAATTCAAATTTATCTGGAGCAGAAAGCCAAGAGGCATTTCAGATGCAAGCCATAGATGGCATCTACACCTGTAAGTTTGAGAGAAGGAGATTATTTGCAACAGATTATTGAGATAAAAGATAGTTGATATTCAGAATATCACAGGTTTTAATTTTTTTTCAGAATTGCTTAACACCCATGTTCACAACAGCCAAAATTACAATTTTGGGAGCTACAGGTCAGTCAGCTTCACTTAGGTCTGCCTGGCACACATGGAAGAAACAATTATGAGTGGTAACAGCCACATGAATTTACCAGGGTAAAGCATGCCTGGCCACCCTGATGGCTTGCTATGCCAAATGACTGCGTTGTGGGTGAGGGCAGAGCAGAGATGTCATTTGTCTTGACATCAGCAAGGCATTGGATGCTGTTTTCATGGTAGTCTTGTATCCAGGTTAGGATATTCCAGTCTGGATGGGTGGATGACCACGTGGTTAAAACTGTTTTTGTGACCATGGTCCGAGGGTAGAGGTCAGGAATTTGCTCTGTCTGGAGGCTGGTGACAGGGGAGCACTACAGGGTGTGTGTGGAAACCTCCTCCTGGGTCAGACCTGTGGCAGGTGAGGGATTGCACTCACATCAGCCTCAGAGGGGACATGGGACTGGAGGGGAGTAGTTAATGGAGCAAAGGCAGGATGCCTATTTGGGACACCTAAAAAACAGAAGCCAGACAAAATTAAGGAAAATAAAAAGCAGTTACATTTATTGAAGGGCCTTCAGGTACATTTAGGGCAAGCAAAACCCCCAAGGGGCACACCCAAAAATGGAAGATGGATAATGGACTTTCATGCTTGTATAAATTTGGTTCATTTGTATATTGAGGCCAATCTTCCAATTACAGCTTCAGGTAATGAAGTCATTTACCCAACATTTGCCTCCCCCCCAACTCACTTTTGTTTATATTTCTCAGGGCATGACACAGTGAAATGTTCTTGATTCCCAGGCCCAGAAAGTAATTGTTTTGTCTAACAGAAATGGGAACAACACTAGCTAAGACTCTATATGGAGTTTAGAGTTATACAATGAAAGACTGCAGGATTACAAATATATGAAAAATATAAAGGCTAAAATCCTAAGGCATCAGGCAGGGCTGCTGTCTGGAAAGACCTGGATAGTCCAGGGAGCTGGAGGAGTGGACTGTCTGGAACCTTAAAAAATCCAGCAAGGAAAACCTCAAGCCTTGCCCATGTGAAGGAAGAAGCCCTAGCAAAAACACGGCCTGAGGAGCAGCAGGAGAGGACCAGGATGCCTTGGTGGAGCCCAAAGTGAGCAGCAGCCCAGCTGTGTGCCTGGGCAGCCAGAGCTGACAGTACTATGGGCTGGGTTAGCAGGAGCGTGGCCAACAATCAAGAGAAGCAATTATTGGCTTCTACTCATCAGTCTGTGTCTGTAACACTGCATCTGGATTTAGGTCCTATAATACAGGAATGGCCCTCATAAACTGGGGGAGTTCAGTGAACAGCTCTGCAGATTGGCTTCTTAAATCAATTCAGAGCCTGTTTCTATCTAAAAATTAGAATATCAATTGTAATAGAAATTGTATGCTAAACTCCTCAATACTTTTCATTTAAAATCTGCTTTCTTTCACTTATTTCCATGTTATTTAAACCTAGAATTACCTCGTTTTCTCAGGTGGTCTTTTGTTTATTTAGAGGAAAATTGCATAAGCCCTCCCCAAACACCCAGGCGCCATGGAAAGAAATATATATTGATTTATTATGAAATTGAATGAACTACTATGTACAGATTATATATAGGGACAAGAAAACTATGATTCCTCAGCATTCTGATTGGCTACTGATGATGCAATGGTGCATTATTAAGTGATAATTGTTTTATTACAGTGTTTACAAGGAGTCAAATGGTTTGTGAATCGATGCACAGGGAGGCCACAAAACAAGTTGCTTATTGATTCACAAGCTGTTTGTCTCAAAGTTTGCTGCTCAGAAGAGAAAATAAACCCAATGTACTCCAGGGTGTATTCACAAGGATAATAGTTTTGGAAACATGGAGTCTGAATTGGCTCAACTCTAAAATATGCTTTTCTCTTTAAAATATTGAATGGAATCATGCATACTGAGCCATGGAAAGAAAGTCATAGCACACCCTTCTCTGCCAATCTCTTTCATCAGCCATCAGGTTTTGTGGTTCAATAAACTCATGTGTATTGCCTCAGTTGCTTAAATCATCTCAGAAGGATACTTTGTCATAAATTCTGGAATATGTTAAAGTTACAAAGGTTTTACTAAAAATATCTGCCTTTTTGGAGATTAGGGACCTTTAAAAGTTGGTGGAAGCAGATTAGTAGATGTATTTCCATTCTTCCAAATGGTGGAATATTAAAGAGCATAAAATTGTTGGCCCACGCAAACACAGAGTGCTGGATCAGCCCTTCTGCCTCACACACAGAGCTTTCACTAATTTCAAGAACACTGCTGGAATATTTACCAATGTAACCTATCACTGGGTTTCTGATTTTGCAGATCAGTGTCTTTAAGAATTCATATCCATAGACAAGTCACTGAAGCTTAATCAATGGCTATCCATCTGCTGAACAGAAAAAAAAAACATTTACAAGGCGCTGCAATTTAGCTTATGTGTTGGAAACCCTTAGGAAAGAGCTTCAGCAATGTCAGTTTAACTTGCAACTAAGATTAAAATAGGCAACACAGAAATAGATATTGAGCTTAAGCAGGGCGATGTAGTGAACCACCTTAACTCAGCAAAATGTTTGACTCTTCATGGCTTAATAACACACGGAAAATCCCAAATACCTCTTCTCTCTAAAGTCACATCACATTCTGCATTGAAGAGAAAGGTTATTTAAAATTAAGCCACCTGAAAGAGGAAAAGAGCTGAATGACATTTTGTACCTGAACACTTTTGGTAGAATGAAAGTGTTTTTATTCGAGGCTAAGGACTAGTTGTGTTCCTTTGATGTCTGTGTTTTTCCTTTCATAAGAATTGCTCACACATTTGAGGGCCTTCACAAAGAGATGCTTGTGCTCCACAGCTTGATCTTTTGCATGCATTGTTTAGGGACTACTGCAAAAAATATGAATCTATTGAAATGTCACATTCTGTTTCCTTTAGAGGTGCTTTTAATCTAAGCACAGTTTCAAGGAATGAATTAGCAGATGAAATACATTCTTTTAGCAGTAAAGGCTAAGTGTGTTGGGTTTGACAGTACCTAAATACAAGGTGGGACTTTATAAAATGCAGATGTTCTCCCGAATAATGTATTCCATAACCAAAACAGGCAGGATTTGAATGGCATCATCATATACTGATCATCGTCTCCTGCAAACTCCTCATTGCAATCAGCAGGAGTTTTAGGAAGCTTATATATACAAAATAAGATTCTAAATTTCAATTTGAGATAACTTCTTTTTTTTGCATCCTGATACTTGTGCATGAAGTCCAGAAAAGGAATAATTCTCCTCTAGAGTCTTGTAGTTATTTATGTGCAGAAGCATTTTCAGGATTAAACCTCAGGTTTAATTCTTATAGTGCCTGTATTGGTTTGGGGTTTTATTGGTTTTTTTACATGCAGTCAAACCTAGTAGAATAATTCCAACTTTTTCTTCCTCATGAAAAATCAAATGTTATCTATTTCTTCATTTAGGTTTATTTTACTTCAGCATTTTATTTATTTTTGTTTTATATAAATTTCCATGAGCAGTGCTGCAACAGTACTAAAGACTTTTTGATATGTTTAGACCAATTTGCAGAACAAATAACCCAATTAGGGAAACTTTTCTAAGCAATCTAAATTTTAGCTCATAAATACAATCTTCCACTACCTGGTCTTAGGAGAATTATTGTTGCCATAGAACAAAGGGAGTAATAGTGAATTGTATTGGGCAAAGAGCTATGGGATTAAGCATATTGTCTTAGAAAGAGCGGGGGGAAATGTTGTCCAATGCTTCATCTTTTGTAAGAGTAGACACAATCAGATTTTCTCTGGTCTGTTGTCTGCCTACTCAAATCCAATATTCGCTCCATAACATAACATACAGCCTGCCTCTTCCTCTTCCTCTCTGAATTTCAGAAGTGTTGGAAGTCTTGACTGTATCTGTGCTGATAGAGCTTCTTGTCTGCCCTGGTCCCTTTTTGTCTCCTCCTGCAATGCTGATTTAGAATCTCTTTCACAGAAGACAATTAACAATACTTTGAACAAGGCCTGACCATTTACCTAAATTTAAACCCCTTCATGAATGCTTTTAGAGAGAGAATTGAGCTTGGCATATTCTCAGTTTTATTCCTAATCCAAAATTTATGTTTTTTCCCCCTTAAATCAGGTCTAGCTGATAATTGTCCTGTATTTTTAAATCAGCTTCATATTCTTATCCCTGTTTCTGAAACGCATAAATTGGTCTGTTCTATGACCAAGGCAGCAGTGATTTTTTTCTCCAGCAGTAGTGATCTCTCGAGAATGTCTCCATGCTCTGTAAGTGGGCCACTGCCTTGGGCTGCCCTCCTGGCAGCACCCCACACGTGCAGTTCCTGTGCAGAACAGCTGTGCCAGCCGTGTGAGCCTTCAGCACCTGTACCAGGATCACACATGCAGCTCTTTGGAGCTCTGCTTGCAAGCAGGAAGGCCCATTTTGGCTCTGAGTGAGAGGTTTGTGCTGGGAGCTGCTTGCTAAGAAGGAATGTTTGAGGGAACATGGATTTGTACATTTTGGCTGTAATCACAGGAATCTCTCAGATTTGCAGTGAAAAGCGTTTGGGACCAGGGTGAGTCACATGGTGTCAATTAATAGAACCTTTTTATAGAATCATAAAATGACACAATGGGTGAGGTTGGTAAAAAGTCTGGAAACCCTGTAGTCCAACCCTCCTGCTCAAAGCAGGGTCAGACAGCATGGATTGTGTAGGGCAGTGTCCAAATGAGTGTTGAATAGCTTCAAGAAAGGAAAGCTCCCAGCCTGTCTGGGAAACATGTTCCAGTGTTCAATCACACCTAGGAAAAAAGTCTTTTTGTGATGTTTAAATAGGTTATCTTGTACTTTGGTTTGTGCTTGCCATCCCTTGCTCTTGCACTGGACACCAGAGAGGTCCATCTGGCTTAGTCCTCACTGCATATGAATAATGAATTGGTAGTGGAAGTACAAAGGGGCTATTGATTATTTATCATTAAAGTCAGCAAAAGGACAGGTCTTCAAGCAGATAAATAGGCAGAGGTCAGCTGAAGTAGTGCAAAATAAACACTGAAATGAAAGGTACAGGACTTTCTGGTACTCAAATTACCTCCTTTCTGCAAGGCAAGGATCAACTCAGGACTGGAAAATAGATCTCACTGTGTGGCTATGTCCTTAATGAATTATTTGACCAGATACAAAGATCTGATGTGCAAACCTCTATGGCCCCAGGAGCACGGTTAGAAAGCCAATTCTTTTTGTTAAATAAAAACATTTGCTGCCAGACTAACCCACAAACTTGTAAAAATGGTTTGCTGTGCTGGTTTCTTCATCTGAGTATGAACTGTATTCTCTGAAGCATAAACCTGTTGAATTTTTTTTATGAGACTGTCACTTTTCTACTTGAAGACATGACCAAAGTACCTCTGCTGTTCCCATCAGTAGTATGTGTATCACTTGTCTCCAGTTTTTTTGAAGCATCCTCTCATTGATCCTTCCTCCTTCAGGAACTCGTGGAGAAGCTGCTAACATCACCATGTCTCTAAATCCTTTAGTTCTGACATTTATCAAGTGATTGACGTGGATTCATGGGTGTATTTGAAAATCCCAGTAATTTATGACTTGCAGTTTTCTCTATTCCCTCTACAACAGACTTTTGTAAAATTAATAACAATCACAGGATTCCAAGATATGCTTAGTACAGATATTTTGCCGAAACTTGATGGATAATACTGGAGGGTTTAATTCTTTTATCAAAATAAAGATCAAATCAGGTAGGACTGAATTTTTATGGAAAATGAGTTATTGTCAGGGCTAATCAGGAAAAATCATTAATCAGAATTCTTCCAGGTGTTTTCCACCCTGGGCACAAACTGAACATGAAACAGAGCATAATGATGTCTTATGTGATTTTTAGGTGGAAAGAAGTGTCTGTAATTTTTCTTTTTCTTTACTTCATGTTTTGCAGTGACCTCAATGCATTTCAGAGTCTAACGTTGTCCCCCTGCCTCTTGAAGTGATGGCAGTAGCACTTGGCTTGAACCATCTGATGCTTCACTATATCACATAGAGATGCAGACACTCAGAAATGCATCCATTACAATATACAATATTATTTATTTCTAAATCATTAAGCATAATGTGATTTTTATGTAGGTTTACAGATATATCAGGAAGTTGTAATGACTTTATCTCATTTGAGTGTATGCTTGGAAAGCTTTTGGGGGATATCAAGCTTTTATAACCACAATGAGTTTATACTCCTAGTAAGTGGGAAAATCAGAGGCAAAGTTCTTGAGACCTGACAATCAAAAATAAATGTTTAATGAAAACTTTTGGAAAACATTTGAACACTAACGATTTATAACTAGACCCAATGATTAATCTCACTTGACAGAGTTTTGTGGTCGTGTTTGATATTCATTCCTCTCCCAGACTTTCTGGTGCTTTGTTTCATCTTTTAAAGATTAATTTGCAGTTTCCATAATTCTAGATATTTCATATACTCTAAATGGCTGATTAGATCCAAAGTGACAGAGAATTCTCTGAGTCTGTGTGGTTTTCATTATGAAATCAGCTCTAGTGTGATTTTGTTACAGTTTTTTTCACACATTCTCAAACATGCAGTGATATGTTGGACTGGCTCAACTCAGTGTGATATCTGAAATTGCTACTGACTGAGGCATCATACACAGGTGTGCCAAAGAGCTGCCTTTATCAACTGGGTACTTCTAACACAGTAGTTCTACATTTATCTTTCTTGAATTCCCGGCATTCTCTTTCTCTTCAATGCCATACTTGAAATTCTTTCTCTGCTCACCTCATGCAAAATCTGGAGCAAGTATTAATTATATTAAGTATAGTAATTATTGTTTTTATCTCAGGAATTCATTTCCCCTTTATAGTAACCTCCAAAAAAGTGAAAACTTGATATGAAAGCCTTGAGAACACTGAAGAGCAGCACAGCTTCTCAGTCTCTTAAATCAGACCCTACTTTCTTTCCTTCCCTTCATATTACTGTATCTCTGCAACTAATTTTCCACATTAATTTTGGAATAAACAGTATAATAATAATAATTCTAAAGTTGCATCTGATCTGTCAGTAAAAACAGGAATATCTGGGGTAACTCTGAGTATGGTCTCAAAAGCAGAATAATATTTGATGCTGAATTGAAGGAGACAAAACCCTCCCTGTGTATAGCTGTACCTACCTACACACATCCATGCATTTTCTCCTCCCAGCAGGTACGTTTGTGGTCCCCAGGAAGGTTTCTGTAACAGACTCCTTTTTTATTTCCAGACCTGCCTGTCTCCCTTGCATGCTTAGCAGGCTGTGAGCTGCATCAACTGCAGCAGACTTTTTTCCAGAGAATTGCACTGATTTCAGCAGCAGCAGAATGCTCAGTATTTTAGTATTGTGCCCTGTGTGACTGGGAAGGAGAGAGGGGAGAAGCCATGGCTGAAGTGTGTTTTCAGGGGCTCTTTTATGACCTCTATGGCACAAATGTCAATTCAAGCCATTTTTTACCTGCTGGAAATCTGACCTCTGATTACACTGCTTGCCCAAATACTTTTACAAAATGGGTAATATTTCTGATTTTCTGATTTAAATGAAAATTTTCTTCTCCTGCAGTTTTTATTGTAAGCAGAATGTAGTGTACCTGGAGCAGTGTTATCCAGAGGACCCTCCCCACCAATGTTTTATGCATGCTGATGCCTTGCACAAGGCAGAAACAAGTAACTTAAACAATACAATAAATTTTACTGAGACATAGATACAGGTCTTTTCTGGCTTGTCTATAAAGTGAAAAATATGGAATGATTTGCTTCCCCTTTAAGGAGGTTATTAGCTTGCTTGTATCTACCAGAGGAATAGAGGTGCACACAGTCTCCCATTATTCACCGGGTTTTTAATCTTGATCCCTGGCTTCTGCGATAAGTTATTGCTGGGGACTGGAATTGCTTGGGGAGTGATGCAGGTGCCTGAGGGCCAGCAAGTGGCTCTGTTATGAGAACTGGCTCTAATGATTAATGGTAGGATGCAGTGCACTACTGCTGACTTCACTGGGAAATACAACATTGTTAATTTTATCATTATAAACTCCCAGCACTGCAAGAGAATGTGTCTGCCTCCAGGATGGTGAATTTGATAAGAAGGCTTTTCTGATAAGATATCTCGTACTCCCAGGGAAAAGCATTCATGTTTAATCAGGGAGTATTTAACTTGCAATCCAAATGTTACCAAGTAATATGTACAGGTCATTTTAAATTTGTGCTCTACAGTTCAGGTCACAACATTATAAATGAGTTTGTATACACACTGAAGAAAGAATCAATATAGCACTGCTCCTTACAAAGACAGTCATAAGCCAGAGAAACTAAATATTTTTTCACTTGAAAAGGGGACAGACTTTTTAATGACTAGTAGTACTACAGACAGATAAATACACAGAGAGCCCAGGAACCAACCTGTAAAATACTTTGCAGCTTCCAGTCTTGCTTGTGGCAGTGTCTGTGATTTCAAAGCAAACCGCTGCAGCCAAGAAGGATTGCAGCCTCTGCCTGTTAATTATATCAAACAGGTTGTAGGACTAGCATGCAGTGTTGGGGTATGAAAAGATGATAATCCTTAGCAGGCCATTTCCCTCTTTAGGTGTTCGTGGGATCAGCATGGGCACTGCTGTCTTGCAGAGACAGTTGTACTGGGGTACAGTTAATTTTCTTCATAGTAGCTTGTTGGTGCTGAGTTTTGAGTTAGTGGTGAAAACAGCATTAACAGACCTGTTTTAGTTGTTCTTTAACAGCCTCAAGGCCTTTTTTGATCCTCACACTGTCCCACCAGTGAGGAGGCTGCAGGTGCACAAGAAGTTGAGAGGAGACACAGCTGGAACAGCTGGCCCCAACTGACCAAAGGGAGAATCCATAACATAATGTGTGACAATAAAATCCCTAGGGAAGGAGGAGGAAGGGGTCTGTTTCCCCAAGATGAATTTTGTCCTCCCTCTCAGTAAATACCTAATTTATAGAGAGGATTTTGTGCAGCTCAAAACACATTCCTACAGCTTCACTGTTCTTTACAGTATCTCCACCCAGTTTAAATCTCTACCTTTCCTTCCATGCCCTTATCTCCTGTGCCCCCCCCACTCCCTTGCACCCTCCTAGCTACCTTTTTGTTTCCAAAAGCTGTTGAATGCTGACCATTTTGTTCATTCTGTTTGTGTGTTGCATGGGTGTCTCCTATATATTGTTTTTTTCTCTTTCTAAATTAAAATTCTGTAGGCTGTGGTCCTTCTGTCTTTTCAAAGAGTGTCTGAAACAGTTTGGCTGTTATTTTGTAGCTCCTTAGGCCATTCAAATACATGTGATGAAGACTTTATCAACTTTGTCAAATTTTCCATGAAGGGAATATTAACAGTTAGAGAGAAAATTTTGAAATAGTGAATAACTTTGTCTTTTCACGAGAGATATTCAGTCTAGGAGTTATGACATAAAGCAGAGAACAGCAGCTGAACATAATAAGGTGATTTTTATGGAAAACCAAATGGGGTAGTGTCACTTAGTAGGTCATTTTAAATCTAGGCTTGTCTTGAAATTGAAATAACATTAAAAAACTGAGTGCAGAATGTCTTGCACTGTGGCTCATGTTCTTTGACTCCATGTACTGTGTTAATCATTTGATCTGTCTTCAACAAAATAGATTTTTATAATAACATAGATATACCTGCCATTTGTTTAAATGCAAACTGCTGTTGCTGTGACTCATTTTATAACTTTGTCGCACTTACTGAAATATTACACACGTGGGTGGGAAAGCTGTGGAAACTGACTCCTGTCACTCAGTGGACCAACTAAACAAAATACTGGAGTGACAATAACATGTTTGGTTCTCCCAATGTGGTTTAGATTTATGATATATGTTTCTTTTGTGGAGAATTTTGACATATCTGTACTGAAACAAGTAATGCTTACTTACTGATAACCACGAAATCAAAGTTATAGCTAACCAATTTCCAAGCTTAGGTTTAGCCATTTGAGATTGTTTCACAAGCCCTAAGCTAAATATTGCAACGCTTCCTGATTTCACATGCTCTGGAAGAGAGAGGAATGGCAGGCTGATGTCTATCAACTCCAGTATTCATAACACAGAAGTAATGGCAGCTGGTAGGATCAGCTTAAGTTAAGTAGATGATATAGTAAAAGCATGTACCTAAGTGGATAATGGGAATGCCATCCTGAATCTCCAGGGAGATGGTAATCCATAGCAATAGAGGTGGTGCAGAAGAAGTGCCTGGATGACTTGGATGTTGATGTGTGCAGACAGAAGCTGCCATGTACTTTCCCTGTGTCCTGTACACGGCTGTTTGGCAGCCTGGGTACAGGCTTGGAGATGCAGTTTCTGCATTTGTACAGCACAGTTCTGTGGCTTAGCACATCAGTAGGAGGGAGAGACAGCTGATGGCTTCAGAGGTGAATCTGAAAAAGCTGAAGTTGTCATGGGTAGAAAGAATTGATCCAGGTTTGAAAAGGAAACATGTGTTGGACTAGACCAGATTTTAAATCACCTATATTGTGTGAAAATAAGTACTAGTGCCCTGACCTGTAAATAACTGTATCTGATCAAAATAGCAGGACTGTTTTAAAGTAGTTTTTCATTTGTATAATATCTTACAATATACAGAGCCGTTGAAACTCAGGCTGAAATTCTCTGCTCATTGTTTGTACCTTAGACTCCTACAGCATTAAAAGGATTTTTTTTCCCCTCCAGCGGGTACTTGGCCATATCCTTTTTGTTTTCCTGCCTTATTCTGAAGCAACAAAAATCAGCCATGGTTGGGAACAGAATACCAGATAGGATAGTAAAGTGCTTGGAAGCAACACAGAGAATCTTGTATTCTCAGTGTCTGAGGTCAGAAATGAAAGTTTGTTTTGTTTTGGAGGGTGATTTTGTTTTGTTTTCCCCTTCTCATCCTCCTTCCTGCCCCAATCCCCAAGCCAGTCATATTGTCAGAGCCCTTTGAAAAAGATTTATTCTTATGGAAGATGGAGAGTAGTTTAAGAGATGACTTCATTTAAATCTATATCTCTCCCTCAGAGAGTGTCTCTAGTGTCCTTAAGAAGAAAGTAGTAAAGTGTTGTTTACCTCTGACAGCTTTATTAACAGATTAAATGGTAACTTTTATGTGACTCTTATGAAACTGGTGAGCTGGGGAGCAAGTAGTCCCTCCTAAAGCCTGACTCAGTGAGGGGTGCACTGGTGCAGTGCTCAGGGCACACCTGTGTGTTGGGCTGAAGGCATTCCAAAAGCCTTGACACAAGGAATACAATCAGAGACAAGTGTGCTGGCATAGAAAGGGCCTGGACGTAGTAAAGAAATATACCTAAACCATGTCAAAAGTTTGTCTCTTTTAGGTTTAAGTGGAAGCTTAATAAATAAGCACCTGAACAGAACATGGTGATTAATATTCAAGTTCTGGATGACTGAAACTGATCCTGTTTTGGGAATTAAAACAGGCTGCAACCACGTCAGGCAGTAAGGAGTATTTGTCCTTGTCACCCACCTATTGACTGTATGCCCAGATACCCAAACCCTTGTTGGTTATTTCACAGCAGCTGAGCTGTGGTACTTTTCCTGTTTCACAAACATGAGGAAGAACAACTTAAGCTCAACCCATTCATTTCAGCTAACACATTTGGAGGTGTTTTCTGCTGCAGGCTAGGAATATGAAAACAGCAGAGCTCAGGCACTGAATTGTAACTAAATAATGCATCCCGATCCTTTAGTCTTTCTGCCTGTGGTGTGCTACTTAGTCTTCTGAGGACTAATGGTTTTAGAAGTAAGAGGATAAATGGTTGGTGTGGAGGGTCAGTTTTCCCTCTCTAAAACAAAGCTTTATAAAAATCTGTATGTCATGTAAGCCAGTACAAGTGCTGCTGCCCTTGTAGTGACACATGCATATATGTACATTATAGTTGTGATACACGATTGCCAGGTCTAAGAGAAGCAGAGGTGTTTTATTAGCACCACAGTCTCCTTGAGTCCCAGTGGATAAAGGCAACATTTCCTCCTGCGAGAGTGCAGTTTTCCTTGTGTAAAAAAAAACCCACCAATTCTCCTGTAGACTGCCTTTCCCATATCTACTTGCAAAATTCATATCTGACAAAATACTATTATTACGTGTAACCCTTCCCAGTAGACAGAAAATTCCACCAAAATAGTAATAATCCTTTCCCACCACCACAAAACTGACCAATCAGATTTTTGACAGAGGAAGAGCAGAATCAGCATCTGACTTACTCCTGGATATAGTATTCCAGTATGGTTCTGGGCCCTGCTACACTATTAGAAATAACGTTCTTCCCCTTATTTTCTTATTTAACTAATAGAATCAGAGAACACCACATCTTCTACGTACTCTGGAATGCTCTGGGTGGTATAAGACATAGCACAGAATTCTTACTCTAGGAGACTTTATTGAGTAGTCTGTTCAGGTGTCAGACCAGTTAGGAAGTGATGCACTTTTCAGTGGAAACAAATTTGATGTGATTTAGAGGAGATAATATATATTGGAATACAATTTCAGAGCCCTCTTGGATGCTAATGTTGCTGCCTCTGCCAGCTCAGGTGCTTGTGTCCAGCTGTGCCGGTGAGAAGTGGGCAGCACAGCTGGGAACAGCCACACCAAGGGTGCAGTAGTGGAGATTCAGACTGTGAATTTCTGCTAAAAGAGAGGAGCTGGGCTTTTGTGAAATACTTTATATTTGATATGAATGTTGAGAAATAGAAGCATGCATCCACCTCAAAGTAGTCACAGATGTACTCTATTCTTGGCAGTCAGGCTTTGTGATCTGTAAGAGCAGTTTTCCCATATTCTTTTACATATTGTAGCTATGTATGAACAGGAGTATGAAAAGGGAGCGAGATATGGAGGTTTTTGCTTTTTCTCTGAGCTAACAGTGTGAAGCCAGGGAGCTGTGCTGTGCTCCGTGACAGGAGTGTTCTGGGCTGGTGTGTTTGTATGTCACAGAGAAATTGCAGAATGACAAGCTGAGATAACATGATAAAGAAAATCCTATATGATTTTGTTGTTCCATACCCTGAATGGAAAATGGTGAATGGAAAATAGTCTAATTTAGTTATTGACATAAATAGGCTTGACATCTTGAGTTTCATTTTCTACTTCATTGTCTGAAAAGCCCTTACACCTCTCAGGGCGTCTTCCCATCCAGAGTTCTTTATAGAAAATGGAGAGAAATCATTGCTCCTAGGCTGTGATTCCTCTGACCTATTTTAGATGTCCCTCTTTGGACAAGATGATACACGCTGTAGTGAAAGTGTCAGTTGTCTTCCACTGGTTATACAAGGATAACTAAGTGAGGTGTCAATGTCTACTTTGTAAGCAGCTAAGATTAGGAGAGGTGAATCCCGGTGTGACTGAGTAGTGCACTGTGAGCCGAGGGAGGATCACAAATGCTGGGCTTTTCAGGTGCTCCTTAACTCCTTACATCATCGTGTCCCTGGAGGCATTTGTTGTCTCTCCTTCCTGCACATTTGGGATCATTGCCAACAGTGGCACTGCTTTGTTTCCCTGCCTCCGTGGGGAGAGCGGCTGCAGAACGCGGCGCCGCGCCTGGAGCCTCATTTGTAGAGGCGTGTGTGAACTTAGGACAAAACTTACTTGCCCTGTCAGCATCCTCTGCACTGCTGAGTGTTTAGAAGCAAATGTGATAAAGAAAGTAGAAATGCAATTAACCAAGACCAATAGATACAAAAGCCCAGAGCCAGTTTTAGCTGCTCTCTGTCGATCCCGGCTGCCACCGCTCCAGCGCTGAGACGTGGAGTTATTGCAAAGTCAATAGCAGTGCCGTGGCTTTCTCTAACGATTTCGAGTCAGGCCTGGTATGCTGTGGAAAGCACTGCAGTCAGCTTGGAGTGTTCCTTCTTGCTGTAGGAACTTTTGAGGCAGAGCCCTTTCTTCTTGTTGCGGTGACTTGCTGCCTGAGAGCTTTGTAGCTGCCGATGCAGGCTGTGCATCCCTTTGTCTGCTGTTTCCACAGAGAAAGAAAGAAAGAAGAAAAGCCTTAACCACAGTGCATGTACCTCTTTGGATAGAACTTATCAGATGACTTTTGACCTCTCACTGTAGAGATTCATCAACCCCTAGCTTAAGGACAATTGCTGCCCTCAGGGAGACCCTGCTGTATTTTCCCCCAATATTTTGAAGATTTTTAGAAAAGAAAGGGTTCCACGTTTGGTTTCAAATGCTGGGTAGTCCTTGTCACACAGAATGCTACACTGTGAAGATTAGACAGTCTTTCAACAAAGATCAGAGGAGAACATCTGGATATATGTTAATGCCCTACAGTTGAACTGCAGTTCTCTAAACAGTAACAAAGTTGGAAAGCATCTGTAAGGAGTGCCAGGGACCTTGTGGCCTGAGGGTTTAAATTTTACGCTTTGTGTATCCCAAGCACCATTTAGTGTTTTATAATATTTATAATTATATAATATTTATATTATATATAATAATTTATAATTATATAATAATTACTGCTTCTGGTGTGCAGGAGATATTCAGTCTCCTAAGATTCTGTTCAGTGTGCTTTAAAAATGTCTTGAGAACTATTGTCATCCACTTATCAGATTTTGCAAACAAGATCACAGTTGTTTAGGTTGCTGAAATACTTTTTGAAAAGTCCAGGACAGAAGAGAATTGTCTGCAGGTATTTGGTATGATTAATAATAGGGGCAGGTCTATGTGATCTTTGTTTCAGTGTAATGTTGCTCCATAAAAATACAAAGGGCTAAGATAATCCTTGATATGAAAAATAAAAAGGCTGAGAAGGGCTGTGTAAAGGAAAATGCAGGATTTTTTGATACAGAAAATTCAGTGTAGTGTTAGTGCTAGTGGTGAGATTTACACTTTACCACAGACCTGTCCCAAATAAGAAGGATCTTTAATACTGTAACATGCTTTCCACAATGGCAAAAAGAGTTCTCATGGCAGGAGTTGGGCCAAGGTAATGTATTTGAGAGGAGAAAAGCAAATTGCTTCTTTGCACTGAAGATGGAGGCCAAGTTAGACATCTGTGCTTCTTCTAAGTCATTTGTACCAGTCTTTTATGTTATTTCCCTTGTTACAGTGAAGGTAACAATTTACCACATTCACAGTCACAACAGAGGGCCACGGCAGCCAGGATCTGCCTCTTTGGCAGAGACCCTTGGAGATGTGGCTGAAAAATACTGAATACTAATTGTGGGAAATCTCCTTGCTTTTATTAAGCTGTTCTGGAGACTGCTGTGCTTGCAAGCCTCACTCCACACCTGAATGCCATGTGGCAGTCAAAGAAGTACAATTCTTAATTTCCCTCTAATTTCCCTGAAGCTGTTTCAATGAAGGGTACAGTAAGCCCAGTCCTGTTCACACAGGGTTTTTTTTCCCTTAGTTATCTTAAATTCTAAATGTAGAAAAGGGAAATTCAGTATTAGTGCTGTTAAACCAAAAAAAACCCTCTTTGTACCTGGCCATACAAAACATAACGTAAATAAGTTGATCTGGGATTGCAAACTACAAGAAATAGTAAAAATACTTACCTGCCCTTCCCTGATCCACCGTGAAATACACATATTGATGCTACCTTATAATTTGAAGAAAATAGTCAAGATGATGTGATTTTCTAAAGACAAGGTGAATGTAATTCCTACAAGTCTGATCTACATAAGATGGTTTCAGTTTAAAATCAGTTGATGGATGGGTAGAAATGGGTGCATCTTGAGAAAATGCCAAGGGTCCTGTGTTCAGGCTGCAGCTCTGTGGTTTCAGCTGTGGATTTTAAAGTTAGCTCTGGGTAGGATGTCCTCCATTGAAGTGAGTTAATCCAGTCAGCATGAAAAAAAAAACCTTAAGTTTTTGAGAGGGTGTGTTGACTCATGACCAAAGCTGTAACTTTGATTTCATACTGCTTTGTGGCATTGCTGCTTAATTCTCTTAATTTCAAAGAGTTTGTTTCTTTAGGAACTGTCTCATCTAATCACTGTTTCTATCTGTTATGATGATGATGTTCCATTCTGAGTGCATCAGCCTATTTCAGCCAAGTCTGATGGAGAATTAATAGTTTAAACACGCTTACTTGAAAACAGCAGCTAGAATTAAAGAGAGGTTCTCCTTCTCCTTCCCTTCCCCATAGCAGGATTTCCACCAAAGTTTCAGAGTTTACACTGTATTAAATTTCAATCAAATCCCACTACAAAATAGAAATCTATATTAATCCAGCTTTATTAACTCTCCTGTGCACTCAACTATTCCTTTAAAGAGCAACAAAGACAACCTCTGAAGTCATTGAAACAGAGCTAAGTCATGCCGGTTTCCCTGGAACTGTACCTGATAAAATAAAATTACTTTCTTTGCAAATAAACATTTTCTTTCCAAATAAAATTACTTTCTTGCTTCACCTGATCACTTGTGTCTCTGCTGAGGACACAGGTTTACAAGAGAGCTTTTACAGAAAAATCCCTAAGCTGCTTTTTTTGTTTGTTTGTTTGCTTCTTTATTAGCATTATAATGATTCCTACTTGTAAAAGCCAAATATTTCTCCCTGATATTGGCCCAGAATTTAACATTTCTCTTTCCTCTGGAAACCTTTTTACCCCTTTGCTGAATTTGGAGCCAGCATAGCTTAATCTCTTTTAAACTCCAATCTATCTGAAGTGTGAGTGAGAACACAGGTGTGAGTGGAGCTTTGGCTTAAAACAGCAAAGAGGAGTAACAGAGCCGCTGTTCATTTAAGAGAAGATAACAAATGAGGCCTCCCAGGAGCCAGCAGTGGGACTCCTCACTGTTTCTCATCTAAATAAATGATCTAAATAGAGATAGCAGTGGTAAACAAGCAAATTCTATTGATAGCAAAAGTATCAGGGAGTAATAAGCCCAGAGCAAACACCAGAGTGTTGGTGGGGGGGAGGGTTTGATCTACTACATCTGCAAATGCATAATTGTCAGTCTTTCTGGCAAAAATAATTAAGATAATAAGCAAAAATAGATGTGATTGAGCAGCACTGTGTTGTACAGATATTTTAGCAAAGACCTTGAAATAAAGAAAACAGAACCTTGATCTAAACTTTAGAAGGGAGTGCTAACAGTGAGCCAGGATACCACAACAGTGCTACAAAACACCCAGGTCTGAAGGGCTGTTGTTTGGAAATGTTTGCCATTATAAATGGGACTTTCTGGATATGAGCACCAGTGTGATTAAACAGCCTGTCAAAATTAACTGGAAGTTTCCTTTGCTTAAGTCTTTTCTATTTTGCCTGGGGCTTAACTTATTTAAATTATTTTGATCAAAACATTAGAACCAATTTAGAAAACGGTGAACAAAAGATTGTTCATTAAATATCAATACTTTGCTCCTGTGGGATTTTTTTAACCTCTTCCATAAGACTACAAGATTAGTAGGTATATTCTGATAACTCTTCCAGTGCTGCTGCTTAATGTAAATGTCTCTGTATACTCAGTCTCATAAGCAGGTGTTTTTCTGAGTCTGATCCTTTTCCTTTTATGCAGACCTTCTTCGATTTCTGTTGGGTGGTTTGTTTTGGTTTTTTTGTGAAGGGCAAGCAAAATGAATCTCATTGGCTTAAGCATCCAGGAGTAGCAGCATTGAGAAGATTCTAGTTAGAATTATTGCATGGCAGCCAGTCATGTGAAGATATATTGTATGATCTTAAGAAATTCTGTGTAGATCATGGAGTATTTGAAGAGATGGGTAAAATAAAACAAATCTACGCACACACCCCTTTCTGGAAGGACAGATGCAAGGTGATTATTTCAGAAGCAGAAGGGATACCAAGCTCCTGCTGAGCTGTGTTATGGAGCTGTGTGTTATCCTCACTCCCCCTTAACTGAGTTAATGGTTGTGCTTGTGTGGTTGGTGTTTGGTGAGCCTTACAGAGGAAAGAGAATTGTATTCTTCAAAGGAAAAGGATCACCCTCATAGATGAGCAGATAACAGTGTGCTGATAGCTTGTTTCTCCAGAGAGGAAGGAAATAGGCTGAGGAGCAAGAGAGAGCATGCCTGCCAGGATATGAATGGAATAATTTGCAAAGTCAATGATTCTGTGCTCCAAGTGACCAAAAATAAAGATAGCCTTATACTCTGCATTTGTAATATGAAGGTGACTGAGGCTCTTGGGTGTCTGGGAAAAAAAAAATCAGGCTTCAGAATAGAGAATTCTGTGGATTTCTGTTCAGGAAGAGAGAAACTTTAACATGCTGGCCAACAGAGCTGGAAGAGGAAGGGAAAAAAGTGAAATAGAGTTTTGCTGAATACCAAAGTATTGATCTGCTGATATTGCAAGATTTTTTTTTACTTTTAAATATGCCAGATGCTCCCCTGCAGGCTGAAGGCTGTCCTTGTTACAGTGAGGAAAATTCTAAGCAACTATGGAAGTCCTTTGCCAGGGAATGGCCCTGGAGCTGACACACATAATATCCAGGGAACAAAATGTGATGGAAAGGACATTTTGTGATTTTGTAGGAGCTTGTTTAGTTTCGTTGTGGTATTTTGTTTTTTTTCTTGAGGGTGGGTGTTGTTGGTTTTTGTGGCTTTTTTTTTTCCTCTACAGATACTTTACCCTTGAAAAGCCTCTCATTTTTTTGGCATTATTCTCTGTGAAGAAAACTTTCTATTCAGTTGACAGCCTGTGTTCTTTCTTGCATGCCTGTAATACTTTAACTGGTGTTTGCTACCCTGGATGCAGGATTTCAGACTGTAGATCACTTTTGCATAATGCTGCATTCCCTGTTACCCTCCCACCTCTGACATGCTCTTGAGAGCTCTGCTTCATTCTGTGCCTTCAGAAGCCTCTCCAGCACCCCCACTTTGTGTGTGCAGTGGGAATCTACAGCATCATGTAAATAACTGATAATGGCATGGTGGAAAGGGAAATAAATGTAGCATAAAACTTAATGAAAGCAATATTGATAATGACAGCGACCCAAAAATGGCTTTGCAAAATCCATTTGGTGTTCCAGTGTTATAGAGGCAGGTTCTTGAGTTTGCCTGTGTATAACCAATAACTAAGAGTGTTTTTCTCCTCAGTGGCATTAGTGGTTTTGGCTACCCTTGACCCTCCCTTTGTTCAGAAGCCATGAAGAGCAGCTCAGAGCTCTCTTGGCACTAAACTGCAGCAGCCCAGACAGACCTGAGCACTGAGAAGACAGCTAATTGCCAGAGGACAAGAAAAATAAAATTAAAGAGAATATGTAAGTGTAAAACTTTAATAATAATGTTATTTTGGAGCCTTTTAATCTTCCTTGAAAAGAAGGCATTCTTAAATATTTCTTATTTATTTGTATTACAGTTGTGTTTCAGAGTTGCTGTCATGGGCCAATGTCCTGTTGTGCTAGGAATTTCAGAAACATCAAACAGAAAGATAAAAAAATCAAATGGATAAGGAGCAGAAAGAATCTTGGCTAGTCTCATCCTGTCACTGTTGGATTCTTTAGGTGGTGTCAGACAGGAATGAAAAGAGAGGAGATGACTTTGTTGTTAATGGGGGGTAAGGGTGGGCAGTCCTTTCAGGAGGGAAACTCTAAAATTAAAGAAAAAACCAGTTTGAAAACTAAAGATTTAGAGCTTCTCACCCATTTTTCCTGATATATGATTTCATTAGAGTATAAGGGAAGAGGTAGGTAGGATATATACTTGCACAGAATTCTATAGTGGTGCTGACCTAAAATATTGAATAAGCACGGACCATCCTTCAGTTTTCGTTAATTAAAACAAATGCATTGAGGACACAGTGCTATAATCCATCACTGAATTAATGGGAGGGAGAGAAGCTCCAGTCCTAAATTCTAGCTAAGTACACTAATTTTCCATTTTATCACCTTCTAATTTTTACCTAATTGTTTTGTGGAGATGTGTTTTCTCTTCTGCTGATCTGCCAATGTCTTCTAGAAACCACCCAAACTGAGGTTGCTGGCCTGATTCCAGCATGTGCTCTGCTCTGTTGTTATGGTAATTCAACTACAGGAGGAACAAAATCCGTCAACTGAGCAAGTGTGGATTTTTACTTTACAAAACTTCCCGAGAAACCAAAGTTGTTAAAGACATCTGAAAGCTGAGGCAACAAAATCTGGGGCAGAGGGAGGAACCAACACCCTCTCCCTGACTCCTTGCTGTGCATATAACCCACATAGCTCGGGGAAGTGCCTGTTGCTCCTATTCACATCTCCCAGCAAATCCATCTGTGTGTTTTATATGTAAGTTATAGAAGAGACAGGAGCACATTCTGCACTGTTTTACCTTGATGTGCGGCACCAGATATAAAGCTTTGCTTCACTGATCTCATTTCTGAAATCTAATTATTCTAATTACCTTTAGAAGGGTGATGATTTTCTCTGAAATGCAAAATTCAATGTCATTGATGCTGTGCAGTCTGAGTGGTTCCTATAACTGACTGATGTAATACAGGGCCATTTTCTGCCACTGGTTGGTACCTCTGTGAAGTCTTAGGAAGAGAAACAAAAGACTTCTGAGTAAATCACAGCATTTCCAGAAATGTTTCACTTCTAATATTTAATTTTTTTTCATTAGCTGAGGAGTGAGAGCTGTACCAGATTATGAAATTATGTTAAATAATATTCACTGGTTTTTTAAGTCTTTCTAAAGTTATGGTGTTTTATAAAAATTATTCTTGGAGGCTTTTTTCTGAATATTTCTGTCCTATTGCTTAGCCAGAGCAAAAATAGGGTGATATATAGCATAACTAATTAGTGGCTGTGAGATAAAAAGATACATTTGCACTCTGCATTTGCATCACACAAGGTTAGACCTTGTAAATTAGATGAAACACCATTAATAATCAAACAAATGAGGTCAGATACATTGTTCTTTTCATTCTCTGCACTTGTGTTATGATAATTTTACACTTCTGCTCCACAATTGAACAATTATTAGTTTCTTAAATGCTACATGAATTTTGACAAAACAAACCCTGCAGAATCAAAATAAGTAATTTTATATTCAGCAGCAATGATTTTCACATTAGCCTGCATGAAATATTATTCAAGCTAATTATCACAATATGTGGACATGTATAATAAATAAGAGACATGAAATCTAATACTCTATGACACTCTATCAACAGTGTTTTGCAACAGAAATGTGTAATGATCTTATCTGTTTCCAGTGAAATGTGGGGCATGAATAAATTGTTTTTCCCACTTGAACTTTTGATATGGTGGGAATGTGTGTCACCAATTCTTCCTGGAGCTCTGGTGTTTTCTGTAGGGCAATACTCAGCCCAGAGGCCTGTGCTCATGTTTCCTCTAAAAGAATTATTAGATCTGGTCTAGGCTGGGGGTTTTTTTGTGGGGTTGAGGTGCAGAGATGGCTCTTTATGGAGGAAGTGGATTATACTAATGGTGGGTTACCCCATGTTAATGGTGGATGACTCTAGTACTGATTTATCCCAAATGTTCAGGTACCTAGGTTGTTAATGCCGTGAGAAACCTGTGCCTGGGCTGTGCAGAACTCTGCAGAACTACTTACCCAGCCTTTATTACCCTGGAGACCCAGCCCTGAACAATGTGACACCTTATTCACAACCAGAGGCAGAAGGAAGGTGTTATTTCTTTTTATGCATGGGAATATAATTTTATCTGCACAAATTAGATGTGTTTTAGGAAGCTGTAGATTTGTTATCCCTGCCATTCCTTGCCTTTCTAATGAAGCCTCATTCATGCTCACCTTCATCTTCCAGGCCTAGTCATTACTATTTTATTTTCTTGCTCTAAAATGCTCCAGTAGTCCATCCTTCCATTCTGGTTAATTATATTTGCTCCACATGTTTCCACTTCTGCCAGTTCAGCACCTCTGGGAGCAAAATCAGATGTTGAACACTTGAGATTTTCTTTGAAGTATTTTATTTAGCATAGTTGGACAGCCAGAGGACAACAGGAGAGTCAGGATGAAACAAGAAAAAAGAATTTAATGACCTAATGTTTTTAGGGTAACTGTACCAGGGTGATGCTTCACTTTTATTACACATGATGTAAAACAGTACTAAAGTTCATCTACTTTCCTTCCTCTTTTGCCCAAACCCATGTTGCTATTCTCCAATTGTCTTCTTTTTCTCTTAATATTACTGTTACTGAAAGTTTTACACCAAGCCTATTTTTATACTTGTCCTCAAATCACTCAAATCTCAGGTCTTAGAGGTAATTATCAATGTTTTTTTAACATTTTTCTTCATGTTCAAAACAAGAAAAGCAAATTACCCAGGAGACTGAATTATAAAGCCACTGTAATGGAACAGTATTACATAAAGTTACACATTAAAAAGGGAGGACTTTCAGAGCTCTAGAGCTACAAGTAAAAGCAGAAAGGATCTAGATCTTAATTTGCTGATTTCTTTTCTGCTGATAAAGCTGTTCTTTGCCTATAGCACTTTTGAAAGTCCTAGGAAAGTGTGTATGCAGTTAGACCTAAAGGGAAATAATAGATTTAGGAAGGAATTAATTTTAGGGAGTTCCAGCAGAAGATTTTTGGGACATTGTAATTAGGCTTGAGATGAAAAGCATTGCCAGGAAGTAATTTCCCTTTGTTGTGGATGCATTGTGTGTATTACTAAGTAGCTTCACAATTTGGAATATTAACTTTATATAGACTCAGCACAAAGGAACCTCATTTTCACCCATGTGTCCTGTTTCAGAGCTCCCAGATGCCTTGAACAAAAGTGTGACCCTTACCTCTAAACAAAGTGTTAAAGTCTAATGCATTTCTTTTTTAGTTTGGTTTCTTTCATATGTCAATAGCCACATAGCCACATTTGACAAAAAAAAAAAAATCTGATAAATGATCTATTTTTTAGGGCAATAAACTCTTCCAAAATCTTAATAAGTAAAGAGCAGAATATAAGTGTCTAAGAGAGATTGGAATTGAGGGGGGAGGAGGAGATGTAGTTCAGTCCTCTCCTCATCATAACCAGGTTGTCTGCCTAGTAAAGCAAGTTTTACATAGGTATGACCAGACAGTGAAACCCACTCTTTATCAATTCTGTGGGGATTTTTCTATACAAACAAGTTGATCTGGCATGGGTGCTTCTGTGGCTAAAGCTTTTCTGCAATTGTGCATCCTGTGGTTGACAATACTGTCCATGGAGTGTGAGCTTCAGTGGATCGGGGGGTTCTGCCTCTTGTAGCATTGAGTGACTTCTGTAGTGCAGCCTTTCTGTGTTGTGGTGTGTGCCCTCTCTACCTAACATCCTACATCCATGGAGAACACAGGGAAGTAATTCTCATTGCACATTTCTTTTTCTTAGTTGAAAATAATTAATAGGGTCAGAAGTTAAGAGGTTAGGCAAGCTCTCATGCCAATGCAATATCAGTTGTACCGTTTTCTTTAACAAGACTTATTTCTGTATGAAACCTGGCTAAAAATGGGGTTTACAATGGGCTAGAGACCTTGCCAGCCCAGTGAAGTCCATGAAACCTTTTCATGTCCGAGTTGTAAGCCCTCAGAAATTGATTTTTATATTGAAAGTCCTGTGACAACCTGAAAGTAAAGGCCTGAACAGCATTGTTCTAATTATAGTTTACCTTTTCATTTTATCAGAATTCCACTGCTGAGCACTTTGTGTAAAGATTCCAAAAGAAACAGAGGATTAAATACTCATATCACAGCTTAAGGTCCCTTCAGAGGCTTATTGACTTTTGTAAGTTCACCTACTATGGACTTGTAGAGGGTTCAGAATCCTTAATGACAGCTATGGTAACAAATAATTCCCTTAAGGGCAAGCTGCCCCAGCTAAGAGACAGTCCAAGACATAAAAGGTTGATTTTGTCAAACACTGTATTCTACAGGACAGTTTTATCCATGCTGAACATGGTGACAAAATGACACAAGGGACAGGATGAGGAGACAGGAGAGGAGCAATATGGAGAGACCACTCTAAAATTACACTAATTAATATAGTTTGAGGTTACATTGTGTGACACTAACAGTAGAACTCCCATGAATAATAATAATTCAGTGATCAGATGAAGCCTTAGGACTTATTTTAATATATCTCCCTGAGAAATGCTGCCTTCTCAATTAGAGATGCAAATATTTAAGAGAAGTGGCCTTCCATAGATCATACAACAGATAACAAAAATTGAATGCATTGAGGTTGATTGTCCTCTTTCACCTAACCATAGAACATTCCTGTCTTAATTAAGAAATTTTTGCTTGATTGCAAGGAATCAGTCTTACTATATAACAATCTAACTTTTAAAAGTCATGGTCCTGATTTGTCACTTTAGTGCCCAGGCTTTACTTGGATTAAAGCATAAATTAGAGCCACAGTTTCAAATACATTTTAACTTAGCTGTGTATTGTGCTATACACAACAAATACAAGCACCCTTCATTTCCCTTACAGTAGCTGTGGTTTCCATCAGTAGGTGAGCCTTAGAGGTTCAATCATCAATTTTAAAAAAGGGTAACATTCAGCTAAACTGGGAGTTATACTGAAGATTTTGTGTTATAATGCTCTTATTGCATCTATCTTTCCCTCTAGTTGTATTTTATCCCCCTAATCTGACTGATTCTTGGATAATTTACTCAGCAGAACTAAAATCAGCATTAAAAAAGTGATCAAGGTTGGGAAAAACTTGCATAGGGAGTTACATGTCCTAAATCGCCTTAGAATATGGGATTTTTATCCTTAAACTCACTATAATCCTATTTTACAAAGAACTCCAGTGGTTTACTCTGTAGCAGTAAGCCAAGGTCTATATTTCCTTTTCTTCCAAGACATAGCATACAGTACCATAATTCCCAAATAAATAGAGATGCCTAAGCATGTTTGACAAATTGAACTGTTTTCTTCCATTTGTAGCAGCCCATTGTGTGCATACAAAGCTTCCAAGTACCCTCATAATCGTGTCTTTTGAGGCTCACCTGAAGGTGCTTTATGACTGACTTCCTCAATCTATATGCAGATTTATACCAAGCCAGTAAATAACTTGTAACATTTCCCATGTTTTGTACTCTTTGCAGTCCAATTCTGTTCATTTGCAAACTGCTCTATTCTTGTGCATATCAACAGTAATAAGACTCCTAATAAAAAGCAGTTAATATAATATATAGCAGGAATATCAAGTGTAACTTAGTGGGATGATTTTTGACACCAGAGCTTTTTACAGCTTTGGGCAAAAATAGATTAATACAATTTTATTTGTTCTTTTGTTTTTCTTCTTCAGTCTAAATACAGCCTTGTGGCAAAACTTCTATCTCTAATCCCATTTCTCTTTCTCTCATGTATGATACAACCCTCCTGTTCATTTCAATATTTCTGTGCTTTGACAGTGTCTCAAGGTCAGGTGCCAAAACGAGTCAATTGTGCACTTCTGACAACACTTGTGCATTGATTTAGGTCAACCTTTTGGTCCAAAAGAGAAGCTCTTGAAGACGAACCTCCTGTGTACTGTTGACTCTGAGAGTAATCAAAAGTTCTGGTTGCAAATCTGTGTGCAGAGACTTCCTTGGTAGCAATATAATTAGTGGTGCCCATGCAGTCTCTTCAGGTGACTCAAAATTATTTTGCCATCTGTATTTCTGCTGTTTGCAAGAACATCAACACGTGTAGATGAGTTGAGAATAATCTTATCTACTGTAAAAAAACTACCTTCAGTCCTCCTCCTCTGAGGCAGTCTGAAAATGAGTTTGCTTTCAGCCTTCTGATAGTCTGATTTGTAATGTCTAAGGACTAAATTGTCTCACTGTAGTGATAAGAGTGCAGCACTGAAACTTGAAAATCCATTTTTTTTCTGGCTAGTGCAGTGCAGCCCCTGTGTGTGGATTGTCTGAGGCCGTGCTGGTTGTGGCTGTGTCCTCACTGTTGGAATTGTTCCTCTCCTCAGCACCACCACTGCAGACACACTCCTGGCAGTTTGGTTGCTTGCTATTGCTCTGACCTCAGTAGCTTGAATGCTGCAATCTGATTTCTCAGAATCCTCTTCAGTCACTGAAGTTCTCTCCTTCTAAACCGTGGAAGAACATGAACGCTCCTCAGGAGCTGATGTTGTATGGGTCTGAAATAAGGCTTTGCCAAGGGGCAAACTGGAAGGACACAAATTTTTCAGTTCCTCCTTGCCTAAGGAGAAACCTGTTTGAGGAAGTGCAGCCTAATGATTTTGCCTGTTGGTTTACATTGAATTTAATGCAAGACCTTTCAGAACTGTTAACATTTACTTAGAAAAGACCTTATAGCCCTGATCCTGTCATGACATCTATATACTTATATTTCAAGATCCCCACAGGAACCAGGGGACTTTAAATGGAACCCACTTTCACAAACATAATTATAGGTGTGGGCTTCAGAACATATTTTTGTTCAGTAGCAAGATATCAAGAGACGCCTACACTATCACTTTTTCTGCAGTTGGATCTGTGGTTTAATATTTTCATAGAATAGGGAATGATTGAGAGTGGGAATTGCAGATCAGAGGAGAGGTAGTGAAATGTCATTTGTGTTGCATAATTTGTACTATCACTTGTCAACAGTGATCCCCTTAATGCCATCCCTTTGACAGATGAGCAAAGCAAGCTTTTAGAATTCTAAAGAGTAAAAGCTGGGATAAAAAGACAACTATGTTTGATTCCCTTCTGCAGTTCAAAGGATTTGAAAGTCATGACACTGGTTATTACTGTGGTCTTTAGAGAGATGCACAGAAACTTAATCTGTCTAATCAAACTGTCTCAAAAGATAAACCAAATCAAAACTTTTATCTATACAACTTCTACTATACTTTGGTTTAGGTTTGGTTTTGCTCAGTATTCATTTTCCACCAAGGGGATAGCATATTCAGTGTATTAGCAGTATTAATTAACTACTTTACTGCTACTAAATGCATTAGATGTGTTCTCCTGATATCAACAGCTTATGTTTCTGAGGACCTCAGGGTGTCATGGGCAGATTTTAACTGCAGTGACAGAGATCACCCTCAGACTCCTGGAGCAAAGGTGGAAAGTTTGGCTACGTACATTGTCAGATAAAAGGTGCTGTTTCATAACAGTAATTCCAGTAATCATCCTTGTCCAAACCAAATGGGAGTCCAACAAAGGGAATCTACAGCATGAAATATTTGTTCAGGATTAGGGCTGGTTTACAGACAGGTGCATTTATGTGCTCAAAAACAAAGATTTCCAGCGCTATCAGTGGGCCATGGACTGAGTTGAAGGAAGTTATGTGAGCTCAGGTGAGGGCATGGGCCACAGTTAATGCAGTTTTAGAATTTTGTATGTTAGCTGAAGAAGCAGAACTAATATCCTTAGAAAGAGGTTGGCATGAAGGTGTTCAAAATATTGCACAGCTACTTGTAGCCTACATTCTTTGAGAAAAGATGAATGTTAAAATTAAAGAATGCCTTCAAGACCTAGAGGATGACCAGAAGAATGGAGAAGCTGATTT
Organism: Climacteris rufus; assembly: GCA_013398175.1. Classification (NCBI taxonomy): domain Eukaryota; kingdom Metazoa; phylum Chordata; class Aves; order Passeriformes; family Climacteridae; genus Climacteris; species Climacteris rufus. Next base: position 557,411 of record VZRZ01011485.1, on the reverse strand, counting down.
ATAGTATCATTAAGTCATGAACTTGTTTATGTGGGAAGGGACCTTTATAGTTCATCTATTCCAATGCCATCTTCAGGTTGCTCAGGTTGTTTTGGGTGATGACACTTAAAGAACTCTGTTTCACTTAGCCAGATAAGAGTTGTATGTGATTATGCTTTTATGAGCATGACAAGCATAAAATTTAGCACCAAGCTGGAAATACCAGTACAAGTTCATATTTTAAATGGCCAACATGATTAATGATCAAAAAAAGGAAACTCCAGAACTGTTAGAACACAAAGCAATGCAGAAAGAAGCCTGATTTTTTTGCTGGCCAGTGTTTAATAAAGTCCATATAAAATGGATGTATGTTTCCAGTATATTTGCCCTGCATTCATACACTGTTATTACTCCAAATGGCAGACTTATTGCCAGTAGCTCGTAAAGGCTGAAAATTTCCTTTGTCTTTGGCTTATTATAGCTGGAGTGGGAGTAGTCTTTGGAGCATCAGAAGTTGTTAGTGTGTCAGACACCAAGCTTTTAAGCAGTTCTGAGAAGTTTCTGAGGTACATACCTACAGTTTTCTGTCATATGGCAGAATTAATCCAATTACTAACAATTGCAGTCTGTTTTGCTGGAACACTGGTGGTGTTTTGTCACTGTGTGTAAATCATTGATTACGTCCTTAGGCTACTTTATGTATGGAACTTTTGAGGTGAAATATGCCCCAAATTGTGTGTTTGTATTTTCTTTTTGCAACATTGAAGTTCTGAAGATCTTGATTATTTCCACTATAGGTCTTACAGATATTTTACGCCTACTGTCATGTAAAAGAGTTCGAATAGAAGTCATGTGTATCCTGGAGTTAATGTCTGTGATTTAGTCCATTGTCCTTTGCATGATTCTGTCCTTCCAATCCTGGGGCTGTAGGAGGTACTGTCCCTTGCATGTGCACAGTGCCAGCTGCTGAAACTGCTGAAACTTGGATTTATCTCTCTGAACCTCAGAGAGTTACCCCTGCCAGAACCCATGTATCTGCTCATAGGATATGTGTTACATCACATCCTGGCCACAGTTTAGATTTCACTCTCTCAAGGCACTTTTATGTCTCTGAGAAGAGTCAGGATATTTAGATTTCAGGAGGGTAAAGTGAATTTCGTGGTACGACCGTAGAAATTAGTTATCAAAATAGTAGCTCTTTTCTACACGGTAAAAACAATTTAAGTTACTATTTTGTGAGTTGATTCTAAGTTTGAACTCTCATGTGCTATGTAGTAAATTAAAAATCACATAGCTATAAGAGACATTCCTTTGCACTCAAAATGACAGCGTTGTTATTTACACAGCTTGTAAGACTGAGTAAATAAATTGTGGAGGGGACTATATGTGGCTAGAATTCTGCCCACTTCATTACCTCCTTGTGCATTTTTTAGTTGATTCTTTCATCAAGTAATAAACTTTTCCAGTAAGTTGTAATTGAATATTGAAAAGTGCAGCTGTAATTTCTTCTGTCTAAGAACAAACTTATTTGACACCAGTTAGAGTGGTATGCCCAAAATGTTCCTTGCTTTTAGCCATATACATAACTCTGGATTGCTTCATGTATTCATTAATCTTATCTTTGCCAAATGGATAGTGATATGTTAATAATTAGCTGGAATTTGGAGGCACTTGAAGGGCTTGGGGGTTTTGAGTTTTTGGGATTAGGGGGGCAGGTTTTGAGAATAAACTTGAAGTGCTGACTAATTTGGGGAGTGGAATGATAAATAGTGCAAAAGGATTCAAAAGAATTTCTAATTTATATCACTTTTGATTGGTAGTCATGAGAGATATTTTCAAAGGTCAATAGAGAGGTGGAATACATAATTAAATACAGATTATTCGGCGGAAGATTTGAGGTTGAAATATGAGCAGGTTAAATTTGTATCAATAAATACTAAACACAGGATGACATTATTTAATTTCAGTCCAGATTATATATCACTCTTCAACAAATGAAAATGATGTATAACTGCAGTTTCAGAGCTGCATATTAAATGTAGGAGAAGGAGTGAAGATATGATGCATGTGATTTTGAATACAGAAAGACAACAAAGTTGAGTATAAAAAGGCCCTGCACAGTGCGTGCATGATTTAATCCAAATATTTATACCTGTGTGCTAGGTAATGTGTTAAAGAGTTGAAATGTATGGAAGATGCAGGAGCACTGGCAAGGCCTTTAATATCCCATATTGGATATTTCTAATATACATTGAATATTGAATAAAAACACATTTAATTCTGATCTTCATAAACCAAAAATATCTGTATAGTTTGAAGATGATTCACTGTTACACAAAAATTATGTGAAAACAGAATCACACCTCTAATGTGCCACAAATAAAGGGTGTCAATGCGTATTTCCAGTTAGAATTCATTACTTGGTGATACAGTCAGAGAGGCTCTAAAGCAACATACAAGACCAGAATCCAATTTTAAATGTGTTAGGTTTTAATGAACAAGTTATTTTGTTGGTAAGGTTCTTATCTGATTCATCCAAGCAACAGTGCTGTTTTATGTGCACCATATTGTTCTGGAAAGAAGGTGGTGTAAGAATGTGAGATGGAGTTTGTGGGGAGAGGCAGAATCTTCTACTGGACTGACTGATGTGACTTCCCTGTGCACCTGACAGCATGTCTGTTCTTTCCTTGCTATTTCCATTGACCTAATAAGTAACATTACCTACAAACCCTGCCTCATTCTTACCCATGCCCAGAGGGAAGGCGTTTCATGCGTGTGTTTGTGTTATTTACTAGCAAAATGAAAAAAAAAATGTTAACAAAAATGAATGAAATTCATAAGCATTTAACCAGAAAACTTACCAATTGATATTATTTCACAGAATTTTGCCTTGAAAATCTTTCCAGAACGATGACAGGAATGTCAGTAGCAGAAATTCTTACTCTTTGATGATTCTTCATGGAATCTTGGGGAAGTGCTGCAGCTTCCCAGTTGTTCTGTATTACACCCGAGGAAATGGCTGAGGTGCCTGATCAGAAGCACATGTACTGAACTCTTTTTTTTTCATTGGTAGAACTTCTCTTTACAGCCATGCTACTCTGGGCTGTGTGGGTGCTTTGCTTCCTATCTCTCTATTCTTCCCTAGACTGGAAGCTTTAGGTGGTATCTGCAGAAACAAGCTTTCAAAGTTTAATTTGTCCTCTCACTAAAGGAATAAATTTAAGTCAATTGAGAGTCTTCTGCTTGTAAAACCCCGAATAACTCTTTAGTACCAATTTACCCCTGACCCTAATGGGGGAGAATGTGTGAGTTAGAGCTGAATGTGTTAGAGTTTACATGGACACAATGGTTCACCTTGAGTTTGGGGAGCTGATAAACATTTGTCCTGTGATACCCTGATGGAGAATGGCCTGGGATCCTTAGGGCTACACCAATGAGTTGCCATCACCTGAGGCTGTTTGCAGCCAGTGGAAGCTGGAGTGCAGCTCTGAGGGGTGCTGCTCCCAAATCCACTCCAATTCCATGGCAAAACCTTATGGTATTTTGTTTTCTTGTTTAGTTTAATATAGACTGCTTCAGCTTTAGCCATGACTCTGGTCCAAGCCTTTACTGCGTTTTGCACCCTCTCAAAAAAGAAAAATTAACAACAGATCAATGTCTGCTAACATAATCGTGTAGATGTTGTTTGAGGCTCTTGATTTAAGTACCACCTCATCATCTTTCATGGTAGGGATATTTTTATCCTGCTTGCTTAGGAGACATTTCTTTGTATAATTTTAATAGGAATGCCCTCTTAGTTTTTTGTTTTAAAAAAAAAAAACAAACTTGTGGGAGAAATGCCATATAGTTACTTTTAGTCTAACATCTGTCTACTTTTTGCAGTGAATATAGGTCTTTTCTATCTTTTGTTCAATCTGCTCAGACTATCAGGCAGTTTCTCTAAGGTTTTTTCTTGTGTTCTTTCTCATGAAAGGAACATAGCTGAGTGTCCTTCATGATTGATAGAAGAATTGTGTGTACAATCTGTGGCATTTTAATAAGACCTTGTATATGATTAAGAATGTCTTAATAATATGGCACATAACCTTGTGTTTCCTTTTTAGTGACTTTTCTCCTTAAAAGTAGTTTTAGAACAATTCTGTAAAGATAAAATGGAAGAAGGTGTGATAGTACAAGATGTGCAAGCATTTTTTAAAACAATAACATTAACAATAAAAAGACTGACAAAAAGTGAGAAGAAAAAACCTAAATCTAGCCCTGAGGGTGAGGTGCCAAGGCAGCATCTGGGTGTGCCCAGGGCTCTGTGAGAGGAGCTGGGGCTGCCCTGTGCTGGGTGCAGCCAGTCCCGGGTGTTCTCCAGAAAGGAAAGAACCTGCCCAGGAGTGAGGAAACAGGGTGATCCCCAGCCCTGTGAGCCCTCAGGGAGAGCAGAGGAGGTGCTGCAGTGGTGGGCAGAGGCTCCCCAGCAGCAGCCCCCAGGGAGAGCAGGCAGGGGAAGGATGAGAAAGAGCAGCAGAGAGGAGCTGGGAAGGACTGACCACAGCCCCTTGTCCATCCCCCCTGCTCCTCTCGGGACAGGGAGTGGAGGAGTCTAGAATGAGAAAGTGAAGTTGAGCCAGAACAGAAAGTGAGGGAACTATTTTTACTTTTTCTTCCTGTTTCTCACTATCCAATGCCATTTTAATTGGCACCAGATCAATTTCTCACGATGGCTGAGCCTGTTTTACTCCTGGTGGTAACTGGGAACCAACATCCCTGGCTTTATCTTGACCCATGAGCCTTGTCCATGGTGTTCTGTCCCCTGGTCCCACTGACAAGGGCAGTGAGAGTGTGGCTGGGTGGGTGCCTGGCATCAGGCACAGGCAGTCCTCCACCTCCAGCATGTCATGGTTCCAGTGTTCCCACTGAGATTATTCAAGGAAACTGAATTTTGAGTCCTGTGTCTCTTTGTGTCCTAATCTCACAGTCCAATCCAAAAGCCATGCTGCTTTGTTTAAATATGAAAGTCTGCTATTAGCTGTTATAATAATGTACAACCTAGGCCCTTAGCTTTTCCTTTTGGTCTTCCCTCTATCAAGAGGAATGAAGTCATCATCAAGAAATGAAGTTGCAAGTTGATGGGCTGTACTAAACAAATCTTGTCTTTCCCTGTTCTTTTAGCTTGCCCCTTCAGTTGAAACACAACCCTGAACTAAGTGAGCTCTGCCATGTCTGCTACACCAAATGCCTTTGCTTGTAACATCTGATCCCATCAGCTCACAACAGGGGCTTCCAGCTGGGAATGGAAGGGACCAGGGACTGGGCTGAAGGTTCCTACTAAATATGGATCAAGCATGAGAAATTCAACCATTCATTCCATATTCCATGCGTTATCTCACTGTATACTGCATTTTTATACAATTACTAGGCAGTTAAACATGGCTAAGAGGTATGTGTGTCCAGGAAACAAAATCAATTAGTGTTTTTCCCCAGTTAATAAATGTTACTAATTTTATTAGGTGGAATAAAATAGTTTAATGACATACCTCCCTGACCATAGAATAAGTGATGAAATTAGAAACACTCCCAGTTGTCTGTGTACATATGTATAGTTCCTCCATGTACTCTCTGTGTTTTAATATTTAAATAGAAATTGCATGAGACATGCAAGAACCCCAAAAATATTTTCCCAGATTCAGCCTTCATGTTTATGAAATTCATCCTCGGTGGACTATCAGTGATATTGAACAACTTATCCAGTCACAGTGAAGTAAAGATATTTAATTCTGAACAGTCAGAATAGAATAGTCATAGAATAAAGTACTTAAGAGTAGTTTGGATATGAGCTCTCTCAAAGTCTGCAAGGCTGGAGCCATGTTTTTTCATAGGCTTCAATGGTTTATAAAATTAGTCCCTGTTTTAAATTAATAGTTACAAAAGGAAGAGATTTTTTTTTCCCCTGTATGGAGTATTGTAAATAGGAAACCATCTATGTGAGTTAATTATGAATAATTTATTCAGGCTGTGTTCTTCATATCTGTTTTCCATTTGCAACATTTACGCTGTTTTATCATCCTATCCTGAGTTTATCCCAAATGATCTGTGAAAGTGCATTGCCTTCCTTTTATTCTTTAATATCTGATTGTTTCGCCTTTTAGTCTCATTACCTTAGATTCCCATACACTGGGATATGTTATGCATATGTAATTGTATAATTCAGTTATCAGACCATAAGCCTAATTCATCCAAATAATTTCAAATTAATTTTCATTATTCCTCTTTATTTTCTGCATGTCTGACTGTGTTTGTGCTGTCCTAAGGAAAACCACAAAAACTGGGCATCTTGTATCCTGCCACTTTTTTTCCCATTATAATCCCTTTCTTAAAGACTTCTGTATTACAACCCTGATGTTCAAATGTGAACCTACACAGGAGTCAAATTTAACTCCTTGGTTAAGGTGCTGTAATGGCTGGCACACGCTCAGCTGCCTTTATTGTGTTGGAATGGGAAATAATCTTTAGGTATTATTCTCTTTTTACACCAGCTAAGGCTCTATCTTAGGCTCCTTAAAATATAATTAGAAAGGACTACAGCATAGTAACAACTTAGCTCTAACTGAATCTTTTTAAACATCTTGTATTCCTTATTATTTTGCACCATTTACATACTTTTGTAAACAAACAGGTAAAAAACACAAATGAAGAAAGAAATCAAACAAATAGAAAAAACATGTAATTAAAATCCTGTTGTTATTATTACAAAATATGAAAAAAAAATCCCTTAAACTCTTCCTTGCTATGTATTACTTTTGTGCGCTCTCATGCTGCTCTCCACCAATTTGTGATTAAAACTAATTGTGGAGTGGCTGAAATGAGAGCAGGTTCTGTGAGCTTCTGCCATGAGATGCTGAATAATGTAATTCTTATATAATAAAAGCTTGCAAAACACAGAGAACCTAAGACTTGAAAATCAAAAATAATTTCTACAACACCTGCTCTGTTGTCAGTAACAAAAAAACCCCAGGAGAATGAGGCTGTGTGAGACGCTGTCATTTCCTCTGGGAGCTGTGTGGGGCTGTTGGCTCCCATGGGAAGTGCAGCTGGATTTTGTGGCTGGATCCAGTGGCTGGTGAGACAGATGTTCTGCAGAAATTGTGATGCTAATGCAGTGCAGAGGTCACAGTGGCAGGTGCTCCCAGTTACAGGGCAGGGCTTGTCTGATGGTTCCAGGTGCTACAACACTGGGTTCAGTGTGCTAGGAAAGTTCTCAGAGTTTGACACCTCTGTACTGTAAATTGCTGGAAGTTATTGTTGTGCCCCAGAGAAACTCGAGCAAGGAGCACCCATCCTTTTAGTTGCCAGGACAACTTTTCAAAGGTCTGATTGGATGCAGCAGTGCTCATGTTTATTTGTGTTCTGCTCTGAGGCTCTGTCATGGCAGGTGCCAACTGCTGATACCCTGCTGGACTCAGAGTGTGCTGACAGACCAGCAGAAAAGCTGACCACAGGCTTGGGGTTTAGTGCTATTAGAGTGGCTTATTTAAACTTAAGCTTTGTGGTGAAAAAGATGTTTTTCAGATACAGCTGAATACTTAGGCCTTCAGAGATATTTAGGATTCTGACTCAATGGGGTTTGACTTGTAAATAATACAGAGCCCTCTAACTGCTTTTGATGATCTGGTTTTAAGATAAGCTTTATGCTGAATTCTCCAAATGCCCTTTTGTTGTTACTGCTCCTGAGCCAGCATTACAGAATATTATATCATATTTCTGACAAAAGATGAAGAAAGTGTGCTTGCAAATTCAGGGCAGGAAGGCTGTTTTTTCTTCTTTTGGTCACAGTTGCATTACATTAAATCTGACTTCATGAACAGATAAAGGTTTTATTGGGTAATAGGTTTTTGGGGAAGAGGGGCAATTTCATGCAGTGTGTTCCTGGATCTCTAAATATAACGTGGAGGAGGAGAGCAGAGTTTAGGAATTCCCAAAACAACTTTTGTATCTGAGTCAGTAAGTGACTTCATCAGGTGGGAAAGAGGAAGCTACAGGAAGTAATTCTCTTACAGCTTCTTATTTGTTGCTTGTTTTTCTATTGGAAAAATAATGCTATTTGCTGCTAAGGAGTTTTACAGTCCTTAATGAATAAAGATGCTTACAACTACCAGTGTTCTCTGCCTCTGCCTCAGTTTTATCTGTGGGCAAAAAGATTCCTTGTACACCTGTGGGGATGAGGCCAAACTGATCCAAGCACTGCTCAAAGGAGGCACAAAGCCAACCCAGGAAGGCACTGGCTGTCTCTGCCTCCCCTGGCATTTCTGTCCATCAGACTTTTTTTATAACATAGGATCATCTTAGCCACGATTATCACAGTGCATCTCACCATTAGCTGCTGGAGGAAAGCCAGCCAAAACTACACAATGTGTCATGTGTGTTTTGCCTTTTTCTGTGATGTATTAGGAGCTTTTAAAACCAGCTCACATCAGAGAGCATCGCTGCAGAGGCCTTCCCAGAGCCTGTATTTCACTGGGGAAGAGGAGCTCTCGTAGTGCTGTGATGGTGATGGCTGTTTGTCAAAGGAAATATATGCAGAAAGTGCTGCCAAAGATCTACTCTGCAGTTAAGGGTGGGAAAGCAAAGCCATTGTAAGAGAAATCTGTCGGGATGTTCCTGTTATGAGACAGGTGGACAAATGAGTGGATGGCTCCTGCTTGTTTTCTCACCAGAAAAACCCCCACATAGTTCTCATCAGTGTTATCAGCTTAGCCTCAAAATGACTTTCCTCCCCATTATTGCTTATAAACAAACCTTTATCACAGATAGCTGGCCTGCTGAATTAAGACGCTGTATTAAACAGTATATTGCTTCTGTCAGGGCCGATCGGCTGTTTGTGCAGATAATAATGCCAACTGCAACAACAACAATCAGCTAGTGTAAATTAACTTAACTGTGTGAAATAATGCTTCCTATATCAGATTAGCTTGCTGAATGACTTTATCCTTAAATTAAAGCTTGCTGGGGCGTAATAGTAAATCATTTAAATGGTGCTGGGCTTTTCAGGTAATGTCTTCATATATTACTGTAATTTCAATTCGCCAAGGCATGCAGATGGCTGCAGTCTCTGGTTCCTTGTCTCCAAAGCCTCTCCCGTGCTGCCATTTTGTAATTACAGTGCAGGAATGCTGCCTGCTGCTCTTAGATTTCCCAGGGTGCACCAGCAGCTAAGGCAATGTATTTTAAAATTATTATTCTTGTGTGGCCCTCATAACATAAATGTAAATCTTTTATGCTAACGCTGTCAGGGGTTTAGCACTAGGGCTCCAAGGTGCTCTGATGTAGAAATCACCAGCAATCCATCAACCAAATATCATTTGGGATCCAGCAAATGACTTGCATTTTGGGAGGACTGTAAGCAGAGCATTATTGTAAGGTTAGAGTGATTTTGTTACTAGGTGCTTGGAGGCCTTGAAGGTGTTCTTTATTTATTTATTCTGCCATTGTGCATGGGTATTTAAGTAAGAAATTCTGCCCCAGCTCAAATGCCTGGTGTGTGACTTGGTGAAAGCTTACTGTACTTAATACGCTGAAGATAACATCTGAGCAAATAACAGCCTCCAAATTAAAAGCCTTAAAATATACCAACAAGACCAGACTAAGACAGATAGCTGTTATAAAAGCAATATAGAGAAGGAAATTCTCCTGGGTCTGTGCTGTGAGAAAGATGGGATTATTTAGTCCTCCGTACTCACGTTCAAAGGTTCAGTGATTGCTTGGTATTAAAAATTCAGGTTTTATTGCCTACTGTTTCATAATTTTTTTAATTTGCATTTTATAAAAGGGCAACAAAATCAAATGGTTTGAGAAAGCCTGGTGCTCACTGTTAACTCTGTGTGAGACATCCTTGCCCTCCCCTCAGTGTGTGTGAGCTCTTCGTCACACCCCAAGTGGCACCGCCCAGTGCCGTTCCCCAAATGTTCTGGAGCACAGTGCTGGGACAAGTGGCACTGAAGGTGCACCCATATATTGACACAGCTGAGGGCAGCCTTAAATTAATATAAGTCTTTGAGGGCAAATAGTTGTGAGCAGCACTGCGTCTGTGCAGCTGCGGGGCTGCTTACACTGGTTCAGTGTTTCCTGCACTGCTCCTCACCTTTTATCAACAGCTTGAGCTGCCTCTATGTCCACTTCTGGGTCATGTAACCCACCCAAATTCCTGTTTTCAAAGCAGGAGTTTGGGCACCCTGTTTTCCAAGTCCATTTGTGTTAGGGCTCAAGAAAAGGATTTGCTCAGAGAAAACTCAAAGGCTTTCATGTGTAATGCAAGCACAGTCCTGTTTAGAAGCAGAGGCCAGGTAGTCTGAGGTTTTTGTGCAACACTGTGCATTAATCAGTCCAAGATTTTTCTGATATTCTTAGCCTTGGTTGGGTCTGTGTGCAAGTAAAAATTTAGAAGCATCACTTCTCTTGTAAGGAGCAATACAATCCAGCTGTTTCCATTTCTTCCACCTGAACACTTCTGAACCTATGCTCTGCATTTTGCTTCTCCCATGGTAGTTGCAACCCCTTTGCAAATTGCAGGTCAAAGCACATTAGTCTCTTTACACAATGCACAGGTAGAAAAAACAATCCTAACATTTGTAAGCAGTTGTGGCATGCTGTAGCTCTGCAATTCCCAGGAAAGTACAGAAAAGTGCTAGGTCAATTGCCTCTTGTCTTTTGGCTTCTCTCCAAAATTTGCGCCTCTCATCTTTTGGCAACCATCCAAATCTGCTTGGACAACACAGAACAGAATATCTGAGGACTGGGTTTAAAACACTTCCACAAAGTGGCATTCCTCCAGTTTTATGTGGTGCTGTATGTGCAGCCTGATCCTCATGACCAGGTCATTCCTCTCCCAGATGGACAGTCAAGACAGCAGACTCTTTAGAAGGTCCTGCTGGGCCCAATCTATTTCTCTTTCTGTGCCAGAACATATTAGACTTGCAGCTGGATAGAACAGTGGGCCATGCTAACTAGCTGATGTATTTAAAAACAGAGAGATGAATAATCAAATCTTCTCAGCATGTACCGCTATCAAAAAAAATGATGGATGAGCATAGCATCTTTTTCTTGCAGGCTACAAGGAGCAGAAATCTCAGTTACAGATGAGAAATCTCTCAAGCCTGGTGTTTTGAGGATGTGGAAAATTAACTATAAACATGTAAACTCAATAAAACCTTTTAAAACTGAAGAGCAGAGAAATATGGCACAAAAGAAAGTTATCAGAACTCTCACCACTCTTGTTATGGTCATCTTTGTTATCACAATAACCAGTGCTTGTTTGCATTCTGCTCCTCCATATCCACTGCTGGTTTCCTGTCAATGCCTGTGAACATGAATGTTGTTTGGTTCCTCTGCATATCTCAACAACTTTATCTTTTCTCTTCTGGAGATGGATAACATGACAATGTTAGGATATTCTGATTTTACTTCTTGTTTTTTCTGCTAAAAATGTGCATATTGGAGGTGTTGAATGCCAGCTTTATGAAGGTATTTGTGATATTGATGTGTGGTCCCACTCTGTTTCTGTGTACCAGTGGTGGACTAATAGTTTTCAGGATCCCAGCATGGTCCCAGCTTCAGGAATAGGAAAGGTGGAGTCTGGAACGAACTGGACTGTCCCCAACTCAGCCTGATGCCACTTTTATCAGTCAGAAGAACAGAGCACAAGAGGGCTGCACTGCTTTTGGGGTCCCTGGGTTGTGAAGGAGGAAGATAACACAAGATACATGATACTAGAGAGTTAAAAATGCACACAACAAAAATTACATAAGCACATATTCGTGTGCTGCTTGATTGTACAACTGTTTCCTTCTCATTACCTTGATTCTGTCATTTTTAACTGGGGGTTAAAGCCAAAACACTTCGTGGAGGAGATGATGGAAGACTGAGTGTTGCTGCCTCAGAAAAGTATTCTGAACTTCTTTCTTTGGAGTCACTACTCAGGAGGGATCATTGACTATTAAGATCTGCTTTTCTTCTTTCATCAGCTCTAGCCAAGCTCTCTATATGTTCACTGTAATTTAACCCTAGCTAATTAGAGCTGGGAAAATGGGAGTTTTGCCATTGTTTTCAGTGGAGCCAGGATTTCTCCCAACCTGTTTTTCTGCACAGATCTAATACTCCCTCAGTGGGCTTAAGGTTTTGGTAATGATAATGACATAGCTCTATTATGTCTCTGGGGGAGGAGGGCTGCTAATTGTCAGCCACGACAAAAGTGTGATTACTTTTTAATTGTGTTCTTATAAAAAGGCATTATATGTATTTCCTCTTAATTGCTGAAGCACAAATGAAATATCTAAATTTCTTGTGTTGGAAAGCCATAACAAAGCAATTCATATGAGCTAAAATTTTTGTCATAGCATAAAGAACCACACAAGGATTGATCTTCACAAGGGTTGTACCCATAATTTTGGTTAGAGTGGTGTTAGTAGATGTACACCATAATCAGGTGGGACAACAGATGCTTTTTGGACCTTGATATTTTCATAAGTTTGGTGTTGTAACAGTTTCTGCCATGTAGTGTGAGTTTGTTGACTGCTTGACAGGGATCTGAGTTGGCTCTAGGATTTCCAGTGCTCCCATTTCACATTTAGTTTCTTGAAAACTGCATTGAAGCCACATGATAAAAGTTGCAATAAAACTTTTTCTGAAATTAGGAAGGATATCTTTCCTTTTCAAATCTAAATGAGAAACTTTTTAGCATGTTTTTATTTATAATCTTTGTCTACTGTATTTACAATGGGAAAGTGTGGTCTCCATTCTGTGTCTAGGAATTTTTAAAAAGTTTAGTAATTATAAAATTGTTGGTATGTCAAGTAAAACCTCCTTATATTCATCTGTTCATGCTGTCAGGATGTGATACAGCTGTCATAGTATTTGATAATTAATTTTAAAAGTTAGGGTCCTTGAAGACTAATGGAAGGCTGAAAAAATAATTTCTTGAAAAGTTGTGTTAAATGGGAGTTATAATAAAAAGAATGTTGCAGAAATGAAAATTAGCCTTCTCTCCTGGAATGTGCAGCGATGTGGACAAAGAAAATGTTAATACAAATATGTAATCAAATTTCATAATGGGCTTTGTTTTATACCCAAAAGATTATTTGTTTTGAAACTAAGTAGGGTACATTGAAGAACATTCTCTGCTGGCTGTTCATTGTGGGCTGACTGATCTTTTCTCCTTTCCTGTTAATCAATATTATGTTGTCCTCATGCAAGTGAATGTAATCCAGGATTTCAATGGGGTGAAGGGAAGAGTCTGATCCTCCATAACAATGTGTCGTTTACTCAACATTTTGCTCAAAATTTTATAAAATTTTAATTTTTTTTCTGCAGAAAATAGGTTGGATTTTCGTGCATGTAGCTTCACCTTTTCCTGATGATTATTTACCATCCTGCCCACTGCTCTAACCTGAGCAGGACTGGAAAAAAGGCAGGGGAGAGAAGGATTGTGTTGAAGAGTGTGTGTGTGAGAGATTTATTTACATTATTGGTTGCTGGGGAAATAGATGGAGGAGTTAATGGAAGAACACATGCTTTTGAGTATTCATACATCCTTAGTAAGCTTTCAGAATCCTAAAAAGATTTTATTATCATTAGCTAATTGAAACTGAGTTCAAAATAAGAAATAATGGCTGTCATTTTTCCCAGCACTAAATCTCAGATTCCCTCCCCAATCCTTGTTTCTGACTGTAGCCTCATCTGCTGATGGCATTTACCTTCTCTTTCATAAGATCTGCTGGAAACACTTCTGCATAAAATGTTAACAGAGAGTAGATCAATTGCAAGTTCCTGGAAGCCAATTTTCCATAATAAGAGAGAACATATCAGTTCCTTTTACTTGTGAAAAATTAAACTAATTCTGGACTCTCTTCTCACCCCCTCATAAATAGCATTTTGTACAGTTATGGGTCTACAGAAGTAGATAGAATTTCTGAGTTTACTTCCAGATGGCCAGAACTTCACCTTTATGTTTCATACATGTTTATAAATATAATAAAGGAGCAATGGTTTTTTATTTTTTAATTTGAATTGGGATGGGGCATCTGTCTGTCAGTGCTTCTGCTGCCTGTATGAGTTTCTTCTAAACTAGGTAGATTTTTGTGGATGGCAGAAGCCACTGCTGTTAATGACCAGTTTCAAACATCAATCAAAACTCTGGCATTTTGCGAGGTTGATGTGCAGCCCTTTTTCTCAGCCTCCAACACCATCTTTCTCTCTGAGACTTGGTGATATTTTATGAAATCCATCATATAACCTCAGTTGCTCTGGACATTTTCTTCTCAGTCTGGAATGCAAGAGTCAGCAGCACACTCCTATCAATTGTGCTAAAAGATACTGACAAGTCATGTATTACGAGATTTGACCTCTAGCTGTGGTATAAGAAGCCTGTGCAATGTGCCTTGAATTTCTGACCCTGAAAAACAAATAAAGAACAGAGAAAGTGTTTCTTCAGCTCCACTTCTTATAGGAATGAGGAGGGAAAAAGTGCCTTCTGGTTTATTGTGGGCACTGGTGCAACTTTCTTTTTCTCTAAATTCTAAAACAGTATGTGCCCAGACTGTGAAGAAGCAGAGAAGACTGAATAGTAAAACATGAAAAACATGAGGGTTTTCTATCTTCATCTCTAAATCTATATGAATATTTGAAAAATTTCAAGAGTCTGATGAGAAAGAAATAGTCCTTTTTTCAGTTTAAGGTTAATCTTTTGACAATGACAGCATGCTGGTTTAGGGACTAACATTAAAATGAAAAAAAATTATCGTTTATGCAGGGTAGTCTCTCCCAGGCAATCTATGCTGAGAAAGCCTGTTGCTGTGGTCTGTTTCGTGTATTGGATTTGAAACCCTCCCAAACCAGCACATAGCCATAATTGAAGGAAATCAAAGGTGTAGCTATTGCTCTCTGCAGAATGGATTGTCTCATGTAAGAGATGGTTCTGACGGTAATTTTATGAGCAATGAATCTTTGATGTTAAGGACATGCTTATCTGACCACGCAGCTTCCTTCTGTAGGAGAGTGAGGAGACTCTTGGTACAGGCTCTGACTTGATTTGATGGGTAGAAAGTTTAGGCCCAGGAGTCCTGGTGACTTCTCAGACTGCACTTTTTAATTCCATTGCAAAGAGGGATTGCAGAGGCCTTTTCCCTGTGCTTTGCCTTTCTTGGCAGGAAGACAGCCTGGATATATTGCAGACTGTGCAAGTCAGTTCCTGGAGCCAGTTTTGGGTGTAGTCTTGTAGGTTATGAAAATTAAATGAGAAAGATTCTGGCCCTCATTTGGTGTTACTGTACAGTGAAAATGGGAAATGTTTATTAAGCAATTATTACAAGCACAAATTACAGAGTTATGGTGCACTAAGACCTGCAATAAAGATGCTGCCACACTATGTAGAAAGAGGGGCCTGAAGATCCTTCAAACAATTGTGGTGAAGAATAATAGGATTCAATTGCAATTCATCTATGATGAGACTTAGGAAAGTGTCAGATTGATGTGGCTCTTAGTGTCTGTAGACAGTAAATTGCTGTGGGTTTGTGCAAAAGTTACTGGTCTCCTTTTCTATCCACAGCACATCCTAAGCTAAGCTAGAGACAGGGCATCCTGCTTTACCAGTCTGCTTCCATGTAGAGCTCAGGTTGCTGCTTTGCTGCTCCAGCATGGATTTTATATTCTCAGAGATGGTCAGAAAGTAAGTGCCAAGTGGGACACAGTCAAGGTGTTATGTTTCTTGTGTGTTCCAAGGGAGTGTGCTTTCAAACTGGTCCTCGTGGGCAGGTGTAGGGATCCCTTAGCAATTCACTTTGCCTTTCTTTTCTTTTTCTTCCTAAGACTTCCCCATGTGATTATCTGAAACAAAATGAAATGACTGTGATGCACCAACCTGAGGTGACAGAACAGATTTAGTGGGGAAAAGCGCTGTACTCCCTCACATTTGCTGCTTCAGAAAAAGTGTTTTTAATATCTCTTTATATAAAACCTCACAATAAGATATGACTTCTTAGTGTAGTTGGTAAACAACCTGCCTTTAGTCAAGCACATCTTTAAAAATATGATGCATCACCTTACAAAAACAGTTGAAGATTTTTCCACAAAAATCCATATCTTGTCCTATAAATAAGAATGTTAAATGATGAGCACTTCCTACATTATACACATCTCTGGATGTGGTGTCCTTCTTGGTGAATTTTTGTTAAGAAACAAAATACAATTTTTATTGAGATCAATAAAAGATTAAGGTGACAAAATGATTTATCGGCTGTACAGAATGCTCATTTTTCCCCAACAACAGTACAACCAACCAAGAAAAAAAAGAAGGATGCCATGAAGTATTTTGTATTTAGCTTTGTTTTTGCCTTGCGTCCTTGGAAAACTGGGAAAACAGAGCTAAGTCATCCATCAAATCTTAAAATAGTGCTTAAAATGAGTAAGTGCTGCTCTGGCCCTCAGACTACAACATATGGAGGAACTTATTATATGACCTACTACACACCAAAGTCCATGGAAATACTCCCATTAACTTCAATGAACATAACTCCAGTAGTGCATAATGAAAACAGGAGAGAAACCAATTTATCAGTGCATGAGAGATGGTGCTCACCATCGAGCCTTTCCTATGATTACTGCAAGGCTGCAAAGCCAGTTTGCCTCCTTGATGTATGATTTGATGTGCCTCTGAAGAAAACTTTATTTTAAAGCTCTCAAAGAGGGGTGGATTAAATGTCTCTGGAAAAAGATCCCCTGAATGCACTTTTTTTCCCTCAGGAGCAACATCTCATATTGGTTCCCCTGCAGTGAATTGAAGCAGGGGCTGTGATGGAGCCGTGTGAGCTCCTGCAGCTCCTCCCCAGCGCTGGCACAATTGCTGTCGGTGACAGATCCCACGTGGATCAGGGGCAGGAAATGAAAGTCTTTTGCTGCTGCTGAGTGTTCCAGGTGAGCTGTCACCACTGGTGCTCTGAGGTGCCCAGGAGCACTGGGGGAAGCTCCAGAGGCACTTGGAAGTGGTGTAACCTCACTCACCCCGCAGAGAAATTCTGCACCTTCTCTTGATTAAGTGGCAAGTGTCTAAATTTACATCTGTCCAATCTGGGAAGGAAAGTATGGGGGGAATTGGTTTCCACCCTTAGCAAAGTTGTTCCCACTGTGCTTCTGCCTGGCCATTGCTTAAAGCCTGGCCCAGACAAAGTGGCTTAGAAAGACCCGAAGTGACCCTCACAGTCTGGTATTTCTGCAAATTGCCATGGAATTTGAAATATGTGTTTGGCACACACCTTAGTGAGCTTGTCTAAGTGCATAAAGTGAATTGCAATGCAAATTTCAATTTCGCTATTTGCACTGGAAGTGCTTGCTCGAAAAGTTTTGTGTGAAGTGCCATTGTAGCAGATATACCTGAATACAGGACTAATCCCACACCTAATGTGTGAGCTGTAAACTGTAAAGTTTAGCATAGCTTTTCATAACATGAAAAGCAGTAGTAAAATATGTCTGAAATCCTAAAAATAGGATGCAACTCCAAATTTAAGTAAAATTTGCCACTTATATAAAAGCAATGATCCATACCTCACTAAACACAGGTTCAATCAAATATATAGCATAAAACCTAACCATTTGTGACTGTAGTCATTACTATACTCTGCTTTTAAATAACACTTCAGATTTGTGTGTTTTACTGTGATAAATTACTTCTCGATTTCTTAAAGCACCATCGCTACATTTCGTATTTAATTTGATGTTAACTGTAATTTCGCCTTATTTTTTTTAATCTCAGATTCTTTTCACCAGTTAATACTTTATGAATATTTATTTAAACTGTTGTTGCAGTGTCTGTGAAATTGTTGATGCCACTGATTGGAAAGGAAAACAGAGCTTTTCATAAGAACTTTTGGGGAAGGCATGTTGTAAATGAGAAAGTCTAGACCCATTTTCATTGTACTCTTGTAATGTGTGTTACAGAGCAGAAATGTGTGGCCAGCTAAATGCCTGGAGAAATGCCATCAGTGCAACACAGATGCCCACTGCCAGAAGTAAAAGTGTGGTGACATCAGATTTTTTTAATATATAGAAAAAAATTATTGTGCACTGAAACTACTTGTTATATGCTTTGTATTCTCCTATGGAATATATAAAGGTTGGGGTTTTATTGAATTTGGTAGTTCCTGAAACTTTGCAGTTAAAGTAGCCATCTGTACATTGCTTTTAAACAAGAACTGAATTTTCAGCATCATGTTTGCCCAGCTCTATCAGAGAGAAAGTATATGTGGAATGCATGGAATGTCTTTGAGTTAGACAAACTCTCAGCTGGTAAAATATTCTGTTGGGATAATATGGTTTTTGAGCATTCATATTTAGAATGAACCTGTGAATGTGTGCCTGTATGGCTCCACATTGGAAAAGCTTGCCTTACCCCTCATGCTTTTTGGAGTGCTCCTGCTTTTTGACAGTGCCCGAGTCCACTTACAACACACAAAACCCTTCCCTGGAAAGTTCACTGGAGTTTTCTTGCAATGGAGAACAAAAGGAAGTAGGTAGAACAGGACAGTCAAGTCCAGTTGTGAGTTTGATGTTTTGGAGACTGGTTTCTGCACTGAATTTTCCTCTATGACTCTTGGTCACATCACTTACAGCCTCTGTCGCTCACACTAAAGGAGCTGGTAGCATTGCTTTGCTTCACAGATGTGGATTTTGAAGTTAAATGAAGCTCAAATTTTGAATTTTAAAATTCTGTTTTAAACTGTATGACTGGTACAATGATAGAATAAAAGCGGGACTATCTGAATTATTGAACAATGTATATCTTTCTCCTGAGATAATTGCATTAATTGAGCTTAGTTGTCCCTGTAAACTCACGGGAATGCGAGCCCATGGCAGTGCACATCACTTTGTGGTTTGGCATGTTAGCTTGGCAGAGAAGCTCTGTAAAGCATGTGTGTGAAATACATTTTCAATTCTTAAGGCCATCTTGGAGCACTAGCAAATAAAATTCTGTCTCCTTAGCGCAGATTTGTGATCTGGGCTCTGTTTCCCCTGCATCATCCTTCACAGGGTCTTCACCTTTCAATTTGCTACAGGTAGTAGCCTCAACCATATGTCATTTTTTTAATTCATCTGCACATCCTCCTGCTGAGATAAACACTTTTTCTACTTCATTCGCTCTGCAGAGAGAAAGTCATATCAACGTTGTTTTCTCTTTATGCATCCTCTGCATGTTAATGAACATGTGTTCTATATTTTGCTTGTTCATTTTGTGATGCTTTCCAACAGGATAGTAATCAAAAGTATATGTAGCAAGATGATACTGACAGTGTGTGAACTGAAAGGTCTTAGCCCATAGATGGTCAAATGACTTTGTGCATCATTTTGGAAAGAGCAAGCATAATCCAGCGTTGAGGAGCTGCTTGGATTTGCACAGAATTATTCAGGGCAAAATATGTGCAGCTCTTATCTATAGCAGTCGTAAAATTTACTGCTTTTTAATTTTTTCAAACTGCATGCTTCTTAAAACAAGAATCAAGAAAGCCACAGACTGCTTATTAGTGTATATGTATTTTATTGGAGGAGATTAGTAATTATTTTCTGTTTAAATAAGGCAGATGAGACATTCAGAATAGCACTCCTGTTAATAATTGAGTGTTAAAGTAAATGTATGACTGTGTTGCCAGGATTGCAGAAAATAATGAATCATGCATTTATTATTTTAACTGATATGATACAATCAGCAGGGAACTCTCATTTAGAGAGCTGGTTGGTGTTTGGTGTGCTGGATAAAGCCAAATCCAGGGTCTTGGGCTAATGCAGCTCCTGGAATGAGTCTAAAATATAGAAATCAGAGGGCAGAGAGAACGTGAGGAGGGTTTTGGGGTGAGGTTTTTTTCTTTCAAGAAACAGGGTATTTTTGACTACTATTTGACTTGATTAAAAGTAGGAGGACAGAGGATAAATAGAACTCGCGTTCCTAAAAGAGCTGGGTCTTGCATTAATGCTGGGCAAGGCTCAATGTGCTATAGGGAGGTATGTTAAAACAGGACAATACCTAAATGTCCTTCACACAGGTGTCTTTGCAGAAGGATATGGCTCTTATATGCACTTCATATAGCTGCCTGAAGGGAAGAGAGTAGCAGCAGTTCCATAGAGCTGTTTAAGATGGGAAGTGAAATCACAGGTGTTCATGGTCTCAATATTTATGCATTAATTACCCAGATTTGCATAAAAGTAAAACAATTTGGGTAACACACATAAAAAAACCTATAAGCCAAAATGGCTGTTGCTATCAAAGATCCATTTACTTATGGTCTCTCTCTGCCCCTTTCTTCCCATAAAAAAAAAATCTACCAGCTCCTCCTTGGGGAAGGAAGCAGCCGTCATAAAAAGATCAGGTGGAGAGAGGAGAATAATAATGGCAGCATTAGCAAAGAGCCCTGCACAGTCCCCTGCCTCTGCCACGGCCCCTCTGTCCTCCCTGGCAGCTCCCCTGAAGCAAGATGCAATATATCTCTTGGTTTGAATATTTCATTTCCAGGGGTACATCTGCTTTTCTTTCATGTTATATTCAGCGTTACCTATTTATAACACTTTTTAAAACCGATTTTCCAGCTCCTTGATATGGTACAAGAGAAAGAGAAGCTATGTATCAGTGTAATGATAAAAGGCATGAGGAAAAGGGGAAAGTAATAATTGGTTGCAAATCAAGTTATGAACCTCAAGCAAAAATAAAAGTGGAAGAGGGAAGAGGGTTTTATAACCTCAGTAAATAGCAGAAATTACAATGTGCTGTGTACATTTGGTTTGTACTTTTATACCGAGTTAGTGGATAAGGATATTTATCTGATGTTGTTTGCTCTACACATAAACTCTTCTGATTTAGATGATAGATAGAAACCATTTATACAGATAAACACAGTAGGGGTCTAAACACGGATCCCTGTGGAACACCAGATGTGAGTAAATGAACATTTGATTTTCCTCTTGTCTGCTTCTGACAACCTGATGGATAAGAAACCATCTCCTGAATTCCCTTAAAACCTGATAGCACTAATGCAGATAATAACATAGAGTGAGATATGGTATTTATTAAATCTGCTCTCTAAATATTAATACGACAGCAGCTGTGATCTTCCTACTCTTTAACTGTGCTCTTTATGCACTGTGTCATTTACTAACAAAGATAAATGCACAGGACTGATGTAGAGGGTTTAGGACCACAGGGGTATTCAAATACTTAAGATTCATGCAATTTAGAAATTAATACTCTACATCACAATTGATTAAATAAAAGGAGTGTGAGAAATTTACAAAATTGCTTTTAAAATGGAAACAGATTGTGTGGATGGAATAAGAAGCAGCTATGTTAATTCTTTTTTGTCCATTGTCCCAGGTGGATCTGATGCTAACCACTGCAGAGTGTATTAGCAGAAAGGAGCTTTAGTGTTTCATAAGTTAGAAAGATCATCTGTGAAGTGTCAGCAGTTTTATATCCATTTTTCTCTCCCTCTCCATTTCCTCCATATCTCTGAGACGAAAGTCTTACAGAGGAAGAGGCCACCAGGGGCCATGTCTTGGCCAGATGCTTTTATTCACTGTGTCATGTCTTTCCCAGAGTTAACTGTCAAATGCACTTGTAGTTCAAGCATTCTCAGGTGGTGGGGGTGACTTCCAGTGCTGTAATTTCTTACGTAAAGCTAAACTCATCAACTCCATCTTGCCAGAAAAGCCTGATAAGCCCAGACTCTCTCCCAGTTCATGTGGGCTGCTTATATATTAGCCCAGTTTGATTGACTGCCTGAACTGGGCTGCACGTTTATCAGTGAAAGCATAGTGAGGATCAGTACCAACTTTTGCACAGGCAAGAATTTTACTTTGTTTTATGTAGTGTAAACCCCTGTGTAAAGGAACAGTGAAAGCTGAACCTGGTGTCATCCAGACCCTCAGGAAAGCCTGTGATGTGTTCCCTTCAGCAGTTGGCTTCTCTCGGTCTCTTGGGAGAGGATTACAGCACCCAGGCATGAACTGTGGCTCTGTGCCAGTGTTTGCAGGGAGTTGTAGAGCTCATCATGTGCAGCTTGAGCTGACTACAAACAGGGACTTAACACCAGTGTCTAGTCAACCTGTGGAGTCCCAACTTCAGGGTTTTGCATTTAGCGTGTTGTGCTGCACACCTTAGTGGGAGAGGAGGCCCTGTTCCTTTCACATCACTGAGTCTGAAAACAGGCTCAGTCCACAGGAAAATCCCTGTTTACACCAGACTGGATTGCTGAGATGACAGGTTTCAGGGGAAGAGACTTCTTGAAGATGGGATCCATTAGGGATCCTTTCAGTTCAGCTTTGTCCAGCCTCTGGTACCTGTTAACATCCCCTGTAGGATTTCCTGACACCACAGTGCTCCTGCGGACCTTTTACTCCATGGCAGCACAGCCTCCCTCTGGATGGGCCAATGCAGCCAAGTCCATCAGTCCCAACTGGAAAACTTAGACCAGGGATTTCAGACTGTATTCAATAAACACAGTAGTGCATACCTAGAATAATTCCACTGTTAGGAACAAAAAGCTTATTGGCTCTGAAGAAAATAACCCACATAGTTTGTACTACTCCACTGATCAGAAACTGGACCATTGATAATTGAGATGGCATGAAACACCTACATGCTCACAATTTTTGGATCCATTAATTCCTACAGTAACATCCTACAGGAGGATGTTACAACAGCTTCATTCATTATAAACAATTCTGCCCCATTTACTTTATAATTTTGTGGTTCTTAATCCATAAATTCAAATAGAATGCAAATTTGCAAACATTTCACTTGGAAATAGTGACTTTTTTCTGCAAACCACTGTTTTGGTATGATGGTAGAGACTAATGTTATAAATGTTTAGATGTTATAAAATGTAGAACCATATTTTCACGTAGATGCCTGTATGGTTATGCATGAGACTAAATGGGAAGAATATTTTGGATGGTAGATGGTAGTTTAGGGTTTTGTGGTGTTTTTTTATTGGTTTGGGGGGTTTTCGAGGTTGTGACTCACATAAAGTGTGTGTTCAATTCCAAAATTGATTTTGATGTGGATTATGGGAACACAGAATTTGTGACCAATATAATTACATTTGGTTCTATGCAAATATAATATAGAGTGAATTCTCTTTCACTGTCTCAATGTTATTCAACATTGTTGTTGTTGTTACTCCTGTTCCCCTTTCTAGAAAGGGGAAGAGTGGCATGTCATGGTGCTTGTGAAAAATTCAAGCTGTTGTCAAGCACTGTTATTTTCAATATGATTCTAATGTCAAATGAGGACAAATTTGCAGAGATTTAGAATTTTGTGTTGATCCAAACAAGAAATTTTAAGAATGTTTCTCTTCTCACAGACTTCATTAAATGATATATTTTTTAAGTCTTTCCACAGCATTTTGGGATGCTAATTGACACTTCACATGCCTTAATCCCAGAAGACAGCAAACCATCCCACTGTTCAGTTATGAGCAGATTTAACAGCATATTTTTATGTAGTATTTTCCTAGATCAAAGGGTTTTTTCAAGCATTTTTGATATATGATTTTTAAGAACTTTTTAGTCTGGAGATCCAAACTCCTGTAAGGAAATCTGAACCTGTTGCTAGTAGGCTTGAGTTTCTTGCTTTGCTTTTGTGGATTCCCTGCAAATAATTCTCAGATGTCCAAGAGTAAATCACTTGAAAACCAGTTATAGGTTGAAATAGTCTCAACAGATAAAACTTTCTTGTTTAAATGGGAAATTTCTTTCATCAGATCATTCAGCCAAACTAGAAACAGAGTAATCGCTAGGAAGGGCAATAATTAGGGGGTTGATGTTAATATTAAAAGAGAAAATCTTGGTGTACTCAAGTCTTATGTTCAACAGGCATTTACTTGATGTTGGTTTTGTTTTTTTTTTTACTAGCACAAGCCTAAGTAAGGAATTGCTCATTGGAAATGGTAGCCTGAGTGAAAAACAATTCCTGTGAATGAAGTGGAGTCACCATATTTTTTTTGTCTGTGTCTGCAAGGAGCTGATCCAGTGTAATGGGCAGAGAGAGCAGCAGCATCATTCGTTGCAATATGTAAAGTACCCTCTTGGGCTCACCATACATTTTATCTTTCATTATCAATTTGACACTCCTGCATGGGTAGATTCATTCTCTGTCAGGGAATACCACAGGCTATATTTCTGTACTTTTTCTCCCTCCATCCAGGCATTCTCTCAGTGCCTTGGTAAATCATCATGTTAAATCATTAATAGTGAAGAAAGGCATGCTACGTAAGCAATTATATACTGATTAATGTCTAAGTTAAATCCCTCTCTTCAAAGATATTGCTGACCTGCTGAGTATCTCCATCATATTCATTTTCTTTGTTCTTTGGTAGCAGTTTAGCAGTCCAAGCACAAAGGCAGGGGTGTTCTTGGGTTCAAATCATCGTGCACAGCACTGAGCACAAACAGTTGACATTCTCTCTCAAAATCAACATGGGGGGACACAAGGGCTGAAAATCTTCAGTAAAGCTTTATTTAGCTGGTAAAATTCTGTGCATGCCCTCAAAACTCTTATCCTTGGTAACAATATGGCAGTAGCAGTGAGAGGAGCTCTCAGGCTGGCAGAACTACATCAATTCAGCCTGCTGGGAGTAAGTGTGGATGGCATGGTGCTTAAAATGTGGCAACTGGAAGTGCTTTTCTCCAGTGACACTCCTAATGTCACTGCAA
Organism: Climacteris rufus; assembly: GCA_013398175.1. NCBI lineage: Eukaryota > Metazoa > Chordata > Aves > Passeriformes > Climacteridae > Climacteris > Climacteris rufus. The sequence goes on along the minus strand of VZRZ01011485.1, from coordinate 532,706 downwards.
ACATGACAGCCAAAAAAGTGCTGGCTCATGTAGGAGTGGTTTGAATCATTTCCATTATCCAGGTGTTGCACTCTGGATAGTGCAGACAGGGGAACAACAGAATGGAATCCTGGCTGGAGAAACAGGGTGGGATTCAGGGGAAAGACACTCTATTTTGGTGCTTTCCTAGTGAAGAAAAATAATGTATACAATACAGAATCTGTTGGAATTCCCTTGGATGTCTATGATGCTCAGTCTCTCTAAACACAAGTCTTTGTAAGTACATTTACACAGAAGTGCAAGTTTGTGTTACCAACTCTGGTATTTAGGTGCTGTTTGTTTTTTTTTCTTTTGAGAGGCAAATTACCGATAAATAGCTTTCATGCACTTAGTAGATAAGAAGAAAAGGGAAATACCAATATGGTGTATCTGCTGACAGGAAGAAATATTTATAAGATGTTTGCACTGTAGACATTGTCTGTTTTTAAATCAGAAATAGATATTGAAATATGACTGACAAGATACCTTTTTTCTCTACCCCTGAAAATAAGACTCTCTTTTCCTTAGCTGTGTTTTCTGTTCCTTCGCACTGGAATTATGTGTTCTCTACTAGAGGAAAGCCTGGATCAGAGCATGATTCAGGATAGCTGTGCTGCAGTCAGGACCAAAGAGGGGGGACTGTGCTAAAGGCTATTTTCTGTAACATCAGCCCCCACTTTGCCATCTTTCCAGGGGATGTGGCAGAGTAGCAACATGACAAGGATGGCTTTGCAAACTCTTTGTTCAAAGCTTAATCCTCTCCCACCAAGGCCCAGATCTCTCACTTTGGTGTGCAGGGATCAGCCTGTGATTGCTGGGAACTGTCACCTTTCAGCTGGAGACAACACTCCACCTGAGCTGTGTAGCAGAAGTGCAGATGTACCTTTTAGCATCCAGGGATTTGCATTTTGCCAGACCCACCCAGGTGAGAAGCTGTCAGTTCAGAATTGTTACTCAAGCAGCCTTTTATTCTATTAGTGTATATTAGTTTCTGCTTATACAGGCATCTTGTGCCAGGTTCTGCTATAGCCCACAGGCCACACTGGGTTGCAGTGAGAGTTGAGTGTATCTTCAGAGGTATTCACAAGCTGTGCTGAATGCAGGTCCAGCACAAAAGCATCCATTCCTTTTGCTTTTTGGAATAAACTTTTATAATTTCACACATACTGCCTTCCCCATGCTGAACAATATTCAGTCTTCTTTCGAGGTACCAGTTGTAATTCTAGCTGTGAAACCAAGATCTGTCTGGAATCTCTGCTACCATATTTCAGCTGCTGTAGTCCATGTTTTTTTGGCAACACAGATTACCTGTAAATCATCTTTTCCCTTTTTCCAATTGAAGTTACTCAGTGTTTCACAAAATCTGGCAAAAGGATTCCAGAAATGTTGTAGCTATTACAATTTTTTTCTTTTTACATGATATTATATCTGAGTGAGAGTTTTCAGTCAGTCAATCATGAAGCGCTGTAGTAAATTGTGCTAAGTTTGCACTTCTTGAAAGTGCTACTCCTCTAACACTTTCTCATCTCTATTACCTATTACCATTCCATCTCTGTTATCAGGCTGAGAAAAATCTATATTCTCTGCAAGCTTGACAGTACTAGTAATGAGCAATGGAGTACCACAGGAAAAATCCCTCAAGGAGCTGGTAGGGCTCCCAGCCACATTCCTGTGCTCCTCCAGAAGAGACTTGTACATTACTGGTGTCTGTTGCCTCCTTCTAGACAGAAACCTGCCAAGCTGAGGAGAAAGTCCTGACCTCACACCCTGGGGAAAAAGCCTCAGTCCCTGCTGAGGTCCCTCTGTTCCTGGGCTGGAGGAGGAGGTTTCTTAGCCCAGGGCAGGCATATGTGCAAGGCAAAGGAGAGGTTTAATCTTCTAGATTAGCTCAATTAAGGTTAACAATGAGTAGAAAATCAAGCACCTAAAGTGCCACCAGAGTTTGAGGCTCATAGGTCTGGCATAAATGAAAAAATGAAATATTCAGTTGCAGCAGTAAGATTTTCAGTCAAGAACATCTTATTGCACAGAATTTCTCCCTTTCACATTCATTTACTCCATCATTGTTTATCTTCATCTGAAGCTTTAGGGTGGATTAAAAGGTCCATTGAAGTAATGGAGTATAATGTTTAAATATGTTTTTCTTTCCTTCTTCCTCTTTCCCCCTCTCTCTCTCTCACACACACACATCTATTTTACAAGCATCCACCCGGAGCACAGAACAAGATCACCCACCAGAGGAAGGATCCTGAGAATTCCAGAATGCAAACCACTAACTGGGTAGGTGACACCAATCTTGGTGGTTTTCAGAGGGAGCTGGGCTGACTTACAGGAAAACGAAGTTCTTTCAGGCTTGCAGTGAAAAGTGAATCTGCAGTCAAGTCACAATAAACAAGTAAAATTTGAGGGGTTCCTTGAGGTGAAAATGTGGCAAGGGAGAAGAGGAGACAAGAAGAGGTAGGTCTGCTTCAAATAAAAAATAAGCAGGCTATAATCATTCGAGAGGAGATATAAAATTATTAGTCATTTGAGGCAAAATATTCTCACCTAAGCAATATTTGGAGGATATTATGCCAATAAATTCGGTGTCTTTTTAAAAGTCTATTAGTTTCATCAACTTCTTCAATGGCTTGTGAAACAGAATGACTCGTAGTGGTGGAGCTCAGGACATCTGTCATCTCTTTGGTTTGCAATCCTTGTGTTTGACTAGTTGTTTCAACCCTGTGCACCTCAGTTTTCCCTCCCTCCTCCCTTCCCACACTGAGTTTACCCTCTGTATTTTCTCCTGTAAGTTGTGCACTATTTGAGAGACAGTAAATAACTTTTGTACAGGGCTTCGTTCCATCTGGTGCTTCCAAATGTTATTTTAGTCTTGAAAATCAGAATTGCATATGCTTTTATTAGGACAAGTAATAGACCTCCTAAGTTTTTACTTCAGTGATGTTGCCATTTTTGGTCATTTTACAAATCAGACAGTCCATCCCCTAAGCTGCCCCTCAACATCCTTAATACACAGTCTTAAAAGGGAAGTAATCACTTGTATTACATTGACTGTTCCTGGAGCAAAAGTTGTGTTAGAAAATTCTGAGGAAGAGCATTGAAGCTTAGGGGAACCAAAGCTTGTTAGGTTGGCAGAAAGGAGAAAAGCAGGGATGTGGGTGGTTTCATGAAGCACTGCAGAGAAAGGGTTTTAAGCTGCCCATAATCATGCATTAACCTTTGCTGGAAACACCAGAGACTGTCTCACAAGCTCTCTTGCTTCCATGGATGGATATTGTTTACCATCATGTACATATTTCCCTGCTAATCAAACCCCAAAATATCTTCTGGGCTGAGATGTAATTTGTATTATCAAAACTGCAGGACCCACTCAATCTAGAGCAAATGGAAAGCAACTCAGTTTTTATTTAGAGATGCAATGCAGAGCAAAAATAAATCTTAGATTATAATTTTCTGGCAGAAAATGCAGCTAATCCCTTACAGCCAGAAGCAGAATGGCCTGTCACAAGAACAGAAGAACGTGTTATTTGGTAAGGAAATAAACAATTATAAATTTTAAAACACAAGGTATTAAAAAATGAGAATGACTGTGTGTGTGATGCAGCAGGAAAACCTGGCAAAGGTTTGTGAGATGCCATCAGTTTATTTCAGAGTCCTGAAAATATAATTTTATTATTTCCAGTGTTTTATTACTTGTGCCCAATAATGTTTTTGATAGGCAGAATGTTTCCCAGATCTCCAAGGAGTGGTCCAGGCTTTGTAGTTTAAAATAGACGGGGAAAATATTCAGGGAACATTAACTTCAAGTGGGACTTTCTGCTCTGATTGACAGAATTCATTACAGAAGGTGTGTTAGAGTTTTTGTGCTCTTACAATGGCTCAGCTGGACTTCAAGCCTCACTTCTCCAAGTGTAATTCAGCTCAGATTCTGCTCTACCCTGTATTGGTAATTTTTTTCCTGGTCTTTGTGTGGCAACAGAGAACACTGATTTTGTTTATTTTCTCTAACCTTGTTAGTTCAAATTCTCTATTAAATCCCGTTCAAAATACAGCCTGATCTGAAGAAGTCTTTATTTCCTCTGGTCTCACTCTGCCTTTGCCTGTTGATGTTGGAGACACTCCAGGGCCCATTGGGTGCTTTGTTTCTCACTTCCTCAGATTTATGCACCAGAAGAAATTTAGCCATGGCTACTTAGGAATCACCAGGATCTTCCACTTCCTATAAGGGCTGCCCCAGTACAACATTCAAAAGCATGATGAAATCAAATTCTAGAGGAGGCAAGTCTCTTAGTCATGGCAAAGTGTGTACTGGGAAATGTGGTGTTTGGCGACGTCTTCCAAGAAAGAAATTTACCTTCTTGCGTAATAAGGCACATCCTGCAGGTTTTTTTCTGGAGGGTTGGCAAGGGTTCTGAAGTTGCTCTTTATTTATTTAAAGGCTTTATTTCAAAGGGAAGCAACAAGAAACTTCCCCAGGCATTTCCAGATGCAAAGATTCCTGGTATTTGGGAGTATTTCAAAGATGCTTGAAGCTGATAAATCTTCTGAAGTGCTTGTGACCCACTTGCAACTCCATCCTTCCTGAATGGGAGGTATATTGTTAGGTAGTTATCCATCAGCTGCTCATACCAGACTGCTCCAAGGTGATGCTCATAAGAGAAAGCTCACACAAGCTTATGTTAATTTGGACGTCAGCCTAGAAAAGTGTAAAGGTCCTTATTGGCCTTAAAAATCTATGAATCAATAGCAAGTGCTAGCAAAAGGTCACTGGTCACAGATAAAAGGCTAACTATCAGAGTTTCTAGCACAGCTACTCACACTTTTTTATGATGAGGTTAAAACAAATCCTACATTTGGTTGTCAGATGTTGTTCAGTCACTTTTGTTACTCTTGACCATTTTCATGCAGATGCTGCTCCCGAAAAATTCCCAGCTACTCCAGAACACCACATAGGGCTTCCTGAGTCCATCCCAAACATTTCCCAAAGCACTGTGCAACCAGCAGTAGAGCAGCACTCTGGTCTGAATGTCTTATGATTTATGAATGGCACTGGTTTCCATTAAGCTGCAGAAAGGGGATAGTGTGTTTCACCCTGTGCTGAGAACCCCATTTGTTTCCGTTCCTGTCAGCAGTTTGCATAAGTGAATGATTTTATTTCATGTGAGAGAGAAGGCAAACACACAAGTTATCCCAGCAGTGGAAGATTTGTCAAATAAAGCTTTTAATAATGGTGTTATTTGACAGTTTTATAGTGCTTCAACTTTCAAGCAGTTTGAAGGTGGTAGGTTTTCAATAAAAATTAAGTCCTTATCTAGAAGAAATTCAGTCCCTGTTGTTTTAAAAGAACTAGTCTTAGCTGCATTGGAGCACCTTAATCTACTATTGAAAGTAAATCTCAATCCTTTTCTGTATTAATATATCTTGCAATCCATCATCAGGAGGTGTTCTGTGTATTTTTTTGCCCTAGTATATCAAGGTGGCCTGATAAACCACCTTCCTAACCAAACTTGTTGGGTGATCATTATGTTTCTCACAAGAATAAATTATCCAGTGGAGTTCTCTGAAGCTTACTTAAATAGTCCAGCAGTGTTTCCAGTCACTCTTACTTATTTCTTTAATTTGTTTAAGGGGTCCAGTAAGTTATTCAGGTGAGGAGAAAAGGAACAGGGAAGTTGCCGGTTTTCACAAGGTCAAAGTTAATCCTATCTGTGTTCATAAATCATTGTACACCATAGGATAACCATGTAGCAACTGAGAACATGTTAGTAGAGAACCTGTTTTGCATTGAAAGTTTCCTTGCTGGAAGGAGGAATTTTCAAAAGAATCTAAAACTGCTTAAAGTGGCCTTCCAGTTAATCAAAAATAAATGTAAAGGGTTATATTATTTATAAATTTGTTACTTTGCTTATAAAAGTTGATTGATTGATTTTCACCATCCTGAAGAGGAGATAGATTTTAGTACAAACCTTTTACCAAAACACTTTCTGATCAAGAGAGGGCTCTATAACCTTCAGAAGTGTTTGATTTGTAAAATTGGAATAATAAACAATAGTATGAGCAGAAAGAGCATACCTTAAATTGTCTGCCTAAGTTCACATATGCAGATGTTGTGAGAGCTAAGATTTCATGTGAAGAGGTCCTGGCTCCAAACTGCTCCACAAGTCAGCCCCAAGCTGGTTGTACAAACACAAACAGGCTCCACAAAGCACAGAGCCCTTTCTTATGCTAAGCAATTAAATTTATATATTGCCATACCATCAGATATTTACAGGTGCTCAGCTGGTGTATACGTGGTAAAATTCATTCTCATCCTGTGTCTGTATGTCAGACTGAACATCCTGCATCCCAGGGATTTCAGCTAAGTTTTGAGAATCATCAGGGTGAAGTTTTTGTGCTCAACATTCTCATTAGCAGTGTTGTTAAAACCAAACACACATATGGCGTGTTTTTAAATATGTCACAGGTGTTGTTCCAGAGTTCTTACAATCTGGTTCAATAAACAAAACAATCGGAAGACAGGAGCTGCAGGGAGGAAGGACAAAAGAACAGTGAAAAGTTTGTCAGCTGATGCACTGGAGCTCTTTCCACAAGCTGGTGTTTCCCCTTAAAGGGCTTAGGGGCATTTTTATTGTCTGCTTTTCACTAGAACTTGTTGAAAAGCTCTTGGAAGGAACTCTGTTGTTCAAAGACCTCAAAATCTTACAACCTGTTCTAGAAAACACTCTTGGATGGGTGTGCTTGGTCCTGCCCCACTGCCCCCCCCCTCCCAGTGCTTCTCTGGGTGTGCCAGCATGGCATGGGGAGCACACATGGGTAAAAATTATCCCTGTGTAATTCCAAATCAATGTGGAATCCCCTCACTGTTACCTGATGACTTTGATTAGGAAGGATCAGACAGTGTCACTCTGTGCTCCACAGGCCCTTCCTATTGTTAAAATGGGAAGAGAGGGACAGGGACTGGCTTTTATTTACTGGCAGCCTGAGCAATGCCACCAGACAAATTAGAGGAGTCTTTCCATTGACTTTGTGGAAGTTGGATAGTGTCTTGGACTGGTGCTGTATGTACTGTTTTTATTTTATACACACTCAGCTCAGAGTCTCCCTCATACCTCTTTCTCCCACAGTGTTCAACTCCTCTCTCTCATCACAGAAAAGTCTGACAGGAACTTTCCTCTCTTATCTGTCTCTTTCTCTGTGCTGTCCTCCCCCTCCCTCTCATTCTTTACCTCCCTCTGTCTCTCTCATTCTCTCCCCTGCTGCTCTCAGATGGCTGGCTTTGCTCAAGGTCTGCAGGCTGGCATAGAGCATGCCTGGAACAATATGTTCCTATTAAATTTACCCTGTCTCATTGCTTCCTGAAATTAAATTGAGTTTTACTCTCAAGTTTGTTTGTTGAAATCACCTAATAAAAACATCCCTGAATGCAATTGCATTTAATCAGAAAGCTTTCCAGAATTTATAGTGATAAAACACTATTTTAAAAAAGGCTTGTTCTAGTGTTTTACAGAAAAGAATAAGCGAGTTTCTTATTTACAACTGAAATTAATCTCTAAATGTCCCTCCAAAGTCTGAGTTCCCTCCACAGATTTACTACCACAGCTTTCACCCCACTTTGGACACTCCAAGATCATCAAGATAGAAACAAAACTCCTGCATATTTAACCTCAGTCCTGAGCTTTATTTTGTAGCTCATTAAACTTCAGACTGGTAATTCTTTGTATATGTTTTATCAATATTAGTATGTTCTGCACTTATTCCAGTGGCTGCACAATACTTACTGAAGAGTGTCAGGTTTGATTCTAGTCAAAGGTGCTGTTCACAGTGATGCTGTTCAGGGTTGGACCTTTAGCTCTGATAAACACAAATCACAGATTCTGGGGTGCTGAGCCACAACAGCTGTGTCAGTGGAAGGAAGGAGTTTTCAACCCTCCTGAAATGCTAATAGTTTGCACATTTCAGGAACAAATTTGTGACAGCTGGACAAGAAGATTTTCACTGTTAGGGGAGATGAATATATAGAATAGTAGGCATTGCACAGATTAAAATTGCTGTGGTGTTAAAAAGCCATGGGAATATTTTATTGTTTCAGAAGCATTTGTCTTTGATTTGACTACAATTTGAAACAAAACCATAGCCGTATCACCATGGCAATATATAATGGGATATATTTCAGAGAGAAAATAAGACATGTGGAAAGTACAGATTGATCACTCTGGAAGGTCCTGCAGCTCTGGGCCACTCGTTGGCAATTCCAACATCTCAAAAAGTAGAACACTGCTGCAAGAATATGCAAAACTCCACAGCCATGCTGTGCCTCTCTCTTATGTGCCCTGCACTTGTTTTATATGCTGAAGACATCTTGACATCAATGGGGTGTTTTCAGAGCAGAGCATGTTTGAAGTCTGTAATAGAAATCCATTGTAGAGAGAAGAGGAAGATATGAATGTTGGCAAAACTTTTTCCAGTAGTGCTTGGGAAGACCCAGTGCTCATCTTTTTTATTACAAATGGTGATGTTCATCAAAGCAGATTGAAGTGTCTCTCACCAACTATAATTTTTCAGTGGTTTGCCTGGAATTTCTATTGATTCTTTTGATTGCCCTGAGTGGGCATAATAATGCCAAAGTACCTTTGCACAAGGCTGTGGGGCACTGTGCACACACTCTCACAAAATAGAGAGAGGTCTGGCCTGGCAGTGCCACAGAGTCAAACTTCAGCTGGCAAAGGGTCAGGAATGGGAATGTCCCAGGTGAGTCTGAACTCATGGGTGCAGCTCTGGTAGTTACACACAGGGTATTTTACTTGCAAGTAGTCAAGAAGGAGAAGAAAAATTGAGACTGGCTGCTATCTGCAGGCTCCCTTATTACTCTGACAGAGCAACTCTAGAGGGTTACCCTGACAGAGGTGAATGTTGAGGGAATGATCTGAAGAGGTACAAGGCTGTAGTAGCTGTTGACATTTTGTCTGAGAGGAAAAGTGAGGGATCATGGAGGAGCAGAGAGATGAAACTTAGAGCAGAGAAAGCAAGGAAGTGGCAGTAGAGAAAAGACAAGCATGGACATCTAGAAATATTCATCAAGTACCTACTGTCCATTTCAAGTGCTGGCTTTTCCTCATTACAGTTGAAAGGCTTGGCACAAATTGGCTGCTGCTTCAGAAATTCCTGGGTAACTTCTTAATTTTCTTAGTAAAAGTCCCAAAGTAACTCTCAGTGGCCAGGCAGCTGTCTCCATTTGGGAGTTGTCATAGTTTGCCCCTATTTTAAGGAAGATGTAGCTAACCTAGAGCCATCTACCTGCACAAAGCTCAGCTGACAGGAATGAGAGCAGCAATGTAGGCCCAGTCACTGCTACACAGTTTGGGAATACGCTGGACATAGCTTTGCTAGGAGAAAATCAAAGGATGTAATCATAAGCTGCTGTTGCAGGGGACAGGCTAATGATGTGCCAGTGATTTTTATTGCCTGCCTTTATAAGACCTTGAGGGACCTCATGGTCTTTCCTTGGACCTGAGATAGTTCCACAGTTTAGTGCTATCCAGTAGATATAGAATGGCAAAAGATTACTTCTCCATCACCTTAAAGATAAATCTTGGGACCCTGGCAACCTTTGGAAGAAAATATAATTGTCTTCCTAATTAAAATTGATTTTTTTTTCCAGTGAATGTGCCCTTCTGTTGCTATCCCAGCTGTATAACTGACTGTATCTCCCTTATTACAACAGATATTTATGGTCAGCCATGGACAGCACATTCAGCACAGTATGCAGTGTGTATGATACCAGCTCTGGCAACAGATCACAGACCAGTTAATCCCTTTGGAATATACATGTTTCCCTAACTAGTGCTAAGAATGGCTGTGTGATGTGGTTTTCTTTGTTTATTGGACTGTACCTGTGGGTGTTTCAGGTGACATAGAAGTACTGACATGGGGACTAAACTCCTCAATCCTGCTGTCCAAGGGAATTAGGTACATCCCTGCTTCAAATGCTTGCAAAACCCTTGGGATTAGTAATTTGAATGCAAACTTTTGCAGAACTATGGTGTTGGTATTCTTCATGGCTTCTGTTGCTTTCTCAGCTCTCTCAGGTACAAGTTTTACCTTCCCATCAGTCTGCCTTATACTGAGGTTCTGAAGAGGGGTGTGGAGGTTCAAGTGATGTTGAGGTTTGGCCTTCAGCATCTTCTGTGTTGTAATAGGGGTAACATGTAGCTATATTGTACATCTCACTGTACTTTATAGGATAGTAAAAGAACCTCTTGTATATGTTTTTGGGGCTGGCACTTTTATAGGAGAAAACTGGGAAAGGGAAAAGAAAAGGGGAAATGCTTTCATCTGTGAGCTAAAGAGAAGTCCTTTGGATACACTGAAGTATAATAAACATGCTAGTTCAAAAGGCATTTCAGAGTGATGCCTCAAAGTGCACTGCAAGTTTAAAGGCAGTGGAAAATGCAGCATTAGAAGGAAATGCTAGCAAAAGTTTCACTGAATAGAACTAAAAAACCAGGCAACCTGAAGAGTTTTGCTGTCACTGGACTTTTTTCCCCTACGCTTCATGTGTAGCACATCCTCTGACAGGCTGCAAATGTAACAACCTTCAGACATGAGTCACCAGCAAGGACAGAGCCTCTCGTCCTCAACACTAAAAATAAAGATCTCTCTCACTGAGCCTAAGGAGCAATTCTCTCTCTAGTAACTTAGCACCAGCCAGCAGAGCAATACACAGGGAACACGCTGAACCAGTGATTTATTCAGGCTGGAGGCCTTGATCTTGACATGACTAACCCGAGTGCAGTAAATGGGTTCAAATAAATGCTGGCATTACAGAAGGCACCATGTTTTATGACATATAGGATACAGGTCCAGGGGCTCTCAGGGTAGTACCTTGGGCTACTAGTCCTGAAAATGAAGAGCTCTATCACCAGCATTCATACTGCTGAAAACTGAGCAAAAGAGAGGAGGCTGTGGATTACATGCTAGTAGAAAAATTAAAATATGCCTTTCCCTTATCTTTTATGGCCTGAGTGTTCCTTTTTCTAGCATGACAGTAATTATTTAACTACCCTTCCAGGAAGTAGATTTGAAATCTTTTCAACTTGTGGTGAAAGCTATATCAATACTCTCTGATGTAGGGCAGTGGAGGTGAGGGAGAAATAACTCAGTAGCTTGGCTTAAACCTAACTGAACATATTAGTCATGAAATATTTAAACCATCAATATCACACATTGATGTGCAAAATGTTTAATTATGTATCATTTCAGTTATTATTCATGTTAGAGCTTAGACCTTAAGATGTACATACATTTAAAAAATAGCTCAGGAGATGTATCAGGAGTGTAGAGCAGCATGAGAAATCTGAAGGCTGCCTGTACACTTTTGCCTTGGAAGTATGTGTCAGAATTCCTTTTTTTTTTTTTCCCTTAAATTACCAGATCCTTTTTTAGGGCTCAGTGTGGACGTTTCTGCCTTTAGTAAATGTCTCTGGTAGAAGAAGACCATTTCGAAGGAAATGCTTCAAGTTTAAGCTTAATGTCTTTTCTGTTTAAGTCCGTATGCTGTTTCCGTCACTGTACCCTAAGTGTGTGTAACTAAGTGTCTTCCAGCATTGCATTAAGCAGCACGACTACCATCTGTCACAAATGGTTTGTTCTCTCTTCCCAACAGCAAAATTGTATGTACAGTGTCATGCTTCACATGTACAGTTCTGCCAAGTGTTTTCTAGAGAAGGCAGGAGTGAAGTGGATGTTTAGCACTCGTGCTGGAGAATGGTGGGGGCTGTGTTTGGTGCCCTTTGCTCCCTGCCCAATAATTCCAGGTGGGGCAGGGGGATCCAAGGGCATCTGGGCACCCCTGTGGTACTGAGAAACTTTCCTGGCTGCCTGTGGGACTGCTCATGTGAATAACAATCATAATGAGGGAACAGGCTGTTTGGATTCTGGGCCTGGATTCTTGTGTTGCTATATTTTTATCTCAATAATTTCAGAAATGCTGCTGTGAAAAGCACTCTACCTGTTTGTTTCTGTAGCTACCTGTGGTGCAGCTGCATGCCACTAAAAATCTGCATTGCCAAACCTTCTGCTGGCAGTTCACAAGCCAAATGAAGGCGACAGATGAGCAGCAATGGTGAGGAGACCTCTGAAATTCTTCTTTAGTAGTTTTTAAAATATTGGAATAAAAAATGTCAGACGTTTACTTTTTGTCACTTGTAGGGTAATAAATAGTGAAAGGTGTAAAATAACCAACTTCTAGGCTGTTGGGCTTGAGATGAGAAATTGTTTACAGGGACAGAACCTGGTCCTGCTGTATTAGCAGCTTTATTCAGTCATTCATATGCAACAGCAGTGTCATGCAGTGACTACTGAAAGGAACACTAATGAAGGTCTTTTGTTTTCATATAGATTAACATGTAACTTTATTCTCCTCAGAAGGCATTCAGAAAGACTTCATTGCTGATGCCTATATCCAGTTTCAACTTTCAATTAGTGATTTTGCTTTCTCTTACAATCCAAATGCTAGTGGAATTAACCTCAGCTAATTATCACTGATGGACTGATCTTTCTGTGAAGCCTAGAAAGAAATACTGTCATATTTTGCATGAGATTTGCATGCACATTTGCTCTGTGATATTAGGTTGCTCAGTTTTGGAAGTCTATTTTAAGGTTCCAACAGGTTTAACTTCACACAAGTTTCCTGGATTTTAAGCTGCAGCAAAAACATCTCTGTAAAATAAGCTTTAGGTGTATTTAGTAGGACACTTATTGATGTTTGTTGGACATGGTTTGAAACTTTAAATCTGGGTTGATAATTATTAGTCTGGTATTGCTATGTTTTACTTTTTTTTCTGTAGACACTTAAGCAGAAAATTCAAATCCTTAGTGGGACAAATAAGCCTTCAATTCTTTAAATTCTTCTCTGTGAAGCTAGTGAGATCTCCTTGTTTGTAGAGTACCTTATTGGAGTAAAATAAATCCTTCTTGCTGGTATGGGGTCCAGGTAATGACAGAAGTGAAACACTCCATATAAACAAAGTGCCCACAGGCTGCCTGCAATGCAGTTCTGCAAAGCATTATTTGTAAATCCAATCTGTGTTCTCTTGCACAGAAAGCCTTACTTGCACATTTATACTTTGAAGCATTTGATAGATTTAACGACATTAAAAAGTAGTGTTTTAGGGAAATTTTTATGTTATCTCTATAATTTACACCATTTCCCAATAAAATGTCACTTTACCTGCCCAAGCAAGACTTTCAGCTTCTAAAATCTCTTCAGAGTGGCTGCACTACATGTAAGTTGCCAGCTTTTAAAGCTTTTCTGACCACTGCTGTGGCTCCAAAGGATTATTTATTGAACAGCTGAGCTTGTGAAACCTTCCCAAAAGCTGCAATGCAAAGCTGTCACAAGCATTATTCTATTGGAAATTCTTCCTAGAACTGGGATCCTCCAGGAACAAGCATTCAGGCCCCACCAGCCTTGTAAGAGCGCTCTCCTGCCCCAGGGTTAAGAAAACTAACAGGAACATAATATGCAGAAACAATGCTATTGTCTATTGACTTACAGAAAGTTTTGCCTACTGAGCTGAAGTGTAAATATAAAACTTTTTTTTTTTTTTTTAATGAGAGGAGTTGTGTTTCTTTGTGCCCTGTTTACTCAAAGGTGCACCAAGGAGAAGACACTGGAGAAAATGGCCTGAGAGCTTGACTTGTGAATTCATGTGTACTTAGTTTTGCCCTTTCTTTGTCTAGTCAGTGATAAGAACAAGTAACACTCCATTCCCAAGAGAGGTGAAATAGCACCATGCCAGGCAGGGGGCCCACAAGTGTTTCCTAGTACTTTTAATTGGAACGGTTCTGGTTTACTTCACCTGGACCAAAACCGACTATTAGGAAAGCTGTAGACTTTAAATAACAAAAATCCAACCTGTAGACTTGGACTAACCCCAGGATTTGGTTAGTTAATGCCCACAGCTCCAGTTGGAATGCAGGGGGCAGAAAATATAAACTGTGCCAGCCAGGGGCATGTGGTGCACCGTGTGTGCCAACAAATGATGTGTTGGGGATCTAAAAGCGCAAGATGCTGATGTACAAAACAAGAATACAGAAGGTGGAGCATAGGTGAGTGCCTGTTCCAGTTTCTACACAGGAAGGGTGGAAGAAGGACCAGGACAGGCACAGCTGGGTCTACCAGTTATATGCCACCCTCAAATCCCACCAGCACACAGACCTGCAAGCTCTGTATAGCAACTTGTCCTCTTGGCAACAACCGAGTTACATGACCCTCACAGTGCTGCCAGTTGTAACATGGATGATCTTTTCACCCCTAATACAAAGTCTCAGTTGTACTCAGTAAAATTCCACCCATGGGGACAGTGGGGGAAAAAAGGAGGGAGCCTGTCAATGGTTTTAGGTTTGCTCAGCTAAGGGAAAAAAGTATTCTTGAGACCAATATTCCTTTTTCAGTTGTAAAGCAGGCTCCTTCAGCTGGAAAAGCCTGGAACTTTAAATGCAGTTCTCAAGGCAGCAAGGAGGAGGATGTTTGCTCCCAGCACAACCCGAGTGACTGCATTTTAAGTGGGCAGTTTCGGTGTCAGGATGGTGTAGTCAGGGCACAAAACTGAGCTGATCTGCAGCAGACCATCTGCCAGGAGGAAAGCTGGGGGGGGGTGAGTGGCAAAGGGCTGGGGAGGGCTGGGAGGTTGCTGCTTTGCTGCTTCGCTGCAGTGGGCAGCGCTGGCAGGCGCGTTCCTGCGGCAGCCCGGCCACCAGCAGGGCCGCGTGGCTGCGAGAGTGACATCCCTTTGTGTCACAAGTGGTCAGTATTTCACCAGCTGAGCTCCATAAATTGGCCCTGGGCTGTCAGGGCTAGAGCCAGCTGTTAACTTTGTAGCAGCCATAATCTCAGCAGGGACAAATAGGGAAAGATGTATTGACAAATGGCACTGAGCGTAATAAACTGCTCGTCTTTATGAATGCTGGGATCCAAATGATCAAAACAGATGTACAGTTTCCAGATCTTAGCTGCACTGTCAGAATATTCCTGGTTTCCTCTTGCATAGTCATCCATAATGAAAAGAAAACAAGCCTTTCTCTTGGGTCTTTCTTTATTGCTCACTCAACATTAATTACAGAATATTGTTGGAATAGCAGACTGGCAGGCACTGGCACCCTGAACAGAGCGTGTCGCTTACTCCTGTCACTTCTGCATGTACCATATAGCTAAAATTATCCTCAGTACTAGCACAGCACTGGTATGGTCATAGGGGGAAGCATCATTTTTGTCTACCCCTTTGTAAATTTAAATTATCCCAGAAAAACCTGTCCTGTTGTAAGGCATAGAAAGGAAGATGAGTGAAGGCTGCCATTTTCCCACTGAAGCCATAAAAAGAGGAGGTAGGGAGTCAACGTGAAAAAAAATGTTTAATTCAGATCAGTTAACACAATGATTTCTTATATTTTCATGTCAAGGGAATTGTAGAGGGCAAAAAAGAAGACACAGTAGAAATATATGCCTTTAAAAATATTTGGACACAAAAATTCTCTCCTGATTT
Organism: Climacteris rufus; assembly: GCA_013398175.1. Taxonomy (NCBI): domain Eukaryota; kingdom Metazoa; phylum Chordata; class Aves; order Passeriformes; family Climacteridae; genus Climacteris; species Climacteris rufus. The sequence goes on along the minus strand of VZRZ01011485.1, from coordinate 517,146 downwards.
ATATGTGATTTGCAGGTTCATCAAAATGACTTTTATACTTAGTGTTGCCTGAAGTGTTTGGGGTCATTAGGGACTTTTCAGCTTATCAGATAAATCCTATGTATCCTGCCTTGCTGTTTGACTATAGCATTTTTTAAAAGACTTGTCAAGTCAATGGGTTACCACATCCCTAAGGCAGTGCATTTAATAGTTATAAAGTGCTGTCCTTTGCTAAGTGAAATACCGAGTGCCGAGCAAGAGTATACTGTTCTGGAGCCATAAGCAAGAAGATGAGTTCTCATATATTTTCCATGTACAATAGGCATCAGAAATTCAGAATATTGCCCGTTTTCACTCTGCCCAAGATGATAAGCATATTGCTTATTAAGTATTAATATTGTCAAGCTGATGCATTAAGTTACAAGCAGAAGTGACTCAAAAAATCAGAACATCTTGAATCTAAGGCTTGCCAGTTAATTAAAACCTGCCCCCATGCAAACAGTATGACTAGCACAATTTCCTGGTGGACTTAAATCATATTCCAAAGGAATTCAGCCTTTCTGGCTCTAGGCTCCCAGAAAAGACTAAGATTATGGACAAGGACTTGATGCATCCTGTGCTGCCTAGGGCAGCCCTCAGCAAACCACAAAGCTGGCTCCATGTAGCTGGGCATTTCTAAAGCCTTAATAGCCCTGGAGAGAAACTTACACAATTCTTACCAACTTCCCTTCTGCCTATCATTAGATAGCAGTGGTGAATCTGAAAATCCCCAGATTCTTGTCTTTAAGTGACTAATATTGAGTAACTGGCCTCAGTGATGCTGACAAGAGCTTCTCCCCCTTTGGTATCCCAGAACCAGGAGCAAAGTAGCAGAGAATCAGGACTCATGTTCATGAAGGGGATCTTGTTTTTTAACTTCCCTGTGCCTTGTATCCTCTGGCTGTCAACGTGAAAGATGTTTTAATACTTGAAATAATTTAAAATATGTTACATTAGGAATAGCAATTATACTGATCTTTTCTGGGGATCTGCTGGCTCAGTCTAAGAAGTAAAATCATTAAAACTCTTTCCTGCAGCCTGTTGAGAGAAATAATATTTAGTGGGTGTTGAATTTCATATGAATCAGCTCAGTCTTGAAAATTGGCAAACTTTTTATGCTCAATTAGATTTAAAATCTGCTTTCAATACCTTATTCTTTATAGAACTGATTTGTAATGGAGCTTGGGAATGAAGCAGACACTGACTTCCTCAAGCAAGGGTATCTGCTGGCCTTAATGTGGCAAAAATCTCATTCAGAACCCCTGTCTTTTCGAGTTTAGCTGAGCAGTTCAGAAGATTATTCTTTTGCCCCAAAATTCCACAAATAGCATTAAAGAAGAATAATTTAACTACTATGTTGTTCAAGCCAAGCATGCATGAAGTTACATGGAAATGCCATCAGGCTTTAATGCATTCTCTTAGTAGCAACCTTAGCAAGATAAAGTTAACCATAGCATGGATTATGCTAAGGCAGTGCACACAATGAATATTACTTGTATTTTTCATATCCTGCCAAGTCAGGATATCATGCTGTGAGGTACAGTGAGGTTTTGGCTCTACATGGTTTGTTTTTCTCAGCTTTCCTTTATGTTTATGCTAAAGGTAAAATTCAGATCTCTGACTTCCTCTGCTGACTTACACACAGCCTTAATGTTTAACTTTTCTCCATTTAGCATTAGTTTGTGGCCCCAACTCCTCAGCTGAACCTCCTGTTTTATTTTTAGGACTGTGTAATTAAGACTTGAGTTTGTGTCCTTTTTTATTTTTTTTTGACTTTGGGACATGGTGCCTCTTTTTGACCTCCTACCACCTTTATTTAAGTTTGTCCAAATCAAAGTCATTGAGCTGTCAACAAATGTAAAATTCCTCTAACAAGAAAATTGGAGAGGGAAAGTATTTGATGGGGGGTTGGGTAGGTTATGAGTTTTTCATTTTGTGGAAATTGTTCTAACTTTTTAATGCTGCTTGATCTTCTCCAGAGGTTATAAACAACACATGGGATCCTAGGGATCCCATAGAGATTATAAACTTGGCACACCAAGATCAAAAGTAGAAATTACTTAACTCCTAGATAAAGCTGTTCTCTCAAGGTGTCCAGGACAATTTTAGAAACCTAAGAAATGTGATTTAGTACAGCTGCACATTCTAAATACATCTTCAGTTTAAAGCATTTAAAGGATGTTTAGTCTAACAGTATAATCATTATCTGTTTCATTCTACCACCCAAAAGGAACAGGTCTTATCTTGGAAGTTTACAGTCTAAATAGACAAGAGAGACAGAAATCAGGAGGATATGAACATTATTATCCCTGTTTTGCAGTTAGGGATGTAAGAGATTGCTTGCTCTGCCCCTCACATGAACCGAAGGCCTAAACTCATATTTTTCAAGATTATGTCAACTGTCTCAACAACAAACTTATTTTGTTTTGTTTATGCTGACACCAAAATTAGTATATTTTTAGAAGAAATAATGACACAGTACATTTTTATACAGACAAGTAATAAACCACATGCAAAAACCCCAGAAATATTCAGGGTTAATCCCAGTCTTTTTCCATTGACTGTAATGAGGTGTCCACTGTTGATTTTAAGGAAACACACTTTGATCAATAAGTGATCAACAGATCACTTTGATCTGTTTCAAGTTACTACTTCCAAAACACAATAAAGTTTAATTCATGGACAAATTTACTCACACATTTAATAGAATAATCAAATGGCTTCCAGGTATGTAGCTTTCTGTTTATATTTCATTTTTGTTTAATGAAACCTGTCCAGAGGCATTCACCTGACCATTTCAGAATTCTGCTTGCCTGAATTTAATATCTGAAATTAAGCAGTAATATGAATCACTACATAGTTATTGTAGTGTCTCTCTGCATGTGCAGAATAGCCTTCATCTGTTTTGATATTTTGCTTAGCCTTATTGAGAAGTCTGCAGTTCCATGTAATGATAAAGTTTCTGCTGCTATGGAGTTATGAGTTGTTATAGGGTCTTTAGTAATTGAGGGAATATGGTTGCTGTTGGACAAAACCATAAGGAAAGGAGATACCCAAGATTATTAATTCAGAGATATTATTTTCTTACTGTTTATTGTCAACTAAAACTGTTTTTCAAGAGGGTACATAAGCATTTCAAACAAAGTAAAATTGGACTGGAAAAACGTGATTGAATTTGAACTTTCGTTCTTTTGGATTTCATGGATCTATCCTTTTTTTAAATGTTGTACTTTGGGAATTTCAGAGGCCAGACTTGATCTAGGGAGCTACTTCTTTTCCAGTGGTCCACAGCCTCTAGCTGTACAGTGACAGAAATCTGTTTCCCATGGAATTCTGCTTTGGGCTGAATTGTGGTTTGTGGTGAGCTCTGCCTGAAACTGCAGGTTTTTCTGGAGTCACTGAAGCGTGGACATACTCTGCAGATGTTCTCCCTGCTAGACCTCCATTCTCTACTCAGATTTCTGTGTCCATGAAACATTCAGATCTCTCTCAAATTTGTTTGAAATGGGTCAATGTATCCAAAATTCTGAAAGACAGGAGCCCAAGGGCTGCATGAATGCCTGTAGCTTTGGGAAGCAGAGCAGTAACATCCTGCATGATATGTAAGGCAGTGAGAAATTGAGCCTGTGTTTCTGGGCTGATAAAATCTCTGTAGTCACCACTTATGGTACAGACTGTGTAAAGCAGGTGAAGAAATCCTCACCTCTTTGGCTCCTTTAGTTCAAGAGCTGATCAGGTCCTGGAATTCCTCTCCCTTCACCTACAGCACTGGGAATCAAGCACACAAAATTGCTGGAGTACACTCTGTATAGCCCAGTGTTACCACTGGCTTTTTTTTAATCTCCACAGTGATCAGTTCTTTTTACTGCTCATCAATTTCAGCTGCTTCATTTTTCATTAGCTTTTTTTTTTTAAGTGACAGGTTAATATACTGCAACTTAAAACAGTAATCATAAAATCTAGCAGAGCAGCTAAGAGCAGGGAATTGCCTGAAGAAACATATTCATTACAGAAATCATATTTTGGGTATAAGGCTGACATACCTTTATCCTGCTCCTCTGTGCTGCCACAGTAATAAGAAGCTACCCTGGGAGGAGGGCCAGGAAATCCAGGCTTTGGGGTACAATCTAAACATGTGAGAGAGGAGGAGGAAAAGCTGCACACTAAGCAGGCACAGATGGCACGGCTCTGTGGGACAGCAGGGCTGGTTGGAGGCAGTGTTAAGTAGACAGTTTGGGAACTGGCTGTGAGTTTTAGCAGCTGATTCAATCAAACCACCTGTGCATTGCCTGCTTCCACCTTATTTTGCCTACTGCAAATTAAGAGGTATAGTGGAAGCTTGCAGTTCAAATATCTCTACATAGCTACTAGTGCTGCCCAAGTGCATATGAAAGCGTGTGGATGTGCATACATAGATGTAAAACACATGATTAAGGGTATCAGAAACATAAATAAAGAGCCTTATTTGTCTCCTTTTTCACTCCACCTTCTTCTCGGATCCCAAAATTCTATTTTAATATAGCAACATAAAAAATGCTCCAGGAAAGGGATTAAAAAACTTCTAGGTCATGATTATGTTGATTTTGGTTTGGGAATATTAATTAGAGGCTAGTAATCTAGGGGTATGAATGGCACGATCATGAAACTGTAAAATGTCTCAGAAAAGGTCAGTACATTCTGTTACTTCTGATTGTGTTGCTGAGTTTCAGAAACAAGGAGAAAATAATAGTGTGTATAAACTAAGCTCTTCTCTAGTAATTTGGATAAAAATTTGGCTTGTCTGTTTTTAAGCTCCCAGGTGGATTTTCTTTCTTATAGAGGGGTGCATAGGATTAAAGGTTTATTTCTAGGAAGCTACAATTGGCTTTGGGGGCACTTGGTATGCTCTAGAGACGTTAATATCTAAACCATTCAGGGATAATTGCATTAGTTGTCTTTTCTCCCAACTAAATTATTGGAGTACATTAACAGTCAATTTTGTGTTGACAGGGCATGAATTTCTACTGATGGGAATAGAAAGCTTTGTAATATCTCAAGCAAAACATCAGTCTAAACTTTCAATTCTAAGAGTATATCACTGGATCAGGCACTTTGTAGATTATATATTGCAGATGGGAGAGAGAGATCTCATTTTAACAGAAATGGGAAGCAGTGGATTTAGCCATAGATAAACCATGTTTCTTGCTGGAAGTGTTTCTTTTAACCCAATAAAGCTTCAGTTCACAAGCCACTCCTTCAAATTAGATTGTTAATTTTTAATGCATGTAGCAATTACTGATGTGACAGATAGCAGACCTGATCTTGCTCCCATCAAACTCTGTGGGAGTTCAGACATTGATATCACATGGGGAGACTGCAAATGCAGTTAACAAGGCATGATGGATGTCACCTACATATGTTTTCATCTCTATATGGGAATACCACTAATATGTACCTTGTGACTTTTCACATTAGAAGGTCACTTTGAGCCCATCTGAAAAGCAGTTTAGGAACGGGTGAATAGGTCTGATATAGTAATTCCATGTTTCCAACTGCATGTGAAAAATTCAGTAAATTCTCTTTTTGTTTGAATACAAGCAGCAGGCAGAATACAGCCCAAATTAGAAGTGGTTCCCATCTCCATGCTGCCTACATGCTTGTTCAATTCTGGGTTTTTCAATCTTCCATCTCTTTGACAAGACTATTTCTCCTTCCTAGAATAATTATTCTTTCTCAATTTCCATTTCCTGGTGTCTTCCTTTGGCTGCTTCTTCAGATGCCAGTGGAAGTTCTCTACCCTGTCATCTACTTCCACTTTTTGGAATACAGACAGTGCCTCCTTTCTTTTTTTCCTACAACCAGTTACTTGTAATGGTCACCACTTTTCCTCTAGCACACCAGCCTTGCCTGACCTTGTAGACTCAAATAATGCAATTTACCTGCCAACAAATTGAACTATTTGGAGGGCTGTTATTTACTAGTCAGAGCAGCTGCTTCCAAACTCTGAAAGACATAAAAATGTATGAGTAGCCTATAAGTTTTGCTCTGCTCTCCGCACATACATCCCAAACAGATGTAGATAAAATTGTGTAGCATTAACTGTTTCTGTTTTGTCAAAGTGGAGGGAGAGAGAGAAAGATGACAAGGCAGGAACCACACCTGATCCTTAGACTAGAATTCAATGTAGAAATGTATATATTCAGTTATTACCGCGATGCCCCGTTATTTCGGCTTATCCCGGTAATCAGTCGAGACGCAGAATTAATGAGAGCTGGAGTCCGAAAGTTCTTGTTCAGAGCAAGGGCGGAAAGGGGGGGAAACCCCTTTCATTTAATTCTTATATACACTTTTTGAAATCACAGATCATTGGAGAAAGTTAACACTTCCGTCTCTAACTATATTGGTTAAAAGAAGTGTCCGTCAAAGGGATCTGTGTCCATGGGAAAGGAATGCAAAAAGATAATTTTTACAACAACATAGCTATGTTTACAGAAATCGTCCTTGAGACTGTCTAACAGAGAAAACTAGCTATTTTACAGTGAAAAATGGGCAACATTCAGTGTTTTCACAACTCTGAGGAGAGATTGACTGCTATGAACCTGCTCAGACTGTTTAAATTCATCTAGAACTAAACTTTACCTGTTATTTAAATACCACTGGGTGTAAAATAAAAGTCAAAATAGTCACTCTTGCTTTTGTTCAGGGGTCTTTGCTAATATGAGATAAGAGGCAAGAATTAGGGAATATCACAATAGCAGTTGACATTCTTTGTCTGGAGCAACAATTTTGTGCAATAAGAATGAAAAATTGTCATATAATTAAAACCGTATCTTCTTGCACTAGGAAACATAATCAGTGTTGTATATAATTTGGCAAATTCCTGTTTGGAAGCATTAAGGATGATTCATCCTCAACTGAGCTAATTGTTTGTACTCCCTCACAGTCAATGAAGAAAAGACACTGCCACCTACATCCCACTCTAAAGGACTTTCCTAAAGAACAGTGTTTGCAAAGCCGCTAATAAGGCCAGTTCCCAACTCCTGAATATTTATTGCATTGCAAAACCCTGCTGCAAGTCTTGCTGGATGTGATTAACAAACGTGAAAATGTTTGTTCTCTTAATAGCTTTAATATTTTTATAAACTGGAATTCTGTAATGTCCGATATTGGCTGGGTTGTGTCAATGGAGTTTAATGATGATTGCTCAGTTTTTAGTGGAATGCAGAAATAACCAGCAGCTAACTGATGAGCAACAGATTGTCAGCTTCTGCTTTACATAGGGGAGTAATACCACTTCTCCCACTAAAGTAGAATTTATCATCCAAGATGTTAGAGAGGCTGATATTGTTTCATGGTGGGAACTTTACTGAGTTTTGCCTGCCAGAGAAACTGTACCAGTTCTGCACGTGTGGATATAGGGCGTGATGCAGCATTTTGGTTCTGAACAGCTTACAAGTAAGGAGCTGTTATAAATCCCACATCTGAATTCAGATCTGGCTGTCAATCTTTGATGGGTGCTTGGAACTGAATTTTTGTTGTGGGTCCCTCCCACAGTTGTAAATGAATTATAGAAATTAGAGAAATGTTCGTCTTTAAGGACCAGATCTCAAACCCTGGGTAGGTGCTTTTATAATAAAAGGTAGGGCCGTGTTGTGGCAGCTCTTTTTAGGCATTAGTCACCATTGAATTCACTGTGAAATTCTGCATAAAACATGATAGCATGCTGTGGCATACAGCAATTGCTGTGATGGGATAGAAGAGTATGGAGAAAACATATTAGAAATGCAGTGGGTAAATGAAGTTGACATGCCACATGGGATATTTTGAACTACATTTCACATTTCAGAGTAGAAAAAATCAATGCAAAGGGAAAAGAACTTTTACAAAATGAGTATCAGACTGATCACTCTTGGAACTTCTTTTTGGTCTCTGTTACCTAACTCCAGCCTATAGTGAGAGAGGTTTTTCTGTCTGTAATGTATTCTGCTGCTTTTTCAGAGTGAAAGAACAGCTGTTGAGCAAAAAGTCTGCCTTTGGCAATATCTGTTAATTGATGTTTTTCCTCAAATAAAAACAACCCACAACAAAATAAAACAACAACAACAAAACCAATAAAAAAAGAAGGGAAATACTGCAAGGTGTTTAATTTCTAAATATATTAGGTGACCTAGACCTGTTTAAAAGTATTTAAGAGAACAGTTTTATTAGCATTGTTTGTCAGAGGCACGATCCACTTTATGCTGACATTAGAAGTGGGATGAAATGGGTCATGGCAGCGCCTTGGGTTCTGCTGGTGTCTGAGCTGGCAGTGGCCGTGGCAGGAGCCTGGTCCCTGGGAGCTTCACCCCCTTCCTCCCTCTGAGAAACCTGGGCCAGCACCTGTGAGTGGAGAGAGATGCTTTTGGTGGGCAGAGCCACAGGAGGGGAAAGCAGTGTTAACTGGGCATCTGATTTTTCTGTTGTCCACATTCATGCCAGTAAAAGCTGCTTGCTGTACAGGGGAATTCAACATGCTGGAAATGGATGCTTGCATTAGGTCATTGTATTTACCCTCCAGCCAGTTCAAAATTGTTTTCTCAATATTCTGTTTTCCACTAATTTGCTTTGTCCAATTTCAACTGACCCAAATAACCAGGCTTTCATTTTCCTCTATTTTTCAATCCAGTTGTGTTCAATCTTAGCAGCTGTTTCCTGTACCTGATCTGAATTTGCCTTTTCTTAATTTTATGATATAAGTAGGGAAGGAGGGCTGTGGAGGAAAGGAGAGATAGGAAAAAAACTGATTACACTTTGTGAGCTTTTATATCTTTTTGATTTTTTGCCTGGAAATTAAGAATAGCTTTATTTATTGTGATGTTGCCATGGTGTTAATTTTGCATCCACTAAGACACTTGGGAAAGCAGATGAAATGAACTGGTTTGGTTCCCATTCTGTCTGCAGCAAGGCAGCAGGCTGGGTCCTGCATGCAGCAGCAGACAAGCTCCTGCAGTACCTAATCAGGAAAAGGAAGAACCAGAAAAACCATTCTTGTGAAATTCCCATCGCAATTTTGCTGATAAAAGTTGTTCAGATAAGCTCCAGATAACCATCCAAGCTTATAAGTGCTCATCTGCACCATCTCCAGCTGGTTTTGAGGTTCAGTCATCACTAATGAAAAGATGTGATTGAAAGCAAAAGAAGATATGAAATGCCCTCTCCTCTAAACCAGGAGCTATCACTCACTGTAACAAAACATTGCAGATAACACTGCTGGCCACTCTTCTCTAGCTTTGCCTCAGTACCAACAATATAGAGGGAGCTTTCTTCCTGATTCTAGTGCTAAAAAGGAAAGTAATTAATTTTTATCATTACTTATCAATAATTATTCATTTATGTCTTGGCAAAAGGGGATCACAAAATTCCAATATGATGGAAGAAGTTCAAGGCTTTACAATGCGCCATGAAATCTCATGCAGAAATTATGTCCTGTGAAATGTTTGGCCATGGAAAGTTCAAGTGTCACCCAGCTGTAATTATAGCCTTGGTTTCTGAGAGGTTTATAATTCAGCAGCAGAGATGGTGCCAGCATGAACTGAGCCTGCTGTACTGGATACAGTTCTAAATAAAACTTCAATATTTTTTTTTCAGGTTAGTTCCTAAGGATGTTTGAGAGCTTTTCTGTTTGCTTAGCTTTTTTAAAGTCAGCTACTTTGTTTTGTTACTTGGTGTCTTATCAGTAGAAAACCCTCTAAAGAAAATTTAGGCATTTAAATCTGCTCTGTATCAACCTCCAGGAGACAAACCAAAAATTATTTCATGTCTTGAAGCCACCTTTGTACCTCCTGGTATCAAAGATTTGGATCCATAGTATAAAAGCAGAATTCAGCCTGTTCCCATTTAAAAAAAAAAATCTAATTCTTGCCCTGCCTGTGGGTTCTGCTGCAGACAGGGCTTTCCACAGTATTGTGACTTACAGACCACTGCATTTCTTCTCCTGAATTACTGGGGTGTGGGAATTTGCTGTAAAAAGGAATCTCCCAACTCTGTGCTGTGCCATGCCCTCCCAGCAGGGAAGGAGTGCATCCAACATCTTCCTGAGCCTTTAGCCATGAAGGGACTGCACAGAGTCTGGAAGGGTTGGTTAATTATTGTCATCTTCACATCTCTGTGGCATTTAGCTGCTGGCAGAGCCGTGCTCCAGAGTGTGCCTGGGGCAGTGGAGAGGGACTGTCCTGTAGTGCCTGTGCTCTACAACACTGGGCACCAAGGAACTGTGATGGAAACTCTTGAGAGCTTTTCTTTCTAAGGAGACACCATGGAAAGACCTGGGTGAATTCACTAAAAGTTCTTGAATAATATTTATTTCATTAGTTATCTGGTGTAAATGACAACTGAATAAAAATGCCTGCTTTGTTTTGTTGTGAGATTTTGGTCCAATTTCCTGATTTTTATATTCTGACAGATGCTGTTTGGGGGTTTCATGGAGCCTTTGTCGTCTTCTGTTTACCTGCTTCTCCTTGGAATAGTTCTGACTTCAATATGAGGTTAGAGGCTGTTCTCAGTGGTGTTTGGATTTATTGGATCCTTAAAGATTGCTTTGAGAGAAGAGAAAAAGCATACTGCAGCAGATCTGTAAGGGAACCAGTTACACAGGCAGCAGATTTCTGGACTACTGGGTTTCTAAGGTCCTCCAGGCTCTTTATGAAAGTGCTTTGGGAAAGCAATTTCTCTAATTATGCTTTTTCTTACCTTTTGGCCACTACTACTAGCATACAGCAACCAAAATCTACACTGTTGTTTTCTGGGGGTTGGGTTTTATTAATGTTTGTAAATTTTTTTGAGTGTTATAACTTTTCAGAGCAAATCTAGGCTGCAGACCTTCAGAATGATTTCAAGTACAATATCATTTATGCACCAAATAGTGTAAATATTTAGACTTTACCCACCCAAGCAAAAGAGCAGAAACAAATTATCAGCAGACATTTTAGGTACGTTCTAACCTCCAGCACTCAGTTTTGGGAATGCAATATTTCAAGAATTTGTTGATTGGTTAATGCAGAGAGACATACATTAGATTAATGTCACAGCTTGTGTTCACAAATACACATCATAAAAAATAACTACAAGTGTTTCTTCAGACTCCTGTATTTTTGTGCCAAAAAGAGAATATGGAAGTGGATCTGGATCTGGGCAGGAAATGGCATCTTATCCTGTGAAAAATGTCATACTTTACAAATGTTCCCACTCTGTTTTAGTATAAACTCTTGAACTTCTGTTTGCTGTGTCTTAAAAAGGGCCCAAATCACCAGATATCATCTCTTCTTGACATACTGGATATTTAGGACACAAGCCTAACCTCACAGAAGATTCATAGTTGTGTTATGGCATAACCTGATCTTTTTTAAAGTAACACAAAATCAAAATCTGTATTAGGAGGCAAACATACACTGGTTTCACTATAGGAAAGCAGGTAGTTGTTTTTAACTTTATGAGAAGATTCATTCATTCCTGTAAATTTGTTCATGTAAGAAACCCAGCCCAAAGCAAACCATTGGAACAGCCTAGAACACTCCTGATTTTACACTGAAAAGCAGCAGCACCATTAACAACACTGGACAGTGAATATATGCAGACAATTCCAAGGGTGTGCTTTCACAGGAGTGGAGTAGCATAGGTGGAAAATTCATGTTAGGAGTTCAGATGCTTCTGTCTCTGTGTCTGATCAGTGACACAGGGACAGAAATTAACCCTTACTTTAGAAGCCTGGTGGTAAAAACTGATGTCAAGGTGGAAAATCCAGCAGAAATTCTCTCTGTGACTCAGCAGCCTTGCCCTCAAATGAAGAAAATTTAAGTAGGTGCACAAGGTGTTGTTACACAAAGAAGGGATGAATGGCTTCTCTTTCTGACACTAGAAAATCTTACATGGTGCAGAGTAATTAAATTAAGGCAATGAGGGAAATAACACTGCAGAACAGTTCAGGGTCTATCCCAGGAAAGAAGGATTTGCAACAAATAATGGTGATAACATGAATCAATAAATCTCAACTGGCTATCAGTAATTTTAGATTGGAGATTAGTAAAGCCGTCCTAATCATAAGGATAGTTTTGGAAGAGCTTTCAGTCAGGGACCGTGGCAGTGGAGCATAACCCCAGCTTTTGGCAATAAAAAATGTTGTGCATTGGCTTGGCAATTTTCACAAGCAAGACTTTGCTTCAGCTGTATCCAGTGGGACTTAATGTTAAATTGCAGTTCAGATTTGATTATTTTCCTTCTTGCTCTGAAGAATCAATGTAAGTATTAAAGTTTAGTGAATAGCTTTACATAGAATCAAGTAGTTTTAAAATGAAATTTGCTTCACTGTCTGATTTACAGCTATTCAACTTAGGTGAGGTGTTAGCAATATTGCAGATAATACCCCTTCTAAAAGAGATTAGTGTAGCTTTAATTACAAGTGAAGAATGCATACCCAAAAATACTTGCTGAATTTTATTTAACTTCTATTGTTATGTCTTCATTATTGCTGGCCAAGAGGTACCCATTGAATACAAAAGGCCATAATCAGCATAAAGATGAACTGAAGACTTTCATGTACTGTATTATTAATGGAAGCTAAGATTGCAAATAAAATAGACCCTTCTGGAAACTTCATTAGTTCTTAAATTTATCTGGGAAATAAATTACCTGATTAAACATGTACAGTAAAAAAAAAAAAGATCTGGAACCACCCCAAATAATTTGCAAGAATAGTTGATAAAAAGTGTGCTACCTAAGATTTTTGGTGGTGGAGCAGAACCGGAAATGGTTCTACACCGTGTGTTCTAGTAAAAATCTTACATTTTTCAACATGAATGTAGCAGTTTATGTTTATACAGCCAAATGTGTGGGAGGACATACAAAGCTTTTCATGACACAGCCCAGCCTTGGGCACTGGTCCAGTTTCCTAGATAAGTAGGATTATCCTAATATAAATCTTCTCTTCAAATCTTCAGAGCTCTTCTGCCTACTGCAAGTCTCTTGGGCATCAAAACACATTTTCCCCTTGTCCACATTCCTGCAGTAGATCCTTTCTGGCTGCAGCAGCTGTTGCTGTTGCAGGGGAATTTTTCCCACCAGAAAATTCAAATAAAAGAATTGATCATCAGAAAGCTGAGTTGCACTCACAACTCCTTTCAGCTTAAAAGATGCACACACAGACATGAGCATCAGCCTGGTCTAGTGTCAATTCATCACTCACCAAGGGAGACAGTAGTTACTGTAAAAAAAAACCTATCCTCCCATGGTATCTGCTACTTGAGTAGAAGAAATCCCAAATGTTTGTTATAGTAAACTCCGATATTTTAATGGCAATAGCAGACAGTCCAGACTGGTTTCACACTCTTCTTCTGTGTTATGTGGAAACTATTTTGTCCCTCAGTTAAGTTCCTTTACAGGAATGAGCACAGCCTGGAGGGCCTAAGATACCCTCAATGATAAAGCAGCCAACCTGAATGGTTAAAGGAGAAATGCAATTACAGAATTCCTAGATTTTATTCTGGACTGTGGTTGTGTCTGTAGGAAGCTCCCAAACATGCTCTGGTAGTTATAATTCATGATAGCCAGACTGAATTTTCGACAGTTGCATGATCAACCAGAAGTTAACACTGGTACCAGGAAAACAACATCCCATCCAGCTGTTGTCTTTTGGGAAGGAAATCAGCACCCCATTCCATGTGCGGGTGCCTTTTTTGGGGAGAGCATCACCACCAAAGATAGTTAGAAATAGGTAAATTTCTACAAGAACAAGTTTGAGGTTATGCTGTAAAAACCAGCCTGACTCTTCTCTAATAGACAAATCTAGATGATTATTTCATCCAGAGTCCTTTCAGATAAAGGTCAATTGTACATTTTGCACATTCTTTAGTTTGTCAGAATTCATTGCCATTTTTTTCTCCTTCCCCTCAATTTTGCCAACTATTCAAGCTCAGTCATTTTTTTACATTAAGAGAAGAAAGAGGTGAGTGACTGAATCTATTCGACAATATTAATGTTTGTCCCATGGGATAGCTTTTATATTATAAAGTGGATATTGACTCTCATGGAGGTGAATATTAAGGTTTATCAACCCTAGAGGTACGTATTGACCAAGACAAACTAGAGGTCACTGCAACATCAAGAGTAAATAAATCTTAATGCTGTCAAAAGGAAAAATCAATATGCATATTTTTCCACTTATTTTGAATGTCATTGAACTATCTGAAAATATCTCAATTGTGTTCCTGAATTTCAAGATAGTGGACTTTTTATTACTGGGAGTAGTAAAAGTCATCTAAAGACAAGTTAGAGGTTGGACAGAGGTTCAAGTAAAACACTGCCTGTTTTTCCTTTCTGAATAAGACTGGACACAGGGTCTACTTCTTTCAAAATATGTACATTTTTATTTAACCTATGTTAAAGGAAAATATTCATCCATACTTTTAAGCCAAAACTAAACTCTTTTCTGGGGTGACTTCACACCACAACTTGTAGTGACAAAAAGCTGCTTGTTCCATTGTCCTGGCCTGACTCTTCTTCAAATGAAAAAAATGAAGTATGCTGTTGAGATGTAGCTATGATTTTGGAGTCCTAGACAGCACTGCATTGTTGTAGACTCTGACTTTCCCAGAAATAGCTTTTTTATTGTTGCACTCTGAGGAATTATAAGGTGCTTTGTAATTCTGTGTATATATGTGGCAGGACACTATTGAAAAGCCATTGACAACACTCTTCCAGGATCCCGAGCAAATAGGAAGATGGATTCAGTTCTTGCTATGCAACCAAGTACCAGGTTGTAAATTATAATCTAAAATGAAAATAAAATGCAGCTGGATAAGCAGACAAATAGATAGATAGAAAGATAACAGAAAGATAATGGTTTCTCTTAAATAACAAAATATTTACTGCTTATTTAAAGACTGGTGAGTCCGAGAGGGTAAGCCAAATAAATCCATTTAATATGCTTTTAAGCTCACATGTGAGTAATTGGTGAGGGAGAAAAAGAGATAAAGGAAGAGGAAGAAGAGGAAAAATGACCCTGACTAAAAAAAGAGCTTTGATAGTTTAAAAGGTTAACTAGAAAAAAAGCAGCTGCTTCAGGTAACGGTGTGTAAGTTCATGATTGAGGATTTCAGGCTGATGGTAAACCATGCTGACAGAAAGTGAAGGTTAGCTGCACACACCTCACGGGGGATTGGGGCTTGGCCCAGAATAAGAAGAAAATGGGAGGTGGGGGAGAGACTTGAGAAAGATTGTTTGCTCAGTTATTTTGAATGAAAACATAGAACTTAGCTCATGAAATGAGTTGGCACTATCCCATCACACAATTTCTAATAATAAATGTTTGTTTTAATCTGGCTTTGCTTTTAAGTGCCTACAATTTTAAAGAGGCAAATTCCAGCAAAATATCCCAAGGTCAGAAGACTTGAAGGCTGCCTGAGCTTTTGCAAAAACCTATGCACATGCTGCACTTTCTGGCTGCAGGTTGTTCCAGTCAGAACTCTTCATCCTCTGCCTGAATCTCAGTGACCTTGTTGCAACAGTGGCTGGTGCTTGAGAGAGGGAGCTGATGAAGTTTAGTCTATATGCTTGACATCTGGTGTGTTTGCTGTTTGGTACCTAAGGCTAAAGGTTCATTGAAAGTAAAAAATGAGCAGGCCTGACCTTAATTTGGAGCCCAATGAATCAAAAAGCAGTCTTCCATCAGGCCCTTGGCACTGAAGGATTATTTGCACCTCTGCAGCCGCAGCGCTGGGACTGCTCCAAGGAAGGCATGGCTGGCCTTGCAGCTCGTGCAGTTACCTCGCTGCTCCTTCTGCTTCCTTGGTGACAGCACTGTTGCTTCTCTCCCCTTGCAGTAAACTGGCTCAGAGAGCTAAACGGGCAGCAGAGTAAGTGTGGTAGAACCAGGGAATAGTCTTCTGCTGGCAGAGTCCTGACCTCACCCAAAGGAAAAGCGTGAGCAGGAGAAGCCTCCAAGCTCTGCACACACACACAGACTGGGAGCTGTCCCTGAGGACTTTGAGTCACATTGACCTGGCATGAACCTGTGCTGCTGCTGGCAAGGGCTGGTCACAGCACGTCCTCCTGCTCAGCCCTTCTTGCCCTCACCAGTGTTCACTCAGCACCGGCCCGGACAGGACCAGAGAGCCCATCCAGCTCCACCTCTGCTGGCAGTAAAGAAGGGGCTGGGAACAAGCAAGAGGACTGGGAAGGAAGAGTGGGATCATTGCTTTTGTCAACAGCTTGGGTTCATGGTGGGTTTACATGGGTGTGCACATGGGATTATGTGCACCAGGGGATGCCTGGATGACAAGTAAGGGACATCCCGTGTTGCAGCTGCACATATTTGACTTTACTACAGCTGCTGAGAGGGTGCCATGGCATGATCCCACTTGCTCAAACTGGCCAGACTGGTGCTAGATCCTTTCAACTAAGAACCATGTAGCTAGTTATTTACACAGTTTAAATACAAAACAAGTCTATTTTTCCCCTCTGTGTATATTTTTTTTCCAATTACAGCCTTCTGCTACAAAGAACAAGCCACATCTCCCTGGACTTGAGAAGAATCTTTTGAATTGGGAGAACTTATTTTTAAAGCCAAGTAATAAGTTTGTCAATCACTTCTTTATTATCAGTCACTCTCTGATGAACAACATTCAGACTTTAATATCAGCAAAGAGACAATCTGAGGAATGAATGCTCAAGTAATAACATGTAGGAGTTTTTATGGCCTGCCTCTGTTTCTGAAGTGTATACACAATGGCCTAATTTAACATCAGTGAATGTAACCGATTCCCTTTGGCAACTGCAGCATATGGGAATTAGTTTTTATGCTTTTCTTGAAGTGCACAAAACTCCCATTAGCATCACATGTTATATATTGGGGGGTGGAGGGAGAAGCCCCTTAATTTGTGTTAGATTTGGGGTGGTGTTTTTTGTTTATGGTTTTTGTTTGGGTTTTTTTAGAGGAGTCCTACATGCTTCTAAACTGATTCATAGGGCTAACTACACTGAAACAAATCTCATGACTACATGATTGCAATGTAACTGTTAGGGGAAAATATTCCTTCTAAAATTTGTACTTGGTCATTTTAACAGTTCAGGATCTCAACCATATTTTTAGTAGCTGATTAAAATATTCTTTTGTGGCAGCACCTTCTTTCAGGGTTTAAAATAGAGATCTGCCCACTGCAGCTGTTCTGTGCAGTTCAAGAACAGAGCCTGAAATATCTGCATAATTAAGCAGGACCTCCAGAGAGCCTTGGAGGTGTCCTGGCTTTGTTTTGTTGAACTAGATACAGGGCAGAGTTCTTTCTGCTGAGTTCAAGAGTTGGCCTAATAAACTATAGGAAAGTACTTGGTTGGTTGGATTGAATCTCGCTGGAATTTTCCACAGGTCATATTTTCATTAGTTAGGGATTTTTTATTTGAATATATAAAAATGAATGCGGGATATCATTGTGGCTCAGTACTCTTCATAATTTGGGGGGTTTGTAAGTGTTATCTAACCTATGGTTTTGTGAGAGACTGTGAGGGTATTTATGAAGAAGTATGGTATCTGGAAAAAGACTTGATTCTGTTATTGTGAATAGGATGACATAAAATTTAAAGTATATTTTCCTGGATTTTCATCAGCTGCATTATTCAGAGGCAGGAAAACATCTCCAGTACCTCAGTCTTTTCTGTAGGTTCTGATCCGAAATGAGTTTGACCCAGGTAGATGCAGCTGCTCTCTTATATCAAAGCTCCCTAGCATACTACACGTTTAAATTTAGTCTACTTGTGCTCGTTTAAGAGACAACCAGGAATTATTTAATAACCTGGGACTATTCTGGATGGAAATTGGCAAAATTATTTTTTTAAAAAGGTTGTTGTGTTGATGACAGGCTGATGACACTGAGTTCTTATACAGTACCCATTCCATCTGTGGTTTTAGTACCTTCTAAAACGTTTCAAAGTTTTAGTGAAAACGTGCACAGAGAGTATCCCAGTATTTCATTTTAGAGATAAGGACCCTGACATAGAAATTGAAACTTTAGAGGAGGTTTAGTCAAAGAAACATCAGAGATTTGAAGACCGAGTCCAGGAGCATCACAAATTTGAATTGTGAAAAGCGTCTATCTTCACTGTCATGGGTCTTTCACAGGAATCATTTAGAAAATGAGATTCTGTTCATGGGAATTAAAGATCCATAGAGTTTTTCAGAGGACCAGGAGCATGGCATCATGTTCTCTGGCCTGGATTTTCTCTTCATTAACTACTTGGCAGTGTGCTAAACATCCAGAGGTTGTATTCAGCCTAGCAGAATCTCTGCAGTTGTTATTGTCTATTTAACTGTAGTTTGATTTGAAGCTCACAAATCTTGGGGTTTTTTTGTCCTTATTTTCCTTCATCATGCATTCAAATTAGAGGGCAATTATTTTCTTTTGAACTGTATACAATTTAATTTTGATGGTGTGGGTTGACCTCTTGCCCAAAAAGATTAATTGTCTTCACATGCAATCAAATTGTGAATATGCAGAGTAAGGGCTGCTGCAGTAGTTAACATAATTCTGGCTTTATGGACAATTTTGCAAGGCTTTTCCAGACTCTCTCTGTATTTTTAATGTGCCTTTAGCAATGCAAGTCTGATCAAAGGGAATAATTTGTGCCTGTTTCTAAATGTCTGGCAAGAATTTTAACAGATATTTTGAGTAATAATTAATTAGGGATATGGTATGATAATTACTACAGAAACATAGGTCTTTTATTTAAATAGGATAATAATCATTGCTACAGTGAAAGAGTTGTTTGGATTATTCAGAGAATCTCATTTCTCAAATACAAATTTGTTTTATGGAATTAAAAAAGTAACAAATGAATTTGAAGCCTTCCATTGTCAGAACATTTCATTTTAGTGCTTATTTTTTGTAATCATACCTTTTTATTTCTGAATTGCTCATTTGTTTCCCATGTTCCCATGGGGAATAAGTACCAAATTTTCTCCCACTTTTGCCCTCACAGTAACTCCAATACAGACTTGGTGTTGTTTCAATGACTCTGTTCAGATCCTGAGCAAAAAATGAGCTTGTAAGAGAATTTCTTGTCTTTTTCCAAGAATAAGAGATCATGTCACTGAAATTTTCAATTTATTTTTCTATTCTGAATTCTCAGTGTCAAATCTGAATCTGGTTATCAGTCATGAGTTATATTGGAACACTATCTTCATTTTCGTACCTACTGCTGTAAATAAGGCTAGAGATTTCAGCTTCATTGTACATTTAATTTAAGGCTCTTAAACTGCCAGCTAGGACCAAGCTGGAAAAAACTCTGGTAGGGCCATTTTTTGCTGCAGTTTGCCTTTCTATCAGAACTAAAATGGTAGTTAAGTTATCAAATATGCTGAAATTCTGCATCTGCAAAAATCTAGGACAAGGGAAATGCTGACAGTGTTAAACCATCCTGCTTGATAGCATGTAATACTTAGACCTGAATTTTGAGGTTGTAATCTCTTTAGAGCTGTGGACTGCTTTGGAAGAAGTGGAAAATGGCAAAGAAGGAACTGTTAATGTTAAATGATCCTCTGAGTACAGTTGTACCTTCTTGCTCTAGTGCTTATTCTTCTTCTGCAAGTGAAATTTTAAGTAGTTTCATTGCTGCACTGCCACCCCTGAACTCCTGGGTATGTTGGGGGTCCAGCTGCTCAGGGCTAAAGCATGGCCTAGGGTCAATAAATGCATCACATTGTTCCTTGCATTGCAATTGGCCAACGTGGAACATCTCCCATGGAGCTTTGCCTTTGATAATTTTGGATAACTATCAAAATCTCAAACTATCAAAGCCAAAGGTTATTCTAAATCTGTAGTTCTGAAGATTAAGCAGGTTTCGTTCTTTTGGTTGTTGTTTTTGTTGTTTTGCTGGTTTGGGTTAAAAAAACCCAGACAGATAAAGCCAATGCTGGAATGTCAGAATCACTGGCAAAATTACTTTTGCAGCTTTTGTATATGCCTACTGACAGTGTTGTGCTCCTTGGATTCAGAAGGAAATCACTTGGTCAGAGACCAAGGGCATGTACAGGATGAAAAATCTTTGTTACACCATTCAGGAATGATGACTACATTGTCTTTTCCCTGGAATGAGCCTGCTGCCTATTTCCTAACCATTAAACTGGCATCTTGCAGCATTTATATACTGTATTATGAGCCCTAATTTCCATATCTCTTCCAAAAATTCCTCTGTGATTTGGTGCTCTGCCATTTCCTTTCCTTCTTCTAAGCAATAAAATTGAAAAAAAAAAAAGGTTACTAAATTGGTAGGTGGAGAAAGGAAATTAAGCAGCACTTTTTGGGGGGAGCTACCTCTGTGACTTTTAGCTGAAGACCAGAAGGACAAAATCTTAATGATCAGAAGACAAAAATTTTCTTCTAAGAGCCACCTTAAATCTATAATTTCTATTTAAAATTAGATCTCCTCAGGTATCACCTATTCTACATAGAGTCAAGGTCTCTTCAAGCCCTCTTCTCAACTGTTTATGACCTCTTCCCCAAAATCTACCTATGGCTTGGTGTGAGCGAGGAAGGAGTTTGAAAACCTGCCCTTCGTTGCTGGTCACTTGTGCAGAGAAGGAGGGCTCAGTGCATCCCTTTGGGCTGCTGGGTGGCAAGAAATGCAAGTGCAAAAGCTCACAAGTGAGGGGCTGAGCAGATGAGAACAAGTTTTCTGTGTTCAAGAATAACCTGCTTTTTTCCCTCTCCAATCTAAAGAGACATTTCCCTTTTCTCCGTGAGCCCAAAGACTGAGTGAGGATGAATTTTTTTTCAGCATCTCAGCAAATTTAAGCATCACAATGTAAGAGCTGAAAAAAAGACAAGGCTGAGCAAAGAATTGTTTGGGTAACAGTAGTTTCAGGTGGCTGCTTGTGGGAATGCCCTATTCATTCAGAGCTGAATTCCTGAATCAGTCAGGTTTTTAGAATTTTGAGAGGCAGCAGCTTGTGCGTATGTGTGGAGAGGAGATTCCTGGCTCTCAAAGCCTGTTATTATGAGGCCAGACTTTCTTTGAACGCTGCCTGATGCCAGTGCAGATGAAATCAGCAGATTGTAGTGTAATATGGTAACTGCTTACAGAAACTGGTGCGAACAGGGAGGCGGCAGCTAATCGGATTAAGGAAAAGTCTATCACAGCCACAGCTGTCAGTGCATTTTAGCAGATTTTTTTATCACTGTTTGTGTGGGAAAACACATGATAGAGGGAATCTAATGAAGGAGATTGAACTAATAAACAGAAGTACTTTTTGATCTGATAGTTCCTTTTCTGAGTAAAGTGCTCTGGAGAGGCTCAGGGAAAGTTTTGATGTAACTCTTATGGAGAAGAAATAACACAGAAACATTTTAGAAAGAGGAAGGATGGTGAAGTGACTGAAATGTTCGCTTCACATCTTACAGAAGTTAACAAAAAAAGGTTATTTTAAAACCCAAAAGCCATGCTTTAGAATCTTGAAAAAAATAAATCTTGGGAGTCAGGCATTGCTTCTTTCTGCCCACACACTTTTCCAGGAGAAAGGGAAGGCCTGTGTGGCAGCAGCTGTGCTGGGGAAACAAGGCACAGGAAATAACTGTTCTGAGATACATGGCTGGGATCAAGTCACTGCAAATGGAGCTGAGATGGTCACCACGTGTGCAGCCCTGAAAATTTTCAACATCTGACGCGAAAGTCCCTGGTGCTTGCTGACACAGCAGCTGGATGGGGCTTGAAGAGAACGTGAGGCAAATTATGAGCCCATTTGTTTTAGTCTCATGTTTGAAAGAGACTGACTACGGGTAGGTGGCGGAGGCATGATGCACAGGCAAAAAAAAAGTACTTTGAAATCAGACAAAAACTGAAGTAGCAACCAGCTCTGTGTTCCCAGTTGGAGATCTTTGGGGATCATTTTTCAGGGAATATGTTTCCTTGTGCTTATACCCAGAAGGCAGCCCCCACTGACTTCAGTTCCTTCAAAAAAGGGACATATCCTTGGTGACCACCGAGGAAATTAATGCCAAAAACCTTTCATCTTGCAGGAGCTCTGTGACAGGGAGGAAAAAAATTGCTAAATTACAGGTGAGAACTGTTTTCATGGACACCAAACCTCAGTGCTTTGTCCTGCTCCATTCAGGACTGCTTAGCTCAGGCATAGCTCCATGCAATGACAGATAAAACCATTGAGGGTCTTAGAATCTCTTGTAAAGCTGCAGTATAATAAAAATTGGTGCTTTGCTCCAATTATAGGTCATAGGAAAATATCCAGCACATCTTCCAAATTACCATGATCTGAAAAGAACTCTAGAATGTACTTCAGGTCTTGATTTAAAACAAGTGGTGTTGCTGCTGGTATGAATCAATGTAACTAAGACAGGAATCAGAGCCTGTGTTTTAATAATTAGATCATGACAGAAAAAGATCAAAGAAACATTTGCAGTTTTGTTGGTTTAAGTTGTAACTTCCATACTGAAAGAAGCTTTTATTTCGTTCAGATTCATGGCTGTATCCAGGTTGGGGTGAATGTACTTTAAACCTTCAAGTTCCTTTCTTCATCATATATTTATATCAGAATTGAGCAGTAACTAATTGAGGTTAGTTGAGGCTGAAAAGCACTTTGGATTTGCTGGTAACTTGCTGTGAGTGAGGCTTCTAAAAGTCATGGCAGAATCCTTTAATCCAACCTTTCTTTTTATATTATTTTTTACCTTCATTTTTTTTTTTTTTGGTCAATTGAACCTAATTGAAGGGAAGAGATTAATTTTGATTTGCTAGTGAATGAGAAAGGAAAAAAAGACCTTGTAGAACATGTGTGTTGTTCTCTAAAAGGAATAAGCAAGACTAAAACTGAGAAAAAACAGTTTTCTAAAGGTTGTTAAATGCATCTGTTGTTTTTCCTGGATGTTTTTAAAGAAAATAATTCTAGAAATATTCTCCTGAGTATTAATCATTTTGTTGGTATTGCACATTCTTCTTTTGTCTCTCCCATGATCTTTGTCCACTGTTCTGTAGATAAATACACAGGGACAGTCTCTGAGGAGTAAATGAGATGTCTTTGCATTATACTGTTGGAAATATGGAAACCTCTGTAGGCAGGGCGTTGCAGACTTTTAGTTTCTTTGGAGAGGGACAGACTGGGGCTGGAATGGGGCTGGCCTTTCTCTACACCAAGTTCCTGAGCAGTGCTGCAGGGCTGAGGCCAAAGACCACATGCCAAACCAAGATGTTGTGCTGTGATTTCAACTTGGACATGGAAGAACACCAAGACTTTTTTTTTCTGCTATGATATCTCAGTGCTTGCCATCTGGTTTTGCCCCTTCACTGTTATTTTGCTACCAGGGAAGAAGAAAAGCCGTTAGCTCAGTGCATTCAGATCTGATTTTAATCCCACTCCTGTACTGGTTGCAAAGCTGGATGAGACTTCAGACATTGTTTCATCAATTACTGGCACTCTTCTTGTAGGATTTATTCTCAGGAGCCCAATTCTTTGTCTGAAGGACCCTTTATGCTGCCAAAGTGACATAAAAATATTTTGGTGTAAGACCTGCTTTTCAAAGATAATATCTCTTTGCTCAGTGGAAGAGTCTTTTGGCCTTGAGGGATCATCTTGTCTGTCCATTCTTTTTCCTTTGTGTGCACACTTATCATTTCAGATCTTTTCTTCTGTTCTGCTGTTCAAAACAAGAAATTGCATATATGTCAAGTTAAAAATTTATGAGAGTAAACAAGAATTCACAGCATTATGTCTTTTTGATAATAACTAGAAATGCATATCTAAAATAACTTTCCATATCTTTGGTTGAAGGAGAGGAGAGAAGAAGGCAAACACAGAAAAGCAGCCAAAGTAGGGAAGATCATCTTTTCAAGTCAAAAGCTTTAGTGCTCAACTCCATTGCACTTTCATCCCAGCCCCATCTCCCGTGTCCAAGCTTTGGCAGGTACCTTGCAAGGCTTTGGCTTCCATGAGCAAGGCAGAAACTGCACAAAGATGCTTCTGCATGTTCTCCTTTCAAACCACAGGCTTTTGCTTTCTAAATATTTATCTCATTGTGGTAGTCATGTGAGTGGAGGAGATGAGAGTCACTGAGACAAGAGCAGAAAACAAGGCCCTGGGCTGACTGCAGGACTGTTGTTATTATGCCCAGTAATTGACTTGTGTTGAGTAATTCAAGACAATTCTTTTTAACCCAGGAAAAGAATTTGTGCAGCCCAATAGGCTTTCACATGATGCTGGTAACAAAACATTCTCGTGCATCCTCCTTTGTGCAGCTGCTCCTGCAGGAGATCCCTGGTGCTGGCTTCAGCTGGAGCTCAGCAATTATGTACTCAGCCCACAGGAAAGGACTGATGTTGATAACAGGAATATTGTAGCTTGAGAATGTTTGCAGAGTGTCATATGACTGTCAAATACTGTTTATTCATTCATCCCCAAGCATAACCATCCTGAACTTGGCATTAATGTGTCAAACAAATAACTTTTACCAGTCTTGGCACTCCTTAGAGAACAAAATCCCACAGTCCCGTGCTTTTCTATGGCATTAAGAGAAAGCCCAAGAAACACCTTTCTCTGGTGAACTGTCTGGTAGATCAGAAATCCTGAGGAGCACCAGCTTCAGATCTCCAAGACATTGCTGCGTTTGGGTTTGAGGGCTCTAAGATGCCCTTTGTGTTGCTTGGCTGTAACTCATGGACTGTGGCATCAACTTTCTCTCTGGTAGCTCTACTGGAGATACCTATAGCTAATTTCAGGAACACCTGGCTCTCTGGAAATGAAGAAATTCAACTCCTGGGAGCCCAAAGGGTGCCCAGCTTCAGTTTATTCTCCACAGAGGTGTCTGGGAGAGGAGCCATTCAGTGAGAGAGTGAGCTCGTAGGAAAAAGCTTTTGTGTACTTCACTGGGATTGAAAATTCAGCTGCTCCCAAGAATTGTTTCACTTTGATATAATGTCTCTAATCTTTCAGAGGTATTTTCCCAACCAGTCCTGCTCTCCATTAGACATATGCAAGTTATTACACAGCAGTTGGAATACCTGGCCAAATTATATTCCTTTTGCTTTACTAAAATCTACTTCCCTTCCT
This sequence comes from Climacteris rufus, assembly GCA_013398175.1. Taxonomy (NCBI): domain Eukaryota; kingdom Metazoa; phylum Chordata; class Aves; order Passeriformes; family Climacteridae; genus Climacteris; species Climacteris rufus. Next base: position 492,077 of record VZRZ01011485.1, on the reverse strand, counting down.
CAGCTAAGTCAATGACAAAATTTCATTTTGTAATGAAAACAAGCTTGAGTTCTTGATGCTTCCAGAGGTATTTCCCTTTAGGAATATTTTAAACAATACTAACTTGTCATGTTCCACATAATGCTTTGAATCTCAAACTTGTAAAAATAGTGTCTCCTGGATTCTTCTTCCATACTTTTGTGGGAAAAGAAGAATCCAAAGAACCCAGCATCACTCAAACAGGATGCATGAAGCACAAAATATCAACCCTGGAAGTCATAACCTGCACAAAGTAAGAATGCAAGATCAATTTTTCAACATAATAATATCACATGCAAATACAGTTTGGGAACAGATGCATTTGTTTAAGATGTTACAACCCCCTGCTGTTTGTTACAATCCCTATTAGCTATGCCACCGTAACAGATTGTCAGACTGGATTAGGTTGAGCCAGTTAAGAAAAAAGTTTAAAATAAAATGCCTGACTTTGCCCAGGAAGATACTGGAAGTGTTCACACAGGCAGTTGCCATCAGCTTTAGAAATACCAGGGCTGCACAAGTGTGTCTGTCTTTGCCTTAGATATTTAAGCCTTATTTTCCAAAGTGATTCAAGAATTTTCGAGCCTAAGTCTCATTCTCTCCTACAGATCCAAATTGCTTTTCCCACTCTTCTCTCTAAATAAATAAATGATCAGCTCTGACTACCCACGCCAGAAAAGATATCTGCACTCTACATGCATTCCTCACTAAATATTTCAGGAGATATCCTAGAAGCTCTTTGTTATTAAGCAGTTTTGTCATTCTGTGAACCATCAGTTACCAAACAGTAGCTTAAAATAAACAATACCTCGTCTACAGTAAAAAATGAAGCTGTTGTTTTAACTCACAGCTGCATTGCCACATTGTCTTTGTGGAGACTTCACTGTTTAGATAATTCTGCTTAACCCTGCTGGAAAGTAAATTATTCTCTTTTCCTTCTTTAGGCCTTTCCATAGTGCATTTACATCCATAAGTGTTTAAAGAAAAACAACTCAAAGTAGATCAAATTGAATAATAACCAGTCAGTCCAATTGCTTGATTTCTCTACTCAGCTAGTCTGGTCCAGACTCAGAGTTTTCATCTCCCTTCTCCACTGGCCCCTCAGCAGGGCTCCCCTCTCCCCATAACTCTGCTCCCCCTCAGCCTGCATCAGAGAGCTGACAGGGAAAAGCCATTCAGCACTCTGCAATCCTTCAGGGCACAACTCATTCCATCAGGATGGGACAGATTTACGGCTCCTACACTTGGGTCCCAATTTTCTGTACTGACATCCTGATTTGTTTCTGTGACATTAGGGGTTTTGCCAGGAATGGTGTTTGCTCACTCTCAAGGTACCTGAAGGAGGTTGTTATGCCAACAGCCTGGGACTGTCCTGCAAGGGGGAGGGAAAAGACCCTGCCCAAAAAGGAGTTGTTTGAATCTGGGGCTTTCCTGAGTTTTAAATGCGTTTTGATAACCTGGTTTTCCATTTTCTGACAGAGCACATATGATACAATACTGGTAAGACTGTTCTGTAAGGGGGCAGCATGAAACTAATATACAAAAAATTTCCTTGCTTTCCAGTATCCATCATGCTTGTCAGATGTGTGTAAAGTATATGCCATCTTGTGTTGACAAGCCCAAAGAGCAGCTGTGATTTGGAAAACTGAAATTGCGCTTCTGCTGTTTGAAAGGCAGACAGTACAACAGACCATAGAAAGGTTTGACATTGCCCAAGTTTCACGTGCTAGCTTTCCCTCATATTTCCTGGGAGAAACATGGAAATGGATGCATAAAACATCTGAGTAATATTTCTGCTTGTTAGGGCCACATGGATAGGAAGAAAAGGGTACCACAGCTCCCCAAGAACTTGTAAGTCAAGCTGTAACAATTGTGAGAAATTATTCAAAAGTACAGTTAGGAGGGGCTTGAAATGACCTGAGCATGAAATGACCTCTCACTTGCCTCCATGGAAGGGCATGTTTGAGAGATTTGTTCCCAGGAAGTTTATCAGACATGAACAATTTTGGAGCAGGTATTACACTGTACACAGAAACGTGCTGCCAAAGTCACTCAAAGGTACCGTGTGTGTTACAGCTCTGAAACACAGCTCCTGTTGTTATCCTGATACACAAATCTGTGTGTAGCTTAACTTTGTTGATCATGGTGGTAGAGGATTGACAAAGGCAGTTTGTTTTTTGCTCCCAAGTGTTTATAAACTCTGCCTTAAACGTGTCTTAAGCTTAGAAAAGGCTGTTGTAGTGATCTTGACCTATATATATAGCCCTGGATTTGGAACATGGTTGAGCTAAATTCTGTTTCCAGTCAAGTAGTTGTGGCTGGACAATATCAACAAGACTAAACCAGGATTCACTCAAGGGAGTTCTTTGTTTCTCAAAACAGCATTGTTTCTTTCACTTTTTGCTTGTTTGGTTTTTTTTTCCTTTGCCTCTGCAACTCACCATCAGATGTATTAATGTCCAACATCCCTGTGTAGGTTCCATGTTCAAAAGGAAAGTGCTGTCAAGGAGTTAAGGACAGAGGAAACTGTTAGATCCAGTTACTGTGAATTAGGTTTTACTTCTTTTATAATGTTTTGTTTGTTTGTACAATGGCTTAGCTTTGTTTCTAATGTTTAGTGTGGAGAGTCATGCAGCTCATATATTGCCCCATGCTTCTGAAAACAGGGCAGGCAGGTAATAAGTCCTGCTGCACTCCCATTTCTTTGTTAGCAGAAGAGGCATGAGAGGAAGCATCAATGCTGTTCCCAGTGCAAACAACAGCTGAACCCACTGCTGGCTTTGTGTGTCATAAGGCTGTTTTTTCCCCTTCTGTGTGATATACTGTCTTTCCAGACCTGCTGCAGACAGAACTGGCCCTGTGGGTGATAGCCCATACCCTTGTAAATCTTCACTGCAGGCAACATTTCTGGGGTGTGTTAATCTGGAGTGGAGAAGCAGCGGATACCTCTCTCTGTTAGGTTAGTCATGGGATCCTAAATTTTGGAGGATGTTCTTTTCTCTGGGTGATTTTCCATGTCCTGTTCCACACAGGACAGCTTGTGCACAGTGAAAAGGGAGGGCAGCTGTGGTGGGAGCTGCAGTGCAGCCTGCCCTGCCACAGGGCAGCAGCAAAGATTCCTGCTGGATTTGGAGAACCTTGAGCTGAGGTTTTATTCCCTTCTGTCAGCAGGTTTCATCTTGCTGTCCTAGTCTTTTCTACTAACCTAGTTGTGCTGTTTTCTAGGTCTTTTGCTACCTGCTTTCCAAACACTTTATTTAAATATATCAGGATATCCTCAGAAGACCCTTCTGCCTGGAGCAGGCACCACCAACACACCAGTCAGCAGCGATGCTTTCCTTAGTGCCCAGCTGTGCCTTTTCCACCCTGTTTACAGTTTAACACACTACACCCACACTGGGAAGTGCCCTTTGCAGCAAGCCTGGCTCTAGGGAGGAAGGTGAATGGGAGGATTAGACACTGGGGGGTTTGAAGTAAAACAATGAGGACAATAGAATAGGGTGCAATAGGGGCTCAAAGTGTTCCTGCAATAGAGGTGGAGCCAGAAGTTTATGGGGGGCTGAGGTTGGGCTCTAAGGATCTGCTGGGGAGAATCTGCTGGGTATGAAAGCTGTACTTTCAGAAACGGGAGTCTTTGCTCCCTGCCCTAACATCTGTCTGTAGCTTGTGGAAAAGCAGCCTCCCACCCCTCTGCCATGGGTATGCTTCCCAGCCTGGCCTAGGAACAATTAGGGTTGGGCTTGTGATTCCCTCAAGACAGGAGGCTTGTTCATGAGGGCTGAGAATGTGCTCCTTGTGGGAGATCAAAGGGTAGGGTGTTCTTCTCATAGCAAATAGGGTTATTCACACTCAAATTTATCAGTTGCTCATCCTCCTGCATGTAGTCAAGGTGCATTGGTTAATTCTGCAGGGGAAAATTGCCCTGGAAAACCAAATACTTACTGTAGCCTTGGATGCTTCCTGCAAAGTGAACACTGCACAGCTTTAATTATAATTTAAAGCCAGGTCTGATAGCTGTTACAACAGGAGTTTCTTTTTGAGTTAAACAATGATGAAGAGATTAACAGAGCTCTGTAGGAAGATGATTTCTGATGGAGGTGAAATGCTGTCTGCGCAATTTCAGGTGATTGATTTTTGTTGATTAGGTTCCCATCAAAATGCAGTCAGCAGTACCCAGGATATGATCATAATATCCTGAAGAAAGGGACAACTTGTTAAATGAAGAGATTCACCCTGCCACCCCATCACATAACCACCCCCATATTCTCTATTGCTGCTTAAGGAATTGAGGCCTCACAAGGCTTCTGTGCTCATGGGAAAAGGGTACAGTCTATTCCAGATTGCAGTAAGAGAGTCCTTGATATACAAAATGAGATGTGCAAAGATTTCTCTTCGTTTATTTTATTTATTTTTAAAAGTTTTGAACAAGGATAAATTATCCTCTGAATATTCCCTACTTTGACTAGCAGCAGTTCAGTATAATCAGAAGAGCAGCCTTCAATTTGGCTATTCCCAGAGTAGGAGTATGCTGCTAAATCATCTCTGTTATCAGTGGAGCTCTAAAAACAAGGCTATTGACCATGAGATGAATTTTGTCACAAGCTTGATGTAGGAGTCAGTTTTGACATTGCTCTAAATGTTCTCTTCTCAAAGAAGAGCTCTATTGAGAGCAGATGTATAAAAGTTAAGCGGGAGATTTTAGATTGCATAAATGAGAATGAGACATCTGATTTACCCAAGTTTCCACTGAGAGTTGAACATTTCACTGTCCTTCATGCCTTTGAAAAATCTTCCCCTAAACCACCATCTTACAAAATGTGGTAGGAATTTAGTAACAGCATAAGTCAGATTATATCTTTACATGTTTCTTGATTTTGATATCGGAATGCATGTTCATAACTCTTCCAAAGGGCTCAAACATTTTCATGTCATTTATCCTGTGCTATGTGAATCCTTGCGTTTACCTGTCCCATAAGATGAATGTATTTTATTTCATTTGAGTATGTTTTGGTGGCCTCAGAGAAATTTATTGGAAGAAATCTCAGCACGTCGCTTTATGCTGATGGAAAATTTTGTCATTCGCAGCAGCCAGGCCATTGTGCACTGATGTTACTTTAAACCACTGGGAACTACCTTTGTGCAAGCTGTGAATTTGGTTTTGCCAACTTCATTTTGGATTCATACTTTAGAAGTGTAACTCATAACAAAAGTGAAAGCTTATGTCAACTCAGCACTACTGCTGTGTATTGGGGGATTTGAGAATTTATTACATAAATGAATTTGTGTGAATATTTATGCTTCATTAGTTACTCATTGGTGTGGAACATAGTATGGGAACTTTGTACTTACTGATTTTCTCAAGTTAAACTGCCAAACTGTTCGTGACTGATATTCCCATATTAAGTGTGTGCAGCTTTTAACACTTGACTTAACAAGTACCTTTAATTTCACTGAACATAAGTTATTGATCATGAGGCTTGTTGCCTGGAAGCTCCATTCCTGATTGTTAATTGAGCCATTGATTTTTTTTTAACGTTATCATTAACAAAAAGGTGAATGCTGCATTATAAAGTGGTCTGCTTAGAGTGGGGGGGAGGACTGTAGCTGACCAAAGAAAATACGTGGGGTTTTTAAACTTATCGCTGCTGAAAGCAGCTCAAAAGCTCCTCTTGAATAAAGGGGGAATTTTAATCAATATGGATTTGATTTGGCAAAGTAAAGTTAACAGGAAAGTTGTGTAGATTTCAGGGATGCCAGACCAGAGCAGATGTTTGGTACAAGTTCTGGGTGTTAGCATGCTCAGCACAATGCTAAACCCAACCCAGCAGGCCTTGCTGAGAAAAAGCTCATCTCTATGAGCTCGGGCTTGGCACCACAATCCTACAGCCAAATAGCTCCTGCTTAGAGCTGGCTTGTGGCCAGCTGACCTGCAGCTTGGGCACAGGGAGCCTGCACAGGGCTGAGCCCAGGGCAGTGGAGCCAAAGGGATTCACCCCAGCCTTTGCTGTGGCCTGTGTTTGCTGTTGCCACGTGAACCATGCACAGCACAGGGACACCCAACAGCCACGCCTGCCTGGAGAATGAAAGGCAGTGTCCCCATGACAGACACAGAACCTGTGGATGTGAGGACTTAGTGAGGATAAGCTCAGTATTTTGGGTGAATAATGATGCTGCTGATGAGATGCGGACCAGTGTGATATATATATCATACATATGTGTCTGATTTTGTAGATATGACCTGTAACTGAATTTTCTATAACTGTGGCAGTCAGTGGTATGCTGCATGTGTGTTCCTGTTTAATTAGAACTGCCTCATTGTCTTGGAACTATGATTACTGTCCATGGGTTATCTCAAGTACCTACAGACTTTAAAGACAGTACCTCAGTTCACTAAAAGCCTTTTGCTTGTATTCCGTCACACACAGCTTCTATGATTTTTAAAATAGAACAGAAACAATGGCATATGATGGAAAATTATGTCATATGATGGAATTAATCTTCTGCTTTTCCTATGGACATTGTTTTTAAGAGCACACACCATGTTATTCACAGAGGAAACAGTTTCCTCTGAGTTGTCTTGCAGGTTTACATGGTGTTTTTTAATTAGCATGACTAGCAGGTAGAGTCTAGATCGGTTTGAAAAATTCATTATTGATGTGCTTGTGGAATCATATCTAGAAAATAAAAACACTTATTAGAGGCTACTGCAGAGGTGCTCATATTCATGAGCCCCCTGCAAAACACTGTTGCAGTTTGACAACTCTGGCAAGAAAGTATTCATGAGTTTATGATTTTGAAGGGTTCGAGTTCTTTGTAGTTCTCCAAACAGTTTCCAGAAACTATTTTATGACAGTTTTAAGAGACTTCAAAGTCTTTACTCTTGGGTATAGTGGCTTTCTCTGGAAGAGAGGAGTGTGGCGAGAGGTCTAAGCAGAGGTAATAATGATTCAGGTGACATCAGCTCTCCTCATTTCCTGACCTTGTGTGGCTGACAGGTTTAGTGAGGGAGGAAACAATGCTGATTTCTGAAGACTGTCAAGTGAGAGCAGTTTTCTGCTGAGTTGTAGGAGGCTGGAGATCTATAAACCTTTTTAAGTGCTAGGAGGAACAAGAGGGCATTGTTTTCATTGCAGCTGGTCTTTGAGTCAGAAAGAGAATAGTAACTATTGAGGGATGAACCCCTGCAACAAGGCTAAGCCTTATTTATTATCTAGTAAAATTTCTTAAAAGGAGAGTGAGCAAGCAAAAATTCCTTAGCTCTGCTGCTGTGGACAAATAAATAAGAATGCAGAAATTGTGACAATAACACAGCATGAAATTATATTGCTAAGGCAGCACAAGTTCTTCCATTTTGAAAAATCAACAAAAACCTGAATAGCATTTCAAACCTATCCAAAACTAAAATACTTGCTACCAGAAAGGAACATCCCAAAAGTTTTGGGTAAAGAACAGCTTTACCCAAAGCTGTTGCAGTTTTTAAAAGGATTTCTCTGACTAAGAACTTTCTGTACTGAATTCTTGGTTCTATTCCTGTCCCAAACAGACAGATCTTTGAAAGCATTTAGGATGTGTTTATTGAAACAAAAAGTCAAAGATTAAACTTACAGGGTACCCAAAAGGGCTTAAATGGACTGAAAGGTTATGTGGGAGCTTAATGCTGTTTAGCTCGTATTTATTACCAGTATTTCAGGGCAGTCTGCCAAACTAAATATACCAAGCTCTAGTGAAGATCTGGTTACTATCTTTATGCCTGAAAGTGAAGGTCAAGATCTGAAATTACTCATGAACATTTTGTGGTCTTCCTCTAAGCAGGGCTCAGCCACTGGCTTTTAGCACGTTTGTCTTTAGAAACACAAACCGGGAGAAGAGTATGTGGTGCACTTCCATGGTATTTGGTCCATCACATGAAGACTTTCTGAGATACCATTTGGATACTTGCCTCCATGAAAAAATGCATGTGTGTCTGCCTGAGGGTTTTTTTTTTTTGCAGATAAGCAGAGAGGCATAAATGAGAATTTTTAGGGTAGTGCATAAGAAAATATGCTTTGTTTCCAAAATACTCTTGGCTTCTGGGAGGGCTACACAGACATCTCCTGTCTTCTGAATCCTTTGGATCTATGATTCGACCCAACAGTGGAAATAATCATAATGAATCTACATGAGAAGAGAACATAAAAATGTGCTGAACCAAGCGGAGGTCACTTTTTTCCTCAAGAGAAGGCTTTGGTATCAACTGTGTCATGATGATACAGCCAAATCCTTGCCTTTGGCCCAAAGGAGAAGAAAGCCACTGGCTTTGGGCTGGTTCTCCTCCCATCTTTTCCTGCTCTTGGTGTTAGAACTGTACCTCCCAAGCTTAGAAAGCAAGAGGGGGAAGTCTTATTTGGGTGTCATTTGCAGCCTCATGAGAATGTTGTAAGCTGTAATTTTCCAGCTCAGAGTAAGTGACATGGTGCCCACACCTGCATAAGCTACATCAGTTCTTTGAGGGAACAAATCCTTCATTAAACTACAATGGAAGCTTAATTTGCAGTAATCCCATAGGACACCTCCTTGATTCTATCTCATACAGTAACTTCCCAGAAATTCAGGTGCCAAGACCCCTCTGAATAGTTGGTGTATCACCACAGACTTGGTAGGATTAGGTTGCAAGGGCTCTTTTAATACTGTGTGGTTTTGTTCTGTATATTTTTCCTGTACTGAACACGTGTGTACTTTCAAATCCTGGCTGGACAAATTACCCAGTCTACAGCATTCACGGCTACTTTGTTTCTTCCACCCTGTTGTGTTAAAAGTGATAAAAAAAGCCTTAAAAACCAGCTAGTCTCTCAATCCATTTGATCTCTGTCCATCTAACATTATTAATTGAATCTGAGGTCCAATTTTGAGCAATCCAGTGAAAGACACTGGCGCTTTGATTCTGGTATTTGACCTGTCCAGCCAGAGAAATAACTTCCAAATACTGTCAGTGAAGTGATTATGAGCAGCATACAGAATTTCAACCCACCAAAGGGATTTGTTTTTAAGCTTCTCTGAACTCCAGTATCTGGACGAGAGCTCTGGTGTTTAGAATTAATGATGTCTTGGGTTAGCTCACACAGCTTGCAGCGCTCTAGGTACTGCAGTTTGATGACTGTCACTGTTGGTTGGGTCAAGAACAGCTGCCACAGACATAATCAGCGTGTTTCCTCATTTTATCAGGCTGGTGCAAGAGGTAGTCATTTTTTCCAGGGGACAGAATTAATGGGTGAATGTGCTGTGGGGCTGGCACATGCTGCCTCCAGTTTAATAGCTGAATTAGAATCTTTTTAAACCCTTGGCACCAAGAAATGTGATTTCCCGATGCTTAGGGCTAATGCTGTGGTAAGTGCTGGGAAATCTTGACTGATAGTGCTAAGAGTTAACAGAGACAAAAAATAAAGCACAATAAATCTTACCTGAAGTGTTGGGCTATGTATGAATTACATATGTGCATATATGCATTGGTCTGAAAGGTTTGAGCACACGCAGAGAGATTAATTATAGTTTAACCTGCACTTAAGAGGATCATCAAATCTAATATTTTTTCACTCAGTATTTCAGGATTACTTCTGGTGGTCAGGCTTGGGGGAAAAAGATTTATAACCACTATGTGAGAAACTGTATCAAATAAATAATGGGGCCAAATTAAACACATTGATTAACTATCATTCACTATCCTGTAATCTCTTAATGACTAAGGTCTAATTTAAGACAGACTAGAATCAGGATTAAATTCTGAATTGCTGTTATTATTACATGTATTCATTAGGTTCTAGAGGAATTCAGGAGAGATTAAAAAGGCACCTGTGAATTAAGACCAGCTATTAATGGGGGAAGTTGAAGGACTTATCCATATTAATGCTATTTTTCTTACTTGGGTAGCCTAACAAATGAAAGCGTTAAACTTTACAGATTGTTTGTGCATTCATGGTTTTCATCAGTCTAGTTTATTGTCAGAAAATCCGTAGAGCACCTGGAAATATAATAATGGGCACCGTGCTGCAATTACTAATTGGAGTAGCAGAAAGCAATTAAAGAGCTTTTTAGGGCAGTTGAAAGGGATGAGATTCAGTCAGTTCTACAGCAAGTCCAAGGAAATAAAATGGAGGGAGAATGGGAGAGGAAGGGAGAAAAGCACTGTTGGTTTTAATTGACCTGTGAATTATGCTGTTTTTATTTAACACTGCAAGTTTCAGACTGTTTAAGTTGTGCTAAACCCAGAAGGCTTGCTAACCCATTAGGACTTGAGGGACCTCACCAAAGAGGTGGATAAGAACCTCTCTCTTACCTTACTCCTGCACCTGGGTCAGTACAGAGGTATACACCACTACAATCTCAATGTTTTTTGCAATTTCTTCTGTCAGTTATGTGTGTGCAGCCCTGTGAGTCAGGTGCATTAGAAGTCTACAGTCCCCAGCTCCAGGCACGTTTGGCTTCAAGACATTATTGTCCAAGCATTTGGCATCTTGCATAGCTGGAATTAAGAAACAGCAACAGCAGTGGTATCTTCTGGGGAAAGATGGATAAGAGTACCACTGGAGCACTTTGATCAGTGTGATGCTGACAGAGCTCCTCACTTGCAGGTACTCTGAGCTTGGTGGGCTTTTCCCCTCGGCCTGGAAGGACTTTTTCCATTGACAGCCTCACAGAGATAGGTGATTGCTCAAGTCGAGGTCATGCTCAAGAAATCACTTCAGTACCTGTACAGTTTTCTCTGGCCTCTAGAATCCCTAGAATTAAGTTATTAAATTTATGTGTTTGTATTTAGGAGTTACAATGAAAGAAAAATACTGTATATTTTTCTGGTGTACGGAAAAACTCTTAAGAGTTGAGTTTTAAGGCCATTTATATCCATCTCTTGCTTGATAATCTTTTCTTAACGTTTTGCACTCCTAGGTGTCTAGTGTTTAATCCCTACATGAGCATCTTTAATACACAGGTAGCCTTGCAAGAATGAGTATAAAGTGCTGCTGCCCTCTTGAATAGTTGATTCCATTTTTGCTAATGAAGCACTTGCTGTCTTCAGTCCCTCCTCTTCTGCCATTTTTGAGCCAGTTTTCTTATGTTTTGCTTTCAGTAAAGAGGCCATTATTCCTGCAATCTATCATTATAAGGAGTGCTGCCTACTTCAGAGAACCTCTTGCAGCCTAACTGGAATCACTCGATGATTTGGATCATTAATATATTGCAAAATGACAAAAAGAACTGAAGTGAGGGGGCAGGCAGACACGAAGTGCTGATGAAGATATATCTGCTCTGCTGTCAAAATTCCACATACAAATACAGGAGCCACCACTGAATTTTTTATAGTTAGAAGGTGAAGCTTTAACACACCTAAAGAGTATTGATTGTTAACCCTGTTGGTCTCAGTTTGAGAGTATACTCAGAACACTTAAATCTCCTTTTCTTCTAGGTTTTTGTTTTTGGGTTTTACTGTGAGATCTTCTAAAACATTCTGCTACTGATGTGTTCCTTTCTTCCACTGTGTTGCTATGATGACACTGAAAAGGGATTATTTTTCTAGGTATTTTCTCTTTTGGCACGTGATTTTTCTGAGTACTGCTTCTTCTCCTTTTCCTAAAATAAAAAAAAAAATACACAAAGCTTGTTCTTAATTAGATTTCATTATATCAATGGGTTTTTTTAAAGGATTCAAGCTCAGGAAGAGCAGTTGTTCATCTCCTCATCTGCAGCAGCTGCACTAATCTTGTACACATTTGCATGCACACAGGACAATAAAAAGTGACATGATGTAACATTTCAGTGAAGAATTGTAGGCGCTGCAGCCAAATCCTGTCTTTTAAGACTTTCTGTGAGGAATGATTTATTCTCAATTTGCTAGTGTGGGCTTTTTTGAGAGAGAGAGAGATTGCGTAGGTGTTGGGAATTATGCCTACGCTTTTTAAGCTCTACCAGTGACTTTGGGTGTCTTTGCCTTCAGGTACCTAACTTGACATTCCAGGGAGGCTTGATTCTTGGCACACATGTATTCAGCTTGTTTAGAAAAACCCTGCCTCAAGCAGAATCCCCCAAATCATTGGTTTTGACTCTGTTACTTTCTGTTCTGAAACTGACAAAGATGATGGCTGTGACAGTGTTTCAGATCTCATGCTCTGATCTAGCAAAAAAACTTCTAAAAGTTAACATTTGCTCCATGTGTAGAGATTTTTAATTGTCAGAAATGTTCTTTTTCTGCTGGAATAGGAGCTAGGACAGAGGCTGATGGGACAAATCACTTAACTTTTCACATTATTAGTCTTCTGGAGGCATAGCTCAATTGCTTAGAGCTGTTCCTTTTTAGAGGCAAATTTTTAATCTTATTAATGATAATAGGGTTTTTTGCCAACAGCATGATATTCTGTATTGTTCAGTTTAATAATCAGCATGAAACTTATTAACTGCATGAGATATGGTGTCAGAAATCTGGGTAAAATCTTTGGCACTTGGAAATATTAACTGACTTGTTTTCAGTGCTGCAATCTCCTACAGTTAACATTCTGGCAATTACAAAGATACAAGCTCTTAAAGATAAGCTTTCTGTTTTGTGCTGTGCCTGTGCTTTATCCTGTAGCCAAAATCCAAAGTAAGCCTTTCTGGGAGCTGTGACAGCTTGGGAGAGTTTAATCTAATTTATTTTCTTGTGATTGTCAACATTTGGGTCCCTCCTGGTTCTACCAGAATCTAGCAGTGACTAAATCAACAGAGCCCCTCTTCTTAAGCCTTGTTGATTTGGGGGGAAACAAATCCATTTAGCCAGCCACAGATGTCATCCCAATCGTGTGCTGGTGCTCTTATGGTATATTTTGTGTTCCTGCATTGCCATGTCACTTTTGACTTGCAAGAATGTGCAATTAGGCTGATTTTATCAATGAAGGTAAGTGTTTCTGGTTAGAGTCTTTCTTTTCTTCCATGTCTCAGTTTCCATGCTCATCTCAGTTGTTCAATTTTGCTGATGAAACTTTGAAAATTCCCCTTTGTGAGGGGTCAGCAAAGCTTGCAATTTGTCACTTCAAGGCACCAGTTCCTATAGCCAGTCTCTCATTAAATTTTCCTTGTGCGTATCAAAGGTTGAGGCCGTATGGCCCCAGGTTGTCTCGCCTCTGAGGGGAAAGCTGGCATTGGACTATTTGATTGCTCCACCACAGCTGTGAATTTGAAGAAGTCAGTCTTTTGGTTTGCACTGCCCCTAGGGTGTATTTCCTCCTCTACACAATTTAACAGTGATTGGCTTTTTAAATAGTTTTTGAATAAGTTTTTTCTTAAATTTGTTTCCCCCCTTTCTCCTCCATGCAGAGTATGGAGTTTGCAGTCTGAATCACTGCTGGTTTGCCTCAATGCTTTCCATGCCCTCTTCTCCCTCTAACAATGTCTTTTATTATAGAAGTAAGTAATTAGGGGATGCCATTTACACTTTCCACTTTTCCTGGTGCTATGAAAAGAATTGATGCTCATCATGGTGCCGAGAAATTCCCTCATGACTTTCCCTTAACTGTTCTGCTATCTGCCAAGACCTGGATCTCTCTGTAATTACTTTCCCAACGTTTTTCTGGTAGGAATACTATCTGCAATCTCTCTGTGACAAATTTCCTTCTCATCCTTCCTATAGACCTCCACTTTCTGAACCTTGTTTCTTTAGATTTCTTTAAATTTCTTTACTTTTCAGAAACTGGGCATTGGTTGTGAAGACTTTCCCCATCCACGTAGCCATTTCCCTGTTTACTAATGTTCTATGCAAATTTCAGAACAGCATCTCTCAATGGAAGGTTATAGCTAACACGATTTTTCATGTGTTTTTAATGTCTTTGGCTGAACTAGTTGAGATTTTAACAAGTAAAATCACCCTGCTCTTCTTTCTATTGCACAGCATTTTAATTCACTTTTCCTTCTTAAAGAACCATGACCTTAATGCTTAATGAAATGCACACCTATGAATCTGAATTCCTAAATATCATCGACGTAAGTAACAGTATTAACAAAATATTGACTTGTAAGAGAAAATAGGAAATGCAATTCTGACTCATATGACCATGTGTCTTCTGTTTTAGGCTGGCATTGCTCAGACCCTCCAGGCCCAGTCTGGCAGGGGCTGGGTACAGCACTGAGACTTGTATGCTCTCAGTGCAGTGGAATTTGCAGTCAGAGACACTTCCATCTCCTGGGGAAGCAGGCTCTACTGAGGGAGGAGAACAGCTCAGCTACCAGTCACTAGAGCAAATGCACAAAGATATTTGGGCTTCTAATGGGCATTGCTTAACAAGGATTGGGGCATTTAAACCCTTCTGAGAGGGCAAGTAAGAGAGGAGTTCTTACAAAATAATTTGCAAATACTTCTATCTGGAGAGTGTCCTGTGCTTTTCAGTGTGCCCTGACTTGCAGCAATTTCCTTCCCTTTAAGAATGAGTCCAGTATTTACAGGTTAATGGTTCTTACTAAGGAACTTGATGTAGTTTGTTGTCTTTGCAAAAGAGGGTGCAAGAAAACATGGACAAAAGGTACAAAACATCACAAACAACAAAAAACTCAATGCCTGCTGAGGCACTGGATGCTGATTTTCCTCTAGTATTTTGTAATTGTAATGCAAAGAATCAATTTCTATCCATAAATTTTTCACAATCTGTTCACAGTAGAATATGGGCGAAACTGTAAGGATCCTCTGTGCCAATCCATACCACAATCCAGTCGTCTTGTTTTTGGCAGACCTTATACCTGTGTTGGTTGGGATGACAAACAGAGGGCAATGCCCTCTGCCCTAATAAACAGTGATACCTGAACTACTGATATCTCCTATTTCATTTGAAAATTAGGCAGTGCAAGTGCTCCTGGGAAGTGTATTTGATTGTATAAGTTGTATAGTCTTTCTATCCTCAAATTTAAAAATTATATTAATTTAATAGTATTTTTAAAAGAAGTATGACATTTGTCACTATGCAGAGAGGCAAACTATTTGTGTTTCTAATAGGAACCACTGGGAAAAGAGAGATTTGGGGGGAAAAATCAGCCAGAGGGAATAGGTTGATGAAAGCTTTAAGTTCTAAGAGGGTTTTATTTCTTTGCTGCTTTATAGTTCCTGTGGGTAAGTGAGTAAACCTGACAGTTCAAACTACATTTTCCTCAATATCTCAAAATTCATTCAACTTCCCATGTTACTAATTATTTTTCCACCTGAGAATCAGCTATTTTGTTTCAGGCTACAGCAAGAAAAAACATCAGCTTTATTACCACTGTCAAAAAAAAAAAAAAAAGAAAGAAAAAAAGAGAACTCTCCATCCTTGATTGCATGCAGCCTTTTGTAAATAAAAACATAAATTTCTTTGGTCTTTAGTGATTATAGTAAGCTCTTAGCACTTACAACATAGAGAAAGCAGGTGAATCCACTTCTTTCTCCTCTTGAATGAATAAGCTCTGGTTTTTAAAAAATTATTGATTTCTATAATTCTAAACATATAATATATTCAGGAGATTTTAATCAGCATAGAATCACTAGTCTGGTGTGGAGAATTGGGAATACCATGAGCATTAATTTCACTTCTTTTACAGAAAGCATCATCCAAGCATTAATTAAGTCTTTAATTAGGCATCCTATTAAATTTTGCTTTAGAAATGTTAAAGGCCTGGCAAACATACTCTGTCAAATCAATGTGAGCCTTTACACTGATTTTCATGGAATTTGGACAAGTCACAAAGGAGTTGATTAGACCTTTTTATGGCGTGACAAAACAATCAGAATTCAGTTATCTGACCTACCCCCAGCTTTTCTTTTCCTATGAGTCTTTGATGGTCAGAGAAGACACTCTGAGAAAAGAAAGGTTGGAGTAAAAATATAATGTCCAGAAGAGTAGTTTAATTGTTCAATTGGTCTATGCAAGTTCTGTTGTTCTTAGGTAAGAAATTTAAATGGGTAATTCACAAAATTGATACAAACTCAGTAGCCATCACTAAATATTTTGGATTTGTGACTTAATAGCAGAGGTGATGGGACAGCATTGAGGTGGCCTAAGGACAGGTCTTCCTGAAGATTAAAGTAATAAGAAACTTCCAAACAGTATCTTGTGAAATTATTTATAGATATAATTTACAACCAACCTTCAGAAATGCAACCTTGCAATAATGAAATGGGATTATTCATAGAGCAAAAGTTATACAGTAAGGTCAGAGCTGAAATATGGAAATAATATATTCTGTGGTTTTACAAGGTCCTAGAACACCTCAAAATATAAATTCACACTGCCTCTCATGGGTCTTCTCTGAGCTGCCACTTTCACTGCCTTTTTCCCAGAAGATTCTCCTGGTCCTGTGAAGAAGTGGATGCTGTGAGAGCTGGGCATGGGGGTAGCTGCTGTCACTCACAGTGGTTACACTCAGGATTTTCACAGGCCCCTGAACACATCCATGCTCTGCAGATGTTAATGAGGCCTTGGGATTATTGCATCATAAACCTTGAGGCCTGGGCCAGTAAAGTGTTTTCATGAGAACTTTCAGAAATCTGTGGAAGTTGGGCCAGTGTTCTGAGGGATGTGTTTTCTTTCTCACACCCCTGTTATCAATGAGAAGTGCTGATGGTTAATTAGAGGGAAAGACAATCATGGCAGAATTTTTTGCCATCTATATCATCTATTTCCTTTCACCTATACTTTCAAAATCTATTTATATAGTATCAAAAATATTCAATCAAACTTTCATCTTATAATGTATCTCTATATATCTATGTATATCTATAATGTCATTCTCTACTTCATTAGATAAATTCAACAGTTTTGGAAAATAATTAGCTACATTAAAAAGTGTAATTTTTTTTCTCTTTTGCTTTCAGGGGGCAGAATGCCATTTTTAAATCCATTATGCTGAGGGTCTAACAACTTGTCCACAATATGAAGCTTTTGAGATGTGGAGTGTAGAACTGACAGCAGAAGTTCATCTGATCCATCAACTTGTTTGATACACCATGTATCCAGCTTCAAAAAAAGAAACAAGTGAGCCTTGGAAAATGTTCCTTTGTAGGTAGGATGATTAATTTATTGAATTCTTTTTTTCATTGGAGAGTAAGAAAAACTGAAAAATTCAGTCATGTAAAAGCCAAAAAAGATCTGGTTCTGCCATTTCATTTGCATGTAAAGATACATGGTAGTTTTGCTTGTTTAAGTAGCTGTGATTGAACTGCTATTTCTCATTGCAACAAATGATTGTAATGTGATCAAAAGTATCAGACAATTGGCAACTTTATCTTGGACCTTGTCCATTTCTGTGTCCAAAATTTCAGTGTATTGTTGTGGACAGGGGATGATGCAGTCACAGGGGTTTCTGTGGTCAGACCGTTGTTTAAATGAAATTGGCAATTCTGATCCTGAGATGTCTCTACCTTCTGTCCACGTTATCTGGCTTTGGAAAATTACGATGATTCTGTGTAGTTAGCAAAAAGCATAAATTTTACATGTATTCTTCAGTCTCCATTCAGCAATGAAGGGCCAATCAAGAGTAATTTTGACAAAGGACATTTCACTCGTTATTAGTTTCTTTTTACTTTTTCCTGGGCCTGGGTTGAGGGATAGGTCAAGATACTTGGTGTGTCCTCAAGTCATCAAGAACTTCCTTTGTTCAGATATTTAGAAACTTTCCGTAATCAAACAATCTTCTTGCTATTTCAAGCAGTTTAAACTGCAGAGATAGAGCAGCCACAGGGAATTTAAATGCCAAAGTACATTAAAGAGAAGGGTGTCTGCAGTTTATTGGATGGATCTGCATAGATTGTGAGGGATGAAATTATCAGTACAGTGAAAATAGATCACTTGGAAATATCCAAATAAGACTTTCTGACAAGGCTTTGTGTTGTAATAGATTATTATGAGATCCATCTGCACAAGTAAGAGTTTATCTCCTTTTTCTATTTCCTGGAGGAAAGTGAAAAGAGAGGAGAGCAGATCTAAAGCCAAATACTGTAACTTTATTGACTTAATTGAAATTGCTGCCAATATCAGCTGATGGAAGGAAGACTTGAATCTGTCTCAAAGTAACTGCTTCAATTCCATTGCTTTAAAAATATAATAGGAAGTAATGATTTTCCCCCTTTTTTTGAGAATTTTTAAAGGAAACAGCCCTTTAGCTGCTTACACAGTGATTTAGATAACTTTGCCATTGCACTGGGCTTCCTTGGATATTTGGCATGTTTAATGATTTTTTCAGACATTTCATTTCCTTTGTAAGTGCCAATTATCAATCTATGGTAATGAAGGATGGTTTAACATGAACTGTCAAGGAAGTTTATAAAATTATCGTGTCAACACTGTACTCTTCCAGCAGAGTCAGAGAAGGATTACAAGAAAATGATATTGTCATTTAATTAAACAGGGTGTGCATTAATATTTCACTATTACTCCTTACTTATTTTTCATACTGACAAGTACTAGCTATCATTTTATGGAGCCATCAGTTGTGCTTGGTGATGGGCAAATCCTTAGATGGCCTGAAAACTTCAGGCCCTACATTGGCCTGTGTGTGATGGAAATGGTGATTTTTCTCACCCTCCTAATGTGATGCCAAACAAGATTTTAGTCACAGTTGACTGTGCAAATATTTTAGATGTGATTTCCTGTTCTTGCTTCTTCAGCCATCAGTGGAAGGAGTGCCCATACCCTAAAGTAACATCTTTTTGAGGTCTACTCTCATACTGTCTGTACATTTAGGGTTCCAGTGTGGACAGAGACTAGGCTCAGATTAACTCAATAATGCTAATCCAAATTTCCACCACTACAGAAAAACTCCTTTGAATTCGACTTTTTATTTGAGATCAAAAAAAATGAATGTGTCTTTCCAGTAATGTTGGTAGGTCTTTGGCAATGCTAATTAATGAGACTTTGGTTTTCCCTGTAGCAAAAAGAGATTTTCCCTAAACTTTTTAGGAAGGTTTCTGGCCTTTCTTATGGCTAGCCTCCATTATTCTCTTTTATTTTGAGATTTGTGTCAAAATAACTCCTGTTCCCTCTAGGATACTTAAAGGCTGGTGGAAGTGCTCTGTGTGATGGTTCTATTCCCTCTCAGAATCTAACCAAATAATCACTGTCCATGATTTAATTTTTTTGCATAATCTCTCTCCTGCAAGTGCTTTACTTAAATTTACAGCTTGGCAGATTTTGTCTCTCAAATTCTGGTCATTGTGAGAATGGGGTTTTTTTGCAATGTGTCTCTCCCTTTCATTGAGGAGGTGTAGGCATCTTCCTAACTCACTCACAAGTCGTAAAATTCTCTTGTGACAAAAACAAAAAGTCCAAAATGGCCACAGTGTTGAAAACTAGAAAGTTGTACAAAGACAGTCAATGACAGCCTCTTGTTTGAGAACTTTCAAACTAATGAGCAAAACAGATTTTTACACAGCTCAAGGAGGATTTTATGTGATTCAGAATAAAGCAGCATGGCAAAGATGGGAAGTGGCTCATGGAAGTGTTGTCAAGAACTGGACCAGGCTGCCCAGGGAACTGGTGGAGTCACCATCTTTGAAGGGAATTGAAAGATGTGGCACTTGGGGACATGGGTTAGTGGTGGACTTGGCAGTGCTGGGGTAAAGGTTGGACTTGATGATCTTAGAGCTCTTTTCCAAGCTGAATAATTCTATGTTGAGCATTTATTTACTGGAGTCATGAAGCATTGAACACTGAGCCAGGCTTTGGTTCTGGGCAAGATACTGGAGCACACAGAGCTATCAGTACTCTTAAAGAAGTTTTCCTTTCTTGGGAGATGCTGATTGCTTGGTTGAAGATCTCCGCTTCTTTCTTGAAAGAAAAGAAATTTAATTGGAGACCGTAAATGCTGAGCACCTCTATGAATCAGACCATGTGCATCTCTTCAATGCTAGGAGAGAGGTGCACATCTCAGTTCCCCTTACTTAAAAGGCCATTTACACCTGGCATAATTTGGCCTTCAATTTTTAATTAATTTTACACTGGAGAGGTTGTAATGTTATGCAAGCAAAAAGAAAGTGATCTGTTCTTGCTACATACTTAATATATGTATCATTACATGTGCCTAGCAAAAATTAGTAGAAGTGATTAGAATCATAGGATAATTTGGGTTGGAAGGATCCTCAGGAGGTCAGCTAGTCCAACCTCCTGCTTCCAGCAGAGTCAGTTATCAAATTAATGTGCTTCCACATTTTTGTGGGGTTTATGGTTCCCAGCAGATCACAGGTTAATTCCAGCAAAGTGATAATCTCACCAAGTGTCAGTCATTTCTTTAGAAACTCAGCTATTATCGCTTTTATATGCTTTTAATTCATGGGTTAACTATAGGAGCTCTGTAATGTATAGTGACAATTCTGTAGTTCTTTAAAATTCTACACTTATTATTATACCACCTTCTAACTTTCTTCATAGTTCCAACAAGTGCTAGAAATACTATTGTTATGATAAGTTATGGATCCCCAATGGAGGCATTTAATTCCATGGTATGTTAAAGGCTATAACAGCCTATTAAAACAGGGGTGGAAAATCTTACTTTAAAAAAAAGGCAGAATTAAATGCTTAGTGCTTAGTGGTACTTCTCCAAGAGAGACGTTTTTCAAAGCCCAAATCTTAGAGATAAGATTTTTTTTGGAAGTAATACATTCTTGAAAGGCTAACAATGAGAATGGTGTGGCCATCCTTTTTAGCAAACACTGGCTACCATTTCTAATTCAAAAGAGCTATCAGTGGCAGCAGAGGAGAGACTAAGCTATACTGTAGTATGCATATGATTTTTCCTTTCATTATTCTTACTAAAATAGCCAAGGAATTAGGACAATTAACAATTCTGCTCATGTGTGTGATTATAATATCAGTGCACAAACCTGTGAAAGTTTGCTCAGTGCTTAAATTTGTTCACATAAATAGTCCCCTTGGCTTAAAAGCAAGGATAAGGCCCCAGTGTTTGTGCTGGCCTTTTGGAAGTTTTAAAAATGCAGTTATCCCTGTGTGAACCTTGAACAGCAATTGTAGGCTTGACTGAGAATGTGAAAATGCGTCCCCATGCCAATAGAAGTGGCAGAGCACAGCTGCTTGCTTTTCAGCTCCAAAACCTTTGGGTTTTGTTTGCAGCTGTCTGTCATAAGTACTTGCTTTGGAGAATGTAAATAACCAAAGATGAAAGGTGATTTTTGTATAAGGGGGAAGAAGTAAATAAATGAAACCTTTACTAAACTCACTGTTCTGTTTAGTTGTCCGAGTCCCTATTTCAGTGCCACTTGTAGCCAACCAGAACCTTTCCACTGGCTTTAGCAGCCTCTGTGCTGATCCCTGGAACTGTAGCTGCAAGTGCAAATGAAGACTACTAAAGAACTGACAGAGCTGAAGGATTCAGGAATTTGGAGTAGGATTAAATATTAAATTCTGCCTGGTTGATATCACCTGGGACTTAGTCACAGAGGGCATTAAAGAACAGGTTAAAATAAAAAAAATATAAACCCACAGCCTGAAAGTCACTAATGTCCTTCACAACCCCTTCCCCAGGAGTCCAATACCATTGTCCTTTATTACTAATATATCATAATGGCAGCAAATATGGGCTGAACATTTGACAGTCTGGAGCAACATACAATCCACAATTGAAAAATGTCAGATAAAATTACATACTGAGGAAGAGGGGAGCTGGAGAAAGCAGGGAGGTGAAATTCACAGCTGTCAATCACATAAAGTTGTCACCTCAATAGTTTTTTTAACAACTCCATGATGTCTTGGGAGTACTACAGTGGGAAACAACAGTTCGTAGTGGTTTGGGGAATCAAGGGGTGTTGTAGAGCAGGATCTTTCCAAGGTCATTGCTTGGAAAGCGGTAAGGAAATTCAAAAGATGGCGGGGGGTGGCAGCCAGCAGAAAGTATTGAGCTGAAGTGAAAAGAAAGACTTTGGTCACCATTATTCCGTGGTAATAGTAAAAGCCTGGAATATGAGGGCAAGCAGCCTCAATTTGGAACAACTCAGAGAGCCAATCAAAGTTTCAGTAGTTCAGGTGGGAAATAATTTGCTGCTTTATCAGTGAAGGAGTTGTATGTACAGAGGGAATGTGGGGCTATGAATTGGAGACAGAATGATTTAGTACAGCAGGATTCTTTTGAGAATATAATGAGCTTCTGCCCCTAAATTAAAACTTTTCTTTAAAGATTTTGAATCCAAAAATAACTATCAGGGGAGTTTCACAGAAGCATTAATTACTTTCATTCCTAAATCTGACGGTGATCCAAATTCATGTTCCAACTACCTTCCTTTTTCCCTTATAAATTAAGGTTGCAGAGCTAAATTATTGGCTTCAAGGACTGCAAAGGCAATTTTCTACATCATATCTCATTCCCAAGTTGAATGTTATACGTAGATTATGCACAAACAATGCTGAAAACCTTTATAGCAATATCCCTTGAGCCAGTAAACTCTTTGTATACTGAACAGAATTTCCAAATGACAGTGTGAAAGCGTGTGACTGCCTACAGTGGGATTGTCTGTTCCCTAACCCTCCAGTGCTCTGTCTTTGGTCCATATTTGGTACAAGTATTTTTGTCCTTTTTTATAAGCCTCCAAGTACTATGATTCTATGAGTGGTATCTCCTTGTGGTCCTTAATTATCCTCTTTCTTCTGGCTTTGTAAAGTGTTTTTGCTTAATAATGCAGAGACATTCAAACAAGACATAGACGTGTCCTTCAGATGTATCTCCTCTTTCAGTTATCACTGACTTGGACTCTTGGACTGGTGGTTTGTTGTTATACCAATATATTGGTTGCCTGTAGGGATTTTGTTGAAGTAACACAAGGAATTGATACTCCAAAATTCAAGGCAGATTCTGCATCTGGCTTTACCCACATGCTGTTTAACCCATCTACTGGTGGAAATAAGAATATTTTTCTCAGGCCAAGATTACACCTGGGAACAACTGAAATTGCTTCCTCATGTAAGATTTAAAAATTCCCATGCTGATCTCTGTCTCAGAATTTCAGTGCAGAGGTCCATCCAGCTTCCACTGGTTTCTTTGACATGCTAAATGCCTCTTCAAATACTACTCTCACTTCAAGTGTAGGGACAAGGAAGTCACAAAGGGCAACACCTAGATGCTAAGGGTGTTAGCACCTAGAATATATGCTAATATATATGTTAATATATGTTAGACCCAGGAATATATGTTTTGGTTTTTTTTTTTAAGGTGGTTGAATAGTGAAAGAGTATCTCCCTGCCTTTGTCTGGGACTTCTGGACTGCTGTGATGGTTTCAGGTCACCTGAGCACCACTCTGAAGCCTCCACCTCAGCTGGCCATGTGTGTCCTCTGGCAATGAGCCTTCTTAAAGCAGTATCTGAATCGAATATGCTATATGGGCAATTTTATTTTCTATTTAATTTCATCTACTCCCTTTCTTTTGTTATATTTTGGCACTGTGCAGATATAATTGAAATATCACAGACCTGAAAGGCCTGTGCACAGACAGGAGCAGTTCCTTGGCACAGCTCAGCTTGGCGCAGGCCCGACTGGGCTGGTTTTGCAGGCGTAGGGCTGAGAAATAAATCCTCTTTCTAGAAACTAAAGTTTGGATTTAGCTGGGCTTCAGGTGAGCATAGACATCAAAAGCAGGCGTTGTTTGCTGCTGTGTGTGACATGGTGGGGATTTTAACATCGCCCTGAAGCCACCAGTCCCCCTCTCCTACAAAGCGAGAGAGGCTCCTTGGATTTCCACTTCCACTGTATCAGCAGTGGGGAGCAGATTCTGGATTTTGTCATTTATCTGATTGATGCTGGAACAAAATTCGAATTTGACAGATTCCACCCTGCCTCAGACTGCTGGTGCTCTCTGAGAGCTGTATCCCTGTTTTCCCGTAAATATAGCAACACAAGATGTTACTGGTGGCCTCCTGGACTGGCATTGTTCTCCCAGAAATGTATGCTTAAAAATAAGGCACTGAAAAAAATCCTTTCATTCTACAACTGACATATTTTGAAATTTCTGAGGATGTTTTGCAGTCCAGAAGTATTTAGATCCTAAATCAGCAGTTAACTGCCCTTGGAACAACTGGATCCTGGAACAAGATCCAAAAGGTGGGCTGTATTTTTAAGTAGATATTTTTAGGTGATTCAATGGAGTTGAGGGTCTAACAGGAAAAGTATCTTTCATCTTTTTCTAACTCTTTGGGGTTTGTATCCACTTATTAAAACATCTAATATTTAAGGCTTAAGACAAATGCACATACATTTGTCTGTAATCTGGGCCCACTTTGGCAGGCCCCAGAAACTGGGTCACCTGAATGATACAACTGTTTAGCATAATAAAGCCAAGACATGCACATTGAACCACTTGACCTGAGGCCATCAAAATATATGGAACTAGGAGGATGAAATCCTCCTTGTTTCAATACCTTTTTTTTTCCAGTGTTCTTAGTAACAGCCTTTTTCCCAAATTGCACTTGAGCCTCCAAGCTCTTCTGGTCTTTAAAATCTGCTTTTCCTTGTATTTTAACCAACTCATCACCCTTTCTGGCATTTTTTTTCTACTTTATACTGTGTACACAGGATGGCAGAGTTGCGGTTTTTGTACTGCAGTATTGTACTTGTATGGGAACCAATGAGAAGTGGAAATAACCTGGGATCTTTTGCAAGGAAATAGGGAAAGGCTTGTTTACCAGATCTCTCAATTCTGGCAAACAGCTGGCTGTAGTTTTAATAATGAGCTGCCCATAATTGGAATGTATTTAATCCAAGTTAACACACATGCACTAAACTTGCTAATTGGGAATTTCTTTTTATAAGCACATTACTCTTGCTTTTTCAAGTAATGTTAGCGTGCTGATACAGCAGAGAGAGTGCACCTCGCTCCACGACTGCAGCGAGCAGGCCCCAGTGCATGGTAATTTTTGAAGAAAACATATGGTAAGAGTAATGGCTGAAGTCTGTAGACAGCTTGCCTAAATTACAGTGCATCCATTGAAACCAGGACACATGCTAAGCTGCTGAAAGCAAAGAGATGTCATTAAAAAATGATTCATATACCTTTGCTTTAATGAGTCTTCACACTTGAGGATTGCCAATTGCCTGATCAATAGCTTCACTGCAGCACAAGGTAAAATTCTTTCTACAAGTGAAATATTTCCATTACAGAAGTCTGGAACTTCAGCATATACACTTTTGTCTTGAAGGAATTTGAAAATAATAATTTATTTTTTTATATTTTTGAAACTTGCCTATATTTGAATTTAGTAAATAAACAATCATGCACTGCCATATGGAGCAATTTCATAACAGCACATGGTGAGGCTCTAATGAGTTTTACCATACTGTGCCTGACAGGTGAATTTTCAGCTTTGATTACAGGAGGCCAAAAATAATTCATCCAGGCCAATAAAGTTTGATTTAGATAAGACTCGATTATTTTTGCTATCAGCCATTAAGAACTGTTCTATCCTCATTTTCATTTTCAGGCACATAGCCTGGCAACAAGCAATAATGGATATTTATTGGGCTATCAAATCCACAGAGACTTGTTTACTTATCCAAGTACTGCAATTGTCAATATTCTCTAGTCCACTGACTGCTATCTTTAAAAGATGTCATGTGTAGGAGTTGTTTTCAAGCTCAACTCTTAAACTTTAAAAAGGTACTTTGAAGTTATTGTTAGTAGTGCAGTGCCTGGAGACCCCATTATGCCAGGCAGGTACAGTGAAAGGCAGACGTGGCACAGAAAGTGTTAGGATCAGGTTTTTGTGCTTTTTGGAGAGCCTGAGTTGCTCCCAGCAGAGAGAGCAGGTCCTGGTCCTGCTGCCTGTGGGGCTCCTCTGCCAAGGGGGCACATCCCACTGCTGCAGGATCCCAGCAGGAAGCTGGGGAGGTGCTGCCGTGCCCAGGTGGAGCAGAGTTCAGCCTCCTGTAACACGGCAAGTCTTGGAACAGACAAAAGCAGGTCTGACAAAGGAAGGCTGAGAAATGCTGTGACAAGCCCCTGTATAAGCTGCTGGTACCACAGAACTCACCCTCATCTCCTGTAATTGAGTAATGGCCTTGGACGCTGAATGACAAGTAACATGACCAAGGCAAAGTCAGAGAGTCAATTTTAGTGAAGCAAATAAATAGTGTTTTATTCCATTTTTCACCACATGGATACACACACATCAGCATACTGCTTCAGATACTCCAGGTTCTTTGGTTTTCCAGCAGAGCAGGGCATTGAATTATTCACAGAAGGAAGTGCAAAGGGAGGTGTGTGTCGCCTGGACCTCCCACAGCTGCACGAATAAGTAACTGTGGTGTAGCTCTTGCCTTAAATTTTTGTAGGAGTTCCTTCCTTGGTGGTTCCCAAAATAACTTGGTGTTCACAGAAGGCTGGTAAGTCACAAACTTTTAAAGTTTTAACTTAGTACTAACTACTGGTTTTTCGATATCTCAGGTGAAAAGGCATGCTGGATGTCATCTTGATCTCTCAGAGGCCCTTTGTTCCCATTGCTTTGTTCTTCACTATTCTTCTCCTCCATCCTCTTATGTTCAACAGGTGAAAAACGAGCATTTATATCTTTTCACAAAACTGCCAAATATGTAGACATGCCGTTCCTGCATAGCGTGTGACATTTTATGCAAAGCTTTATCTCTGACCTTTCTTTTCTTACCCTTGGTTCAATTTCTTTCTGCCCTGGGCTTTGAGACAATGAAAGTTAATTATGACTCTTGTTAAGCCCTGTGGCGGGTTTGGCTCTTCATATGCGTCTACACAAAAAAAGTGACCTTAAGGTTTTTATTCAACAGATGTCCCCTATCAAACTTCATTTCTTTTTTCTTTGTGTTTCAGCAGAAATTTTAATTTTCTGTTAAGGGAGGGTCATGTAAGAATTCAGTGTGAGTAAAAATTATATCAAGTGAATATTTATTTTTTAGGGAATAATAATCTTGGGATTACTGCTCAAGGAATTCAGAAATCTTTGCCTAAAATTTGGATTACTTTTGAATCCCAAAGTGGAAATATAATTTGCAAATACATTCCCAGAGATGGCGGAGTTCAGACAGATCTTTTAGGTTCTATATTTAAAAATTAAATAGAAGGGGTTCCACTGGTTTCCAGAGTTAAGAGAATGACTTGGCTACTCCTTTGGAAGTATCACTTTTTCTTCATGTTCATGAGCTGTGTTGCAGCCTGGTGTCCCACTTCAAGATTAAAAACTTAGAATAAGCAAGGAGCTATGAAATTAAAACAGCATATAACTGAGCCAATCTTAGGTAGTATCTCTGAGGTAATTAAGAATGGAGCAACACAGTGATCAAATCAAGGTTGCAATTAAAACTGAATCAACAGATCAATGGGTTCAAATGAGCAAATCATCATATTAATATAGCAGGTAATCAAGTAGAATTAAGTGGTTGACACTGGAGGGAATTTCTGTTAGTTTGAGACTTAAATTGCAGGGAGACATGGGGAAGAACCCATTTTCTTTTAGCCTGGAATTCAATAGCAGTGATCAGTGACCTAAGAAAGAACCACATGCGTGATCTTTCTGATACTAAGTTTAGTCCCTTCTTTACCACATCTTTGGGAATGCCTATCACAGAGATGTTCCCCATGCTATAAACTTAGAAAAAGTATTTTGTTAGTCTCAGAAGTTATTAGAGGCATACAGACAATGCAATAACACAAGACTTGTCTCCTTAGGTAAGAATAAGATGATTTTTTGCATTTTACTGTAATAAACTCTCTTCCTGATTGATGTATCTTCCCAGACTCAGCTAGAATGTGGGCATTCTCTACAATTCTCCAAAAATATTTTGCCATATAGGTTAATTTCAAGATTGACTCATGTTTTTTCACTGATATAAAATAACTGCAAACACAGGTTATAAACACAGAGGTAATTCATGTGTGCCTGATTAGTATGATAAACTTGTTTTGCTTTTCCTGTGTTAAGAGGGATGGCCTTTTGGAAAGACTGTAAAATTATTATGTGAAAAAGAGATTGTTTTAAATTCAGCATGATCTGGGGAGTTGGGATATGCTTCTCCAGCCAAAATTGATGCCTACAAATCTTGCCATCTTAATTTAGAGACCAGATGCAACACAGGTCAATTTAATTTCATTACTGTCAAAAGGTCTTCTGAAAAGATTATAATGTTTGCAAGCCACTGGCCGCCGCAAGGTGATGCCACAGGAGGAGAGTTCAGTGGGGACCGCATGCTGGAGTGAAATTAATTAACCCTTGTCAGCAATGGAGAGTCAAAAGCAGGCCCATAACTCCTTCGATCTCTCACCAAAGGCAATGTAATAACCATTTAAAATTTCTTACACTGTTAAAAATCAAACTGCAAAAAGTTAAATGAGTAGTTTGTTTAAAATTGGTGGACATTGTGGCAAAAAAAAAAAAAAAAAAGAGGAAAGACTGGAAAAGTAAGAGTAGGCATATTTTTATTTTCTCTTTTTATGGTAAGTGCTTACTAAGCTTAAGCTAACAGTAATGCAACTGCAGCACTGGATTGCCCATGATATCTAATTTTCAAACAGACATAAATACTAGAGAACAACTTGTCATTTTAAAAGGGTAAACAGAAAAATCATATAAATTAAGTGACATTTAAGAAGTTCAGGGTTTATATCACAACCACCAGGGAAATCAGAGACCTAAGAAAGAAATGTTTCTTTACAGCATTGATGTAATCAGACTTGGGAGAGAGATTTTTTTTCCTAAATGATTGTCCGAATAATTTAGAAGCATAATTTTGGACTCAGATTGTCACAGAGGATTAACTGTTTCTGTTTAATTATGGACTCTGCATTTGGAATTCCTTTTTAAGTTGATTGAAAATTAGTTCACTAAAGCAGAAAAAGGCTAAATGCAATCAAGTGCCTGTAAAAAATAAAAAGCCCCACTGAGGCCCTGGTTTATTGAAAACAAGAAATAATGGCACAGAATCAAAGATCATTTAGGGTCCTTACCTACGTGTCTGTAAGGCTGGCAGAGCCTGCACTGGGATAGAGGAACTCTGATCACCTCCTGAGGTCCATCCAGAATATTTGCTATAAGGCTCAGTCTGTCAAATGTTAATGGATATCTTTGCAAAAAGAGACTGCCTGACTCTGGAAAAGACCTTGAGGTGATGAGTTAAGAGCCATGGTGTTGTCTGTGACTAACTGGGAAATATATTGAATTGTTCAAGGATGCTCAAGGCCAGGCTGTGCTTAGGCTGGTTGGGCTGGGACTTGAAGAGAGAAAAGAGAGTTCTGCACTAAAACTTTGAAAGGATGAGTAGCATGAGAGTCTGCCCTGGAGCCACTGGGGTGCTGATTGCATCCTTGGGGAAAGGCAGCCTGAGAGGGACCTGCTCTGTCCTCCTGCATGGCCAGGGAACAGCCTGGGGTGCTGTCAGGCTGTTGCTCTTACTGAGGCCACATCAGGCCTGAACATCCCTGCTCAGAACACCCCTGTTCTGGGGCACGAGCACGAGCCAGGCTCTGGCTGTGGCTGCTCGGGCATCCCTGCGGGCAGTGCGGGAGCAGCCGGGCACCCGGCGCGGTGCTGCTCCGGCCCCTGCAGCAGCTGCTCTCACACGGCACAAGTGCTGCTTCCTCAGTCTGCCCTCGGGGGCTGCTGTATCAATGAGCAGATGATGAGAAGAGCAAGCGAGGGGAAAGGTCACCTCCCACCCTGTCACAGCACATCAACCAGCCAGCTGATATTTCTAACCCGCAAGTGCAGGAATTCGCCGTGCTTATCTCTGAACAGAGCTGTGCACACCAGGCAGCAGGAAGGGCC
This sequence comes from Climacteris rufus, assembly GCA_013398175.1. NCBI lineage: Eukaryota > Metazoa > Chordata > Aves > Passeriformes > Climacteridae > Climacteris > Climacteris rufus. The sequence continues at coordinate 462,323 of VZRZ01011485.1, read as the reverse complement.
CGTCCTCACTGCAGCATTTATCATGTTAGGAAATGACCTTTGGAGGATCAAGCTCCCAAACCCCAGTGCTGGCCACAACTTTTCAATCTGTGCAGCCAACAGCCAGCGTTATTGCAGTGCTGTGCCAGTGTGCTCAGCCCAAACAGGACCAGAGCTCGACCTCAGTACAGCAATCACCCATCTTTTGCTGTATTATCCAATTAGTCAGAGTCATTAATTTGTCTCTTTAAGGTCTTGTTCTAACAGGAGACAGTCTTATTGCCAAGATAATCCCTAACATTTTACAAACATAGCATTATAGACAGTTCTGATGAAAGGCAACCTCTAGGGGGTTAGCTAATCCTCCCCTATCCTAAGGCAGGATCAGCAAGACATTTAAGCTTTTCATGAAAGATATTTATCTAACCCATCTTTAAAGAGAACCTGTAATTCTGGGGAGCGGCCTGGGTTATAAACCCTGTCCTTTATTCTGTCTTTCTGTACAGCTTCTTTTTTGGTTCAGTGGTTTTGTGGGAGTTTTTTTGACTGATTTTATCCATCAAATCTTTGGTTGCAGGTGGTAGAAACAATACGTTTATACATTGGTTATAAGTAAGTTATTTGTATATATCTTAATAAAAGATTAATCAGTGGCTTAGAGTCCTTTAATTAATAAACTGAGACAATCTACAGTAGCATCCACTGATGTATTAAGAGCTGTCTGTATACGTACCATTCTGATCCATCTTATACATATAACATTTAATTGTTCACTTGGAAATCAAGTCACATCCACATTTAATAGAATCAGTGTTCAAATAAAAATGTCTTTAACTTAGACTTCTCTTTCTAAATTGTTTTCATGTTGTTTCTTTTTTTTTTTTTTAATAAAGCAAAAAAAGGTTCCTCTGTTTTGTAGACTGCTGTCTGAAAACCAGACTGCACTTTTGCTTTTCTCAGAGGCATTTTACACATGGATTTTGTGCAGCAGCCGTATCGTGATGTTAGGGAAGTAGAGCTATGATCTTTTCTGGTCCTTGTTTGCTTTTTACCAGTGACATCTCTAACTTAAAAGATTTGTAGCACTCTCATATACAAAATTATTATTATGGCAGCAGAGAAAGTGCAGTTTTTTCTGCCCTAAAGGGTTTCATAAAATGTTATGCAAGTGTCTGTTGCAGATGGAGTTGGTAACACTGCTTACTCTTAAGGTAGTCCAGCATTTAGCATTTTCAATTGCCAGGTTTTAATTATTCAAACTAAAAGTTCTTATGCAAATATTTGCTTCAGGCTAAATGTTTTAGAGAACTTTCAGGAAAAAATAGTTCATCTGGATCCAAGAGTACAGAAATCTGAGGAAAGGAGGAGATTAGCTTTTCCTTGTGATATAAAAAATATTTTTAAAGATTTAATTAGAAAGGTTTGTTTGCTCTTTGTTTCAAAATTGGTGAAGAGATTTGCTCTAACATCAGAGACCAGTCTTTTCCAACTCCTTGAATATCCAAGACAAGTCTCCAAAAAGCCTGAACCTGACCATGCTCTGTGGCTGTGTCTTGGGATGGTCACTGAGGGCTCCAGGCAGTTCCTGCTCGTGGGAGGGACTGTGCAGCGCCATGGCCAGCTAACAAACCTGGTCAGTTTGCAAGGGCAGCTCAAGGAGACCACAGTAACCCACGTGTGCTTTCTGTCTGCCTAGCAGGTACCCATAGGGCCAGGACTGTTCTTTCTTTATTGCAATCTGCACTTAATCTGGTGCAAGTGAGCGCTGTGGTTTATTCAGCATTGCCCAGGGGGTGAGATGAGCTATTGCCAGGCATCCAGGTGGTCCTGAGATCTATGTGAGTGCCAGGGGTCTTCAAATGGGAGCCAGGCGTGTCCTACTGTATAAATCAGCAGCTGATATTTTTACATACATACATACACATATATATAATGTTACTTCAAAGATGTACAACCTGTTTCTATTTGTCTGTTACACCTTTGAGCCACCTGATGAACACTCTGCAAGCAACTGGCAATAGAATCTTTAGCTGGGGTGAAGTCTGTTGACATTAATTTGTGGAGGGCTCAGGAGAGGACAGAGCAAGGATATACAGACAAGTACTTGCAATGGTGTTAAGCCTAACCATGCTCATCTGGTTATTCTAATGTTGAAAATAAAATAAAAGCTCTCTGGATTCAGTCCAGAAAGTGTCTGTGTTGAGCCTGCTGCATCACCAGACTGCAGGGACTGCACAGGACTTAGCCTGGCAGCTGGAAGAAGCAAATGCAGAGACAATTACGGTGTTAAGCACTGAACCAGAGCACAGGGAGAGAGTGAAACCCTCCCCACTTGGAGCACTTGATCCCTTGTGATGATAACAGTCTGCTTATTGTTGCCAGACATCTCATCACAGCCAGAGGTAGAAGTCTGTGCTATGTACCAGGTCTCTGAGACTCCAGCTTGAGGAGTATTTCTCGCTTGATAGAATTCTGTGATCAGTCACTTCTTGAAATTTAAGACTATTTTCTCATTACAGATGTATACACAAACAGCCTCACTCAGGTTTGAAAAGGAACCAGCTACCTGGTGTCTCCAAACTTTTGCATGCTGGACTGTACAACCTTAATAACCTTCTGAATTATTTATTTTTCAGACTCTCATATACCTCTCAACTCTTGTATCAAATTGGAACCATAGGGGAAACCTGGGCAGTAGGACATAGTGGCAATTACCCCCAACTGCTGCTCAACTCTGATGGCTTAGAAAACCAGGTTTTGTTTTAATGGAGGTTGTACTCACTGGTGCTGCTCCAGAAGCTCATTTTCCCAACCTTTGGTTGCACTATTATGCAAATACACCATCTCCAAGTCCACGTGCTTGGTGCTGACACATGGAGAACTCCTGACTCATTTCTAGCACGGCCTAAAGGCATCTGGGGCCCGTTCAGACATTCAGTACTTGGGTCCAAATTTATTGTCATTAGACAAAGGGCTATTAATTAAGAGCAATTGTGACAGAATAGCAACATGTAAGTTTTTCTACTTAAAGTTTGATACCAATGGATTTGGAGTGGAACACACTATATCTGTTTTCTTCTTAAACTTGAAAACCAAAAGCAATCACTTTGTAAATCACAGCACATCATTGTACAAATCCTTGTTTTAGAAGGAAATCATGCTGAGAATGTTGTTAAAAAGTTGATCTGACTGGTGCTGGTTTGACATGCAGGAATTTGACTCCTTGGGAGTCTGGTAGCTGGCACTAGAGCATACGTCTATATATCTGAAGGATGGGGCTCTTTGGAGGTTTATTGCTACTGGGTTAGAAATGCCCAAAATGAGCAATTTTTTTTTTGTTATTCTTCTGTTGCACCCAAACTGGCTCTGTTTAAAGTTAAGACAAGGAGGTGTTTTCAGAATCAGGAGTTTATGCGAAGGAGTTTTCTGGAACTGAGTTCAGAATCCGAGTGAGTGTGTCTGGTTCTCAGAAAGCAAAATTAAATGGATTAGTTTAAGTAAATAGGCTTTCAGTTTAACTTGGGAAGACTCTAGGATTTGGGTAAACAATGACAGAGTGGGTTTTTTTTCTTTTAAAAGAAGGTCTGCCTTGGGCTGTTAAAAGCCATAAAGTACTTTTCTTACTGAAGAAGTATCTTCTGGAATGTGCGACAGGCTTCATAATGCACAGGGTGATAAAGCAAGGAGTTTTGTTTCAATATATCTGTCTCCACAGTGTAATGTACGTTACTATGTGTAATGACTGCAGGGACTGGCTAGATGTGTGATAGAACACACAGCACTGTGCTCTTATCTTGTTTTAATTACATGCAACATTTTTCTTCAAAATGAAGAAAACAACAGAGACAATAATCCGTGAGCAAGCAGATATGTGGATGCAAAAGAGATGCCTACAGTATTCCTCTGTTGGTAGTACCAAGAAGAAAGGTCATGAAAAGCCCCATAAATAGCCTCTATTACCCAGAAAGCAAGCCTTGGTAAGTGTCTGACGGAGAGATCCCCAGCTCCCAGCAGCCATTAAAGCAGACTTTCACTTTCAGACATTAGAACATAAAGCTCCTTAATGAAGGGAAGATGTTTTTAGTCAAATTGTTTTCCTTTAATATTTGTTTTCTCCACTTGAGCGAAATGTATATGACAAATTACTGGCTAAGCTTACAAGAAAGATCATTGTTAAAATGGACAGTTTGAATCAAATTTTTTAACAAAATCCCCATTACTCTATTTAAATGGAAACAATCCAGACATCATTAAAATAAAGCAGGATTCCTTCAGGGAGAAATTATTTCTGGTTTGATTTCTGTCAAAATGACTTTGACTTTCAGAATACTTTTACAAAATGTTTTCCTGAGGCTTTGTCTTTGTGAAGGGTTTTTAAACAAAGGAACTATTTGCCACTAAACAGAAGTAATCTGATAAAAGATTGAATTCAAATTAAATATGCTGATTTTTTTAATGGAAGAGGTTCTTTATTATTTTATTTTGTTTTAAGACATGTCACCTAATCAGCACATAAATCTTCATAGAATTCATCTGACAACCTCATTAATTTCCTGTGAATATTGCAGTGCGAAGAAAAGACCATAATTTCATGAAGGTAATTTATTCTAAAATCAGGTGCCTCGTATTTTTATTTTTGAGTTTGTGTTTTAATGAAGCTAATCTCAGTCATAAACATATCCTGTGGACATAACATGGTTCTGGAGCAGGCCTGATCCTGCTCTCACTGGCACAGGTGTAAATCAGGATTAGCTCCAGGGAGGGCAGGGGAAGGTCTGAACAAAGGTAAAGTGGATGGAACAGACCTCAAGGGGCTTTGAGACCTGCATTTATGTCATTTTGTAGCAAAAGTGGTGTAAAGGACCCTAAACATTACTGTGAAACCATATGTCTGGTAATGCTGTGGTGTTGTAGCAGCAAAAACCTACACTGATGCAACCTTGATTCCGGTTTCCAATGGATACCAAAGCTCTTGCTTTTCCCAGCCTCTCCCACTTAATTTCAAGTTCATTCTTCAGAATTCCATCCAGTACTTGGAAAAGGTGAATTTGCTGCTGAAAAGCACCTTGTCTAGGGACTTATTTTTGGTGCCTCATTCATTTAGATTTACGCAACTGAAACTGAATTTTTCCAGTCATAGGAATTGAAGATTTTTTTTTTTTCCTCTTCTTTTTTCTTATGCTTTTGTGCTTCGGTTGGTTGTGTCTAGGAGTAAACAAAGCAACAAAGAGCAGATGTTTCTGTTGTTCTCTCAGCTTCTGTGGGCTTGAAGGTGACAGAAGAGGCTGTTGTAGAGGGGGATCAGGTTCTCCTATTGCCATTCTGAGCCCAGGGTCACACCAGAGCAGCAAGTGTGGACATGCAAGTGTGGACATTCTATACCTGTCCTTGTCTATTCTTTTCTGTCCTACAGTCGAAGTGATAATGTTCTGAACTGTAACTCTGTAGAATTAGGGCAAATCATCTGTACCAGGTCAGTGTTCTGTAATAGGCTTGATAATGAAGGTGCTTATGTGACATATATAATATTGTGGTCATTAATAGAAGATGGACTATCATAAAGCAATGCAGCTTTGATATAAATTGATATAAGTTTCTAAACACTGGCTATGGAAACACCCCAGGCTATTACCAAGGGCAAACTAAGACCTCAACAAAGCATGGTCCTTCCCACACTTCTATAGCTTATGTGTCTTCTTTAAAATTCTGCCCACTTTTCAGTGTTGTCATTATCTTAATGCTGTTTAAAGGCTTGGTGGTCACAACTTCTCTGCAACCGTATATTATTAAAATTAATATTATTAATATTAAATATTAAAATATTAAATTATTGGAAATAATGAGATACAATTTCAGAAAAAAGGAGCAATTTGTGTACAAGTAGCTCAGACTCCAAGCAAATGAAAATAGAGCCTGATTCATTGTCAGAAAGTTTCAGAAACTTCACATGCAGAGTTTACAAAAAACATCTTTCAGACATGATTTTGAAAATTGCTAATATTTGAAACCAGCTGGTGTAACAAGGTTACTGAGGTGAGGAGAGAACTGCTGCCTGGAGGACGTGTATTAGAGAGATCAGAAGATGTTGCAGGCAAGTTTCAATATCAGTAGCTATTTTTTACAGTAATTTCATTGCAACATTGACCACTGAGAACAACCACTCGTCATTTAACCAGTTCTTCAACTTCTTTTCCCCCCACTTTTAATCTTCTTGTGGAGGCAGCTGAATAATACCTTTTTCAAGGTAAGTGTCTAATGTGTTACATCAATCACCAGAATTTCTTCTAAGATCCACATTATACTTTAAACCTTGACCTTAACAGCCATATCAGCATAATAATTTTTAGGTATCTGAAGGATTTAATACTTGATCACAAGAGAAGTTGTTGGGGGCTCCTTTTATGACCCATGGCAGTTAGGAATATGATTCTGTTGTTCCCCTTTGCATTATCCTCCATCATCAAGAATTTAAAGGCAAATAGCTGTGCTGCATGGGTGCAATCTTATCTATATGTCAATGCTTTATTAAGAAATAATAACCAGCTTAGGTGAATAGCAGGTAAGCCTTGGTTTCCAGGCCAAGTACAGCACAGGGAGCAGCAATAAAAATTTCATCTCCTTGCATTTGTTGAGAGAGTGTTCTCTTTAGGAAGTTACAATATTCCAGGTTTCAAAGCTGTTGCACGTTTTTTGAGACTTGGAAAGAAATGTAGAACAATAATTTTTTTGTGGTTTTGTTTAAATGGTGGTTTCTGTAACATGACACACTAAGTAAATGGGGACCAGTTCATTGTATGGAGGCAACAGAGCATCTTTGAGGTCTTGATGAGCTTTGATTCTAGAGGTTTCTTGCACCAGATCCATTGTCCAACAACTCTTGTGAAGATGTCTGTCTTCACAACCATTTTTGAACGTTCAGAGTCAATTAATTTGCAAAGCTGTTTGGTAATGATAAGTTAGTCCTGTTTCCTTTAGTAAAGATCAGAACTCCTTCAGTATTTGTCAAGTTTTTAGGATTTTATTTTGGGGGTTGCAAAGGGTCTCCAAAAGTTGTTATATTTAACCCAGACATTTTACAAATAAAATAATTATTTTGGAAAACTGGTAAAGTATAATTTTTACTTTCCCTATCACAGGGGAAGAAGATATTTTCTCATCATACTCAGTGCCTAAGACACGCAGCTGTGGCTGTAGTAAGCATGGTTCAGTACCAGGGGCTGTCAGTTTGGCCTCTATCATGCCAGGCCAAGACTCTTTAGTTTCAAGCTGTCTCTACCTAAATGAAGCAGTTTTGGGTTGAGCAAACTGCAAAATGTGGGTGAAGGCTTGCTCATGCATTTGGTGGGCATCTGTCCATTGGCACTGGGGAGTCATGGCCAGGCTGCAGTGTCATGATCATATTCCAGCAATTGTGATAAATGAATTTGTTTGCAATATTTATACTGCTCTGTGAGCAACAGTGAGTTCTCAATGAAAATGGTGCTGTTTGGCTGCAGGTTAAAATGAATATGTAAGTGGTTGTTAATTCCTCCTGGACTTCGCAGGGTACTAGTTCAGAAGTTAATTGTAAAAGTACCACTCAGCTTGACACAGAGTCAGGTTACTTTTGGGGGGTTTTTTATTATTTTCTGTGAAATGGCTCTGGAGTAAGCCCACAGTGTTACAGTAGTGTTCAAAATGGATGTTTGAGTAGGGATTTCTGTAGCATAAAATGATTCTATCAAAGCATGTATGGATATGCACTGCATGTGCTTTATAAAAGGAGATGCTTTTCTGTTTTTATAATCCCCCCTGCTCTCCCTAGCAAATATTCATTTCACTCATAGGCTGATCCATTTCCATAAAGCTCCTCTGTCCTTAACAATCTCATCATGTGACTGTCAGAATGCCCTGGTTGTGATGAGGCATGGTTTTCCTGGGCTTTATCTTGTCACAACCAGAGTAAAGCATCAGACATGCAAAAGCAGATGAGTTGTGAAAAGCAGAAAACCTTTGGTGCAGCTTTCTGATTTTAGATTTCAGTGATTAGGGAAATTAGGAAGTGTATTTAGAATAGCATATTTCTGCACTGGACAAATGCTTTTTTGTTCTCTAAGACCCTGGAATGGACTGGAGTGTTCAACAACATAAACTATTTCATCAAGGTAATTTGAGAGTGGGATTGATTTGTTTTTACATGCATTTTATAATCAAACTGAATCCTAATTACTCTTTCTATTGACTGCTACCTGGATGCCTTGAGCTGTGTGTAGTACAACACACTTAGTTCATGCAACTCCTTTATGATCATTTGTACAAAGTAATTGTCTTTGTGACCAAGCTGAGAGCGGTGAGACATTTGGTATGAGCTTTATCTCAGCATGCTCACAGACTGTGTTGGAAACCACAGGATTCCTCAATGCATTCGGTAAATACCACGTCATCCATCTATCAGCTGAATTACAGTGCCCTGCACAAGCTGAAGCAGTCAGCTGACCTGTTTATCTTCTCCCCCCCACCCACCAGCTCTATTCAGTGCAAGCAGAGTTGGAGGGGGGGGGAGCCATTAATAGAAGAGAGGCAGAAGATGATGAATTAAGGGAGCCTCCATTAATTTTTCATTTTGACAGATTATCATCTGTCAAAAGGCAGAGGAGATGTTCCTCGTACACAGAGCCGGGGAGCTCGCTCTTTGTAACACAGACTTATGTTTTTCGCATGAATTAGGTAGTGGGCACCAAAAGGATGAAAAATTCATGGCAATCTATAATTTACATGCTAGAAGATAAATAATGAACTAAATCCTGTCATTAAATTGGTCTTTCGTTTTTTCTTAATCCCCAGGGTGATAAATCTGATTCTGCAACAACATTTAGTATAAATTGATTTTTTTTT